>JADBJO010002807.1:235000-283860 GCA_016801955.1 Conus betulinus | reverse complement strand
GGTAAGTGATTCATCATTTTCTACAATGGGTCTCTGCACTCACTCACTGCACACTGTGAAAGAGTCAATTCTGTATGTTGAGTTTGTGGAGAGGGTGTGTTAAGACAGGAAAGAGATAAGTGCAATGGTGCAAGATTGTGTAAAAGCTATGCCAGTGCGCTATCACGTTGTTATAATGTAGAGATTTTGGATGATGAAGAGGGCAAGCAGTCTACAGCCATTTGTATGAAATGTTACAAAAAACCTCATTGGGGTAAAACACGCTACCAAGCTTTCCGACTTTGAAACTACAATCGATGGAGCTGCACTTGATATTCAGAAAATGTCAGAAATCTGGACAACTTTCGATCCAGAGCTGTCTTTCAGTCAGTGCAGAGAGCATGCAGTCACTTCGAATCACAAACCAAAGGTGGTTTCCCCCCAAAGCAAGCGTAGGAGCCATGAAAAGATCTGCAAAAGAAAGTTTTCATCAGACAGAGTTGCTAGCTGATGAAAGGGTGTCAGCGTCATTTTGTCAGTCGACGTCAACCCCAGTTAAAAAACCCAAAAACACTCTGCACACAAACATCGCCAATCACACCTAAAACGCCACAAGACACTGAGGTAGCTCTGTCACCTGTCCAGCATCTCTAGAATAAAATGATCTGTTTACACATGGATGATGAGGGTATCAATAAACCGCTCACTGATGAAGAAGAAAAATTACTGACACGTTTGGTACACATGAAATTGCGACAGTCAAGTGACCATTTAACAGTTAGGTGCAAGACAAGGGGTCAGCCAATTGTGTTGAAAAGGACCAGATAGCCCCACAAATCATCTCCTTTGGCATCATCTCTCAGAAAGAAAAGGTCTCACATGATACAGAAGATCAGAATGATATGTCAGGAAGCAGTAGGGAGGATGTGATCAAACAACATGACTATGTCCTTTTCTTGTGAATGACACCATTCCAAGTGCACAAGTTGAAATAGTGTTAAAGGTGTAGACCCAGCTGGCAAGCCATCGTGAGGCAGTGGCAAGTCAGGTACCTGCAGGCTAGCAGATTTTGACAAATGCGAAAAATTACTGATAAAGCTCCGCCAAAAAAAAAATGTCGACAAACAAATCACAAGACAAAACACGACGTGTTCCCAACACTCAGGACATTGAGAATGAATGAGCAGTCACTTATCTTCATCCAATCCAGTTTAGTTGTCCTGAGCGTTGCAAATCTTGCCTGAAGAACCCTAAGAGGTTGAAACGTGTTGTGTTTTCTCTTGTGATTTGTTTGTCAACTTGTTTTTTTTTGGGCGGATCTTTATCAACAATTTTTCAAATTTGTTTATATTTCCACATGCAGTCGCCTCACTTTGCAACGAGGGGATTTGTGTGTTTGACCCCTGTCAGGTGCATTTACTTGTAGGTTTTGTTTTTTTTGCCCCAGCTGGCTTATACGACCACTGGAGTGACTCTACATTGTCTCTTCTTGTGGATGGTCTAATGACATCATCATCCTGAATGCTCCCCTTGGTGTGCAGGTGCTGGGGCTGTGATGGACTAACCTGGTTGTGGCTGTGGGGAGGCCAGAATGACCAACATGAACTCAGAACTCAGAACTCTAGGATTGAGATTTTTTAGGCAGAGCATGTTCTTTCAATCCGTCCTTGCTAAGCTAACTTATGCAATAAGATTTAAAGACAAGAAAATGAATAGAAATTAAAGAAAAATACAGGCAACAGAATTATAGAGCACAGGATTCATACACACTCGCATTTGTATGCTAAGGTTTGACAAAAGCATGCATATACATGTAATTATAAGATGCAGACAAAAAAGCATGCATATACATGTAATTATAAGATGCAGACAGAAAAGCATGCATATACATGTAATTATAAGATGCAGACAAGAACAAAGTGGGGGTGGGGGTGGGGACAGGGACATGAGACAGGGGAGGATGGGGGATGGATGTGTAGTGTGGGGCAGCGGTTGGGAATGGAAGATAAAAAAGTGATTAGATAAGCAGCACAATATGCCAATTGAATATTTGCAGTGTGCTTGTGATTGTTGGTGAGGGCAACAAGGACGATGAGACAGCTGGAAAAACAGAAGAGAGAACGTTTCAACCAAAATAGACTGCCATAAAGCTCAACATCAGTGGAAGCAGTTGACTAGTTGGTGTTTCAATCTTTTTTTTTTTTTTTTTTTGTTCAGAGGTTGATGCTGAGTATGTGTCATGTTGAACTGTTAATGTTGTGGTATTTGATTGTTTTGTATGAAATATAGTAAAGGGAAAAAAAGTTGTTTATTTCTGGAATAAGCATTTGTTTTAGCAGAATTTTGTATGTATGTGTGTATGTGTGATATGAAAATTTGATAGATTTGTTTCTTCTAAAGGAACCTATAACACTCTAAGAAACTTTCTTGAACTGCGCAACAGTAATTATGCCATTAAAGTCTGTTTTGGGAAATACTTCATTGTTGTTCCTGTCTGCATCCAGGAATGGATGGTTTGGAGAATATCATCATTCCTCGAACTGCATGACAATATTAAGCTCTGAGGACATGAGTCTGTGTGTTGTAACTATATTCTGAGTGCTCTCTGTGAAAGTTGATCAGCTCCCCTCCCTCTCTGCCTCAGTGTCTATCTGGAATTGGGTATGCCAGCAGAGGTGCCAGCAGAAGCAAGATCAGAGTCACAGAGGATCAAACCCCATATCCCCAGAACATGTGTAATACTGAGTGTGTGTATGTGGATGGATGTGTGTATGTGTTGAACTGTTGGTGCACATTGCCAAGCAGCTAGTCAACTTGCCAAGAAAATGCTTGCCACATTTTGTAAAAGCAAAACTACTGTAAAGTGTTATTTGACTGTCAAGGTGAAACAGAAAAGAAGAGAGAGTCCCCATGTTTGTCCACTTTATCAGCAGCCGTATGTACTGATGCATCCGGTTGTGCATGTGTTTATTAACATGAATTTTCACTCTCAGAGATGACCTAGGCTACAAGTCAAAATGTTGATAGAGAAAATTGCTGAAAGTAACTTGTGTGAATTTCACTGACAAGTAGTATTAATACAACGTTCTGATGAAGTTTTTCAATTCCAGCATTATATCTGAAGACCATTACTTCAATGATCAGAAATAATAAAGTCTTTTGCAATGTGGATGGATCTAGGTCTACAGCCTGTTGGCAGCCCCATGTATGTGTGTTGCAAACAATACAGTTTCACCAGCCACATCAAGTCATAGTTTTGATATTGGTGCAGTCATGCCTCTGTGCATGCTTTTGTTTGTTTTCAAATTTGTACATTTACAAAAGATAAAGATCTTGTCCATTGAAACAAAGAGACTGAAAAGACAATGTGTGAGAGAGAGAAAGAGAGAGAGAAAGAGTGTGTGTGTGTGTGTGTGTGTGTGTGTGTGTGTGTGTGCGCGCGCGCGCGTTTGTGTGAACTATCAGATTTGAAAATTCACAAAAGCATACAGAATTAGTTGTTGTTGGCTGCAGTGTAGACTGAGACATCAATATTTACATACTTCCAAATTGGTGATTCTTCAGTGTGCTCAAGCGGTACATCCTCTGTGACAGTGGAGCTCGTTCTCCAACACCCTGGAACCTAAGAGTAGAAACCTGGCCTGCTTGAAGTGTCGATGATGGCAATCTGTTCCGTCCACTGGAGAGTGTCTGAAGTAGGGCTTATTGCAGCTTCTGTCAGGGCCTCCGAAGTTGTTGACTGAAGGAGCAACAATAACAAAGTTTTCCCGTACCTGTGTTCCTCTCAGGTCTTGCTCCCCCAAACGTCTGTGTTCCCTTCATTTAGGTCGGTGTTTCCCTTGGGTGTACATTTCCTTCAAGTCTGTAGTTTCTTCAAGTTGATGATCCCTTTAGATCCTGTCAATTCCATGTTCCTCTCAGGCCTGTGGTCTCACTAGTCTGTTTTCCCTTCAGATCTTTGTTCATTCAGGTCTGTTTTCCCTTCAGATCTTTGTTCATTCAGGTCTGTTTTCCCACCAGGTCTATGCTCCAATCAGGTCTGTGTTTTCCTTAGTGGATGTTGCCATCAGATCTATGTTTCCTTCAAGCCTATGTTCCCCTCAGGTCTATGTGATCTATGTACCCTTCAGGTCTATATTCCTGAACTCAGGTCTACGTGGACTCGGGTCTAAATTCCCAAACATCTGTGTTCTAAGAGGCCTATATTCTCTGTAGGTCTGTGCTCCCCTCAGGTCTGTGTTAACCAAAGATCTTTATTCCCTTCAGATCTATGACCTCAGATCCATGTTCCCCTCAGGTCTATGTTTCCCCACAAGTCTGTGTTCCCCTCTGGTTCATGTTCCCCTCAGGTCTATGTTCCCTTTAATTCCATATTCCCACTGGTCTGTGCTCCCATGAGGTCTATGTTCCCTGAGGATCTGTGTTCTCTTGAGATATTTGACCTCAGGTCCCTGTTCCCCTCAGGTCTATGTTCTCACAAGTTTATGTGCTCCTCAAGTCTATGTTGCCCTAAGGACTATGTTCCTTTCAGGCCCATGTTTCCCACTGATAAGTGTTCCCCTAAGGTCTGTGCTCCTACAGATCTATGTCCTCCTGAGGTGTATGTTCCCACAAGTTGTATTCCAATTATGCCTGTGTTCTCCTCAGGTCAGTGTTCCCACAGTCTGTGTTCACCTCAGGTCAGTGTTCCCACAGTCTGTGTTCCCCTCAGGTCTGCGTCCACCTCAGGTCAGTGTTCCCACAGTCTGTGTTCCCCTCAGGTCTGTGTTCACCTCAGGTCTGTGTTCACCTTAGGTTAGTGTTACCTCAGGTCTGTGTTCACCTCAGGTCAGTCTTCACCTCAGGTCTGTGTTCCCTCAGGTCAGTGTTCACCTTAGATCTGTGTTCCCCTCAGGTCAATGTTCACCTTAGGTATGTGTTCACCTCAGGTCTGTGTTCCCCTCAGGTCTGTGTTCACCTCAGGTCAGTGTTCCCCTCAGTTCTGTGTTCCCCTCAGGTCAGTGTTCCCCTCAGGTCAGTGTTACCTCAGTCAGTGTTCACCTCAGGTCAGTGTTCCCTCGGGTCTGTGTTCACCTCAGGTCTGTGTTCACCTTAGGTCTGTGTTCACCTCAGGTCTGTGTTCCCCTCAGGTCAGTGGTCACCTCAGGTCTGTATTCACCTCAGGTCTGTGTTCCCCTCAGGTCAGTGTTCCCCTTCAGGTCTGTGTTTCCCTCAGGTTGGTGTTCACCTCAGGTCTGTGTTTCCCTCAGGTCTGTGTTCACATCAGGTCTGTGTTCCCCTCAGGTCAGTGTTCACCTCAGGTCTGTGTTCACCTCAGGTCTGTGTTCACCTCAGGTTAGTGTTACCTCAGGTCAGTGTTCCCCTGAGGTCAGTGTTCCCCTCAGGTCAGTGTTACCTCAGGTCAGTGTTCACCTCAGGTCTGTGTTCCCCTTAGGTTAGTGTTACCTCAGGTCTGTGTTCACCTCAGGTCTGTGTTCCCCTCAGGTCAGTGTTACCTCAGGTCAGTGTTCACCTCAGGTCTGTGTTCCCCTCAGGTCAGTGTTACCTCAGGTCAGTGTTCCCCTCAGGTCAGTGTTCCCCTCAGGTCAGTGTTCCCCTCAGGTCTGTGTTCCCCTCAGGTCAGTGTTACCTCAGGTCAGTGTTCACCTCAGGTCTGTGTTCCCCTTAGGTTAGTGTTACCTCAGGTCTGTGTTCACCTCAGGTCAGTCTTCACCTCAGGTCAGTGTTCCCCTCAGGTCAGTGTTCCCCTCAGGTCAGTGTTACCTCAGGTCAGTGTTCACCTCAGTTCTGTGTTCACCCCAGGTCAGTGTTCCCTCGGGTCTGTGTTCACCTCAGTCTGTGTTCACCTTAGGTCTGTGTTCACCTCAGGTCTGTGTTCCCCTCAGGTCAGTGGTCACCTCAGGTCTGTGTTCCCCTCAGGTCTGTGTTCCCCTCAGGTCTGTGTTCACCTCAGGTCTGTGTTTTCCCTCAGGTTGGTGTTCACCTCAGGTCTGTGTTTCCCTCAGGTCTGTGTTCACCTCAGGTCTGTGTTCCCCTCAGGTCAGTGTTCACCTTAGGTCTGTGTTCACCTTAGGTCTGTGTTCACCTCAGATCTGTGTTCACCTCAGGTTAGTGTTACCTCAGGTCAGTGTTCCCCTCAGGTCTGTGTTCCCCTCAGGTCAGTGTTACCTCAGGTCAGTGTTCACCTCAGGTCTGTGTTCCCCTTAGGTTAGTGTTACCTTAGGTCTGTGTTCACCTCAGGTCAGTCTTCACCTCAGGTCTGTGTTCCCCTCAGGTCAGTGTTCACCTCAGATCTGTGTTCCCCTCAGGTCAGTGTTCACCTTAGGTATGTGTTCACCTCAGGTCTGTGTTCCCTTCAGGTCTGTGTTCACCTCAGGTCAGTGTTCCCCTCAGTTCTGTGTTCACCTCAGATCTGTGTTTCCCCTCAGGTCAGTGTTCCCCTCAGGTCAGTGTTACTTCAGGTCAGTGTTCACCTCAGTTCTATGTTCACCTCAGGTCAGTGTTCCCTCGGGTCTGTGTTCACCTCAGGTCTGTGTGTTCACCTCAGGTCTTTGTTAACCTTAGGTCTGTGTTCACCTCAGGTCTGTGTTCCCCTCAGGTCAGTGGTCACCTCAGGTCTGTGTTCACTCAGGTCTGTGTTCCCCTCAGGTCAGTGTTTCCCCTCAGGTCTGTGTTTCCCTCAGGTTGGTGTTCACCTCAGGTGTGTGTTCCCCTCAGGTGTGTGTTTCACCTCAGGTCTGTGTTCCCCTCAGGTCAGTGTTCACCTTAGGTCTGTGTTCACCTTAGGTCTGTGTTCACCTCAGGTTAGTGTTACCTCAGATCAGTGTTCCTCTCAGGTCAGTGTTCCCCTCAGGTCAGTGTTCCCCTCAGGTCTGTGTGTTCCCCTCAGGTCTGTGTTCCCCTCTGGTCAGTGTTACCTCAGATCAGTGTTCCCCTCAGGTCTGTGTTCTTCTCAGGTCTGTGTTCCCCCTCAGGTCTGTGTTCCCACAGTCTGTGTTCCCCTGACTCATTTTCCCCCTGGGTCAAGTGTTTCCCATCAGGTCAATGTTCCCATGGTTTTTGCTAACAATACACCCATAAAAATAAAACTACAGTCTTTTTTTGTTTATTCTGCTGCATTGACGATTGGTTGCAGATTGGTTGCTGCTGATGTGTGAAGACCTTATCTGGTTGACCTAAATTGGAAACTGAATCCTGTGCATGTGTGTGTGTGTGTGTGTGTTTTATGTGTGTACCTGTGTACATGTGCTTGATTGTATTGTTTGTGTGTGCATATGTGCATGTTAATTTAGTATGTGTGTGTGTGTACATGCATGTGCATGATTGTGTTGCGTGTGTGTGTGTGCATGCGTGCATGTTAATTAGTGTGTGTGTGTGAGTGTGATTTATTAGTTATTGCTAGGTTTTGAGGCCAGATCCGTCCACACAGCTAAGGAAGCTAGAGAAGAAAGGGGGAAATCTGTCTAAAGGGCCTGAAATGACAGTATCGCAGAAGCCACAAATAAATGAACTACAGTCAAGCCTTTAAACTGAACTAACTATTTTGTACAATATGAAAATCAAATATTCCTGCTTGGTTTCAGGTGGCATGGCTCTTGTACATTTAGCTTTAGCCTTTTCTTTAAAAGGAAAAGATTTATTTCTGGTTCTCCTTTTTTTTTTTCTTTTGTACTCCCAGCTCTTATAGAACAGGTAGTACTTAGAATGGGAATGAAGAAATGCTGTGTGTGTGTGTGTGTGTGTGTGTGTGTGTGTGTGTGTGTCCGTCCGTCCGTCTGTGGTCAAAATGTGTTCCCACTCGCTCCAGACAAAACTACTGGGCCGATCCTTCTGAAAATTTGTAGGTATGTTCATTATGGGTCACAGATGATGCCCGATGTTTTAGTTTACTGTTATAGCCATTACTAACGGCATGTAATGGTTTTTCTTCTTTATGGAATATCTCCAAACGTACTTGGCGATATTTGTGAAAATTAGCAGGTATGTTCATTATGGGTCACGGATGATACCCGATGTTTTACTTTACCCGGTTATAGCCGTTACTAAGGCTGTAACGGCCTGTAACGGTTTTTTCTTCTTTATGGAGTATCACAGAAAGTACTTGGCCGATCTTTCTGAAAATTTGTAGGTATGTTCATTATGGGTCATGAATAATGCCCGATGTTTTAGTTTACCGTTATAGCCGTTACTAATGGCTGTAACGGCTTGTAACGGTTTTTTCTTCTTCATGGAATATCTCAGAAAGTACTTGACCGATCTTTGTGAAAATTAGCAGGTATGTTCATTTTGGGTCACGAATAATGCCCGATGTTTGAGTTTACCATTATAGCCGTTACTAATGGCTGTAACGGCCTGTAACGGTTTTTCTTCTTCATGAAATATGTCGGAAAGTATTTGGCCGATCTTTGTGAAATTTAGCAGGTATGTTCACTCTGGGTTACGGATGATGCCCGATGTTTTAGTTTATCGTTATAACCGTTACGAACGGCTATAACGGCCCATAACGTTTTTTTTTTTCTTCTCTATGGAATATCTCAGAAAGCACTTTGTCGACCTTTCAGAAATTTGTAGGTATGTTCATTGTTGGTCACGGATGATAACTGATGTTTTAGTTTTATTGTTATAGCCGTTTCTAATGGCTATAACTGCCCATAACGGTTTTTCTTTATGGAATATTTCAGAAAGTACTTGGCCGATCTTTGTGAAAATTTGTAGGTAAGTTCATTATGGGCGACGGATGATGCCCGACGTTTTAGTTACCGTTATAGCCATTACTAACGGCCATTAACGGTTTTTCCTTTTTATGGAATATCTCAGAAAGTACGCGGCCGACCTTTCTGAAAATTTGTAGGTATGTTCATTATGGTTCATGGATGATGCCCGATGTTTTAGTTTACTGTTATAGCCATTACTTACGGCTATAACAGCCTCCTAACAGTTTTTTCTTCTTCATGAATATCTCAGAAAGTACTTGGCCGATATTTCTGAAAATTTGTAGGTATGTTCATTATGGGTCACGGATGATGCCCAGTGTTTAAGTTTACCGTTATAGCTGTTAATAACGGCCCATGATGGTTTTCTTCTTTATGGAAAATCTCAGACAGTTCTTGGCTGGTCTTTCTGAAAATTTGTAAGTATGTTCATTATAGGTCACAGATGATGGCCGATGTTTACCAAAATCGCCATTAGTACCGGTTACACCAGCCCAAGACGGTTTTTTTTCCTCTTTAAGGAATATCTCACGCGTATTCAGGATAAACTGGGAGTACGTTTATATGCTTTGCATCTTATTTTTGTTAGTATTGTTTTTGTTGGAGCCTGGTTGACAAATTTTTCTGTGAGTGTCTTTTTTTTTTCCCCTTCCTTTTCACTTCAATGTTGAATGGTAGCCCTTGTGTTATCATTTCTGACGAGACAATAAACCAAAGATTCATGTGTAAACAGGCTTTTAGCGCGCATGACAGCACACCACCACGGCAAGGAAGTTATTTCTTTGGCTGAGTGAAGTTATATTCGCTATGACCAGCCGTTAGGTCTGCATAACGTGACCGTTCTTCAGTCACGCATGATAATGCAACCAGTATTTTACAGAGTAGCGCTCGTTTGGAAATTCCACTGTTTGCCCTGCCCACCAAACACATGCTTATGCATGTATTACGTCAGATCGTCTTGTTGGTTGCCCAGCTGACCACGGAGGTCAACACACACACACACACACACACACACACACACACACACACACATATATACCACAAGCATGTACCCGAGTGCCTGCATTTACATCAACATTAGGGTTAATAAAAAGAATGAACGTTCATCCCCATCCAGACAAGCTTACGTTCGGAGAAAGGATTTCGAGCAAATTATGTACGCTAGACCGCTGACTTCCTCAGTAGGCTTCAAGATGAGTAAACATGTACAGGTAAGTGCAGTAGCTTGTATGAGTTCGTTGTAGATCCTATGGTAGGTGTTCAGCTTGCAGACGACAAAATACACCAAGCGGTATTGAAACGAAGAGGATCCTTTTATTTATAAACGATGAAGAATATAGGAACCACAAACAGCAGACAACTGACCTTCAAGTTCAACTAGTCGCACAGGATCTCAATCGTACACGAAACAGCCAATATTATACTACGGGCAGCCTTTCATCGACTAGACTCAAACTCGGTGAAGACTCGAACGCTTAACTGTGTTCGACAATGACTAGAACTCTTCAGCCACTCTCATTTCTCACTCTCACAGCCGCACAGCGCTCTCATCATTTTACATGCTAGCTAAAGAAGATTCCCGAACATACTCCATCATTCTTTTCTGGAATGTTTTGCATATCGGTAAGCTCAACCAATGAAATCGCGACAAGCTTTTGCGAAATGTTAGTTGATCAGCTTCTACAGCATTCTTGAACCTTCGGTAATACACTAGCAACTTACAGAGACCTGGTAAACATTCCAATGCAATCTCGAATATTCCAATGGCATTATCAATCCATCCGAAAACACAAGACTGAGGATTTAGGCATACGTACACTTTCCAAATGTTTTAGAGAAATCAACAACAGCACTACACTGACCGAAAATACAGAGACATAAAAGCGGTTAGTGAAAGAAAATCTTGCAACTCGTCATTATTGCTGCAACATGACTTTCGCGAAAGTTCCTCCTCTCTTGTCTCCCTTTTAAATTGTAACAACAACGTGTGATGCAAATAGTAGGCCCCTATTAGAAACGGTGTTTACTACAGCCCAACGACATTCAGGGATATGAGTAGCGTCCCTTGCATCAAGAGCCATCGCACTGTTGGTTCTGAGCCTGGATCAGAACAAAGACCACGGATTCAAAGAGGTACGACTCAAATCCCTGTTCTGACATGGTGCGGGTCATCTTTCGGAAATTTGAGGTCAAGGCCAGTTCACATCGATCCTGGCGGGAATCTAATCGGCGCCTCTCCCTCCATCTCCCCCTCTTCTCCTCCCTCCTTCTCCCCCCCCCCCCCCCCCCCCCCCCCACACACACACACACACGCGCGCGCGCGCGCGCGCGCGCGTCTAATATCACTTTATTGTGAAAAGACGTTAAATTGAAGACGACGACAACAACAACAACAACACACACATTCTCTCTCTCTCTCTCTCTCTCTCTCTCTCTCTCACACACACACACACACACACACACACTCACACACACACACACACACTCAAAGTGTTAATGATTGATTTGCTTCATTTATCAATCTTCACGTATTTCTTCGATTCTTGTCCTTGCATGGAAATGAATATGTCTCAACCACTTCTCAAATCTGCTTGTCTCCAAGTTACCTTTAAACGAATCTCGGTGACTATATACAGAATATGGAAAACTTCAGCACCTACGCACTCAGATAAGGGGATTCCGTCAGGTTTTGTTCGACAGCTGATCGGCCGAGTAATAATGTCCTTCCTTTCTGCACTCTGTTCCTTTCTTTTCCTCCCCTCGATCGTGTTCCTCAGCCCCCCTCCCTCCCTCTCTCTCTCATTCTTTTTTTTCCTTTCCTT
Source organism: Conus betulinus (assembly GCA_016801955.1). Classification (NCBI taxonomy): domain Eukaryota; kingdom Metazoa; phylum Mollusca; class Gastropoda; order Neogastropoda; family Conidae; genus Conus; species Conus betulinus. Next base: position 272,348 of record JADBJO010002807.1, on the reverse strand, counting down.
TTTTGACACGTCACATCTTCCCTTTTCTCCTCATCTGTGCGTTCCCGCTGTCTCTCTGTCTGTCTGTCTGTCTGTCTCTGTCTCTCTCTTTTCAATTACTCTACCTACAGTGAATGTCGACATCAATGTCTGTTTAGCCAGAGATTCCTGAGGTCTTAAAAACCGAAGACTGTATGGAGTCAGATAATAGTAACTTCCTTTTCGTCTTTTTTTTTTTTTTTTTTTGTTATGTGAGGTGATGAAGATCAAAGCAAGGGTTTTAAACAAACAGTGACAAGTCAAACAAGGATTGAGAAAAACAACACTAGCGAGCCATTTTCATAAAACAAATAACTGAACACAATGGTTGACTGGAATTAAGCCAGCACAGAAGTACTGACTGAACAAAATTAAAGACTGGCAAAAAGGCAACATAGAAGTAATGACTGAATGAAATAGACGACTAGCAAAATTAAGCCTTCATAAAACAAATGACTGAACACATGGGATGATTAGCAATGAGCGAAATAAAAGTAATACTGACTGAACAAAAAACGGTAGACAGGCAAAGCAGGCACCACAGAGTAATGACTGAACGAAATAAAGGACTAGCAAAATTAAGCCTACATGGAAATCGTGACCGAACACAAACAGATGAGCAATGCCGTTAAATAAAAGTAATGGCTGAACAAAACGGTAGACAGGCAATAGCAGTTACCACAGAGATAATACCTGAACGAAATAAAGGACTGCCAAGCCATGGAAATCGTGACCGACCCAAACAGGTGACCGGCATGCCGTTACCATACACATAATGACTGAAGAAAGCATGTGACTGGCAAGCAGTTACCATGAAAATAATGATTGAAGAAAGCATGTGGTTGCCAAGCAGTCACCATGAAAATGCTGATTGATGAAAGCATGTGACTGGCAAGCAGTTACCATGAAAATAATGACTGAACGAAATAAATCACCGGCAAAAACTTACCGTATAAGTAACGATTGTGCAAAACAGGTGAGTGGCACACACACACCACACACACACCACACACACACACACACACACACATATATATATATATATATATATGTGTATATATATATATATATATATATATATATATATATATATATATATATATATGTGTGTGTGTGTGTGTGTGTGTGTGTGTGTGTGTGTGTGTGTGTGTGTGTGTGTGTGTGTGTGTGTGTGTGTGTGTGTGTGTGACTGAGGCATTTCGGCTTGTGAACTGTTTTTCCCCCCCCCTGAAAATGCCACAACCTGAGATTTGCTGAAAATCACGCACTATTCCAGTGGCCAGAGAACTCAAAGGGAGCGGACCGCCCCCAATGCTCAACGATTCGGACTGACCATCTGTCAGGCTCCCACCAGATTAAAAAGAAATCCTTTTCTCTTACGATAACGATTGTGAACGCGCTCGCGCGTACGCACGCACACACACAGAGTTTCTCCCTCTCTCGCAGGCACGCGCGCGCGCGCGCGCGCACACACACACACACACACACAGAGAGAGAGAGAGAGAGAGAGAGAGAGAGAGAGAGAGAGAGAGAGATCTATTTATCTATCTACCTACCTATATCCATCCATCCATGAATTTATCTATTTACAATCATGCTCTCTTTCTGTGCCTCTTTCTGTCTGTCTCTCTCTCCCACACACATGCACACTCACTCACAGACACACCCTCGCGCGCGTGCGTGCGCGCGCATGCACATACACACACATGCATACACGCACACCAGTACGTACTCGCACGCGTGCGCACACTCTTTCTGTCACACACACACACACACACACACACACACACACACACACACACACACAGAGGGCGCGTGCACTCATTATCATCATCACATAAGCACACAGAGACTATTCTCCCATTTCTGAGTTGCGATGGTGTGGAGTGGTAAGGGGTGTGCAGGCAGATGATAGCAGTTAAGTTCAGGAGCCAAGGTACAGCAGCCAGCCGAGAAGACGCAGAGGACGACGTGGAGTTTCATCCTGTTTTTATTTCCTCCTCTCCATAACAAGGAGCTCAAACTGGGAACACTGCCCTGGGAACACTCTTGTCTCACAAAGCACACTGAGCACACTGACACTGATCTTAGCCAAAAGGCTGAGAAGCGATGTAAGTAAGCAAAGGTTGAGTTTTACATCCTCATAGCGAAAGCTTTTAGGGATATGCATACTCTTTCACGGTAGTCATGGAAACCGAGAAGCAATACACAGAGCCTCTAAATATACAGCGGAGCCAGACCGCAAAGCCGGTGACACACAGCAGCAAACAAAACAGTCTCGCGAGACGGGGGAACCGACCGAAATTAATTTTGTGCTAGGCCTATCTATCGCAGCTTCAGTGTCATCTGGCTCGCCGTCTGTTCAAAGAATTGAAACCTATTTGATATCAATGAAAACTTCAGAACCCAAGGAATGAAATGCAGTAAGACACATTTGACAATTTTGTGGCTGTGTGAAATCATTGATGATTAATGTTCAACCCACTTCTAACGTGTTTGAGTCATGTTTTTCTCTATTTCGATAAGAGATACAAAACAGCGTGAAATTATTTTGCAATGAATGAATAGCCGCCAGGCATTTCGCCCTTTTCATACATAATAATTTCATTATCCAAGATGGTGTCTGAGCGGAGAACTAACTGTGTTTTGAAAATTGGTAGAAAACACAACTGACTTTCTTTTCTCCAGGCCGTCGACGTGTGCTATTGATACGATTTTGAACTGAAAAAATACTTTGTTGAAATTGACTACTGCATTTTTTTTCCGATACATTTTCCTTTGTAGGCCTATTTATCATAGAAATGGAGTCATTAGCAAGATCTCGATCGGGAAGTCTGAATTTTTTGTAGAATGACAATTTGGATTAAAACTCTGACAATGAACGAAGAAGGCAACTAGCTCATGGAAACCGGCGCCGTCAGTCATTTCGTATAGTCGCAAGCCTGTGCGGAAAGATCCTAGGCATGCAATACACGAAATGAGAGCTTATGGACTTTGCTTTTAATGTGCATTTTCGTATTCTTCGGTTTTTCTCATACTTTTTTTTGTGAAATCAAGAATTATTCAAAGATTGTTCGACAATTGAAAATGGCACCAAAATTAAGGGGGCATCCTATGTTTCCCCATGTCTATATTCCCCCAGGTCTATGTTCCCTCAAGTCTATATTCCCCCAGGGGTATCTTCCTCCAGGCTTTTGCTCCCCCAGGGCTAAGTTCCCTGGATATTTACGCAATGTACACTTACTATCACAACGGTTTATGGTCAGCAGTGCATTTGCCCCAGTCGAGTGTTTGCATTTACAGAATAAATCGTTCGCACCAAATACCCAAGCCTCGCCTCAGCCAGGTATTTTCAGACCCCCGCCTCTTGATAAGGGGGGAGGGGGGTGGGGGTGGGGGTGGGTGGTGGTGGTGTGTCTACTGGAATCAGTCTGTTTGTATGTCTGTGTCTGTCTGTCCGCGTGTTTCCTCAGAAACGACTGGATGAAAGTTTGTCATTTTTGGTGTCAGATAACCTTTTTCACTAGACACCCGAAAAGTTCCAAACACGAAAGGTCAAGGTCGCGAATTACGGGCAGAAACGATTTAAGTCCAAAAATGCTGATTTCTTGGAAACTGTTTGCCCGATTTTAACCCAGAGTTTTTTTTTTTTTTTTTTTTTAATAACAAGTTCTTTGACGATAGCGCGATTGGAAGTGTCAGGTGAAAAAAACGTTAGTCCAGTGGTTAACGCTTTATCTTGGGTTCGAATCCTGTACTCATTTTTTTTCGTTCGCTTGGCAATGGGAAACTAACCTTGCAGCGCATTGCCATTGTATATGTGAGACTTTAATGCAGGATCAGGTGCCTCCCTTTAGTTACCTGGGTTTCAATCCTTGTTATCATTACCTCTGTGCTGTGTGTAACATTTGCAGTTCAGACCAGCGTGACACGTCAATAGACTCGTGGAAATAAATGCAAAGCAGTCCGAAAGCCCTACCTATGGTTTGAAATACCTCATTTTCGATTTTTTTAAAACTGCAGCAGCGTACAGATAGCTGTTCTGGTGTCATTTTCCAACTCCGACACAAAAGGGTCCACAGTAGGCGAAGGATATCATAGCTCAAGGCAAATGGACAGGAACGACAATGGGGTTCAATGGCTTGTCCGCACAGGGTGGGAAATGACAGACGATTCATGTCGAAACGTTGCGCGTTCATAATACACATTCACACTCGTGTGTGTGTGTGTGTGTGTGTGTGTGTGTGTGTGTGTGTGTGTGTGTGTGTGTGAGTGCGTGAGTGCGTGCGTGCATGCGTGCGTGCGTGCGTGTGTGTGTGTGTGTGTGAGTGTGTAAGTGTCTATAGTCCGACCGACTGGGTTACAACAGAGTGACAAATTCCGCGCTATGTATGTCTATAAATTTCCACAAATACTGGAGGGCGGCAATCATCCGGGACAAGGGAGAACAATCAGCAAAACAGGCATTCATAACACAGACAACTGTAATTAACGGCTAAACAAATCATTCTGAACATTTTTGTACAGAAGAGAAGCGAGGAGAAAAGGGAGGATGAAGAATGGAGGAGAAAACGGGGAGGAGGAGAAAAGAGAGGGGAGGAGGAGAGAGAGAGAGAGAGAGAGAGAGAGAGAGAGAGAGAGAGAGAGAGAGAGAGAGAGAGAGAGAGAGAGAGAGAGAGAGAGAGAGACAGAGAGACAGACAGAGAGACAGAGAGAGAGGAGAGAGGAGAGAGAGAGAGAGAGAGAGAGAGAGAGGGGGGGGGGGGGGGGGGGGGGCTGTCATCCAGAACAAGGAGGTGAAACAGAGAACATAATCAAACTCTATTAAACTGAAACATAATCAAACTCTATTAAACTGAAAAATAAATAAAACTAAAAACTAAAAAAAAAAAAAAAAAAAACCACACAAAAACCCAGTAACCAAATTAGTTTCTTTACCAAAGAAAAAAAAAGAGAGAGGAAAGGGGAGTAGAACTGGAGTAAACAATCCAGTTCAGAAGTTCCGTCTTTCAGACTGAGTCTACACTGCTTCCACCACATAGTGACTGACAGGTTTCCAGCAGGAAATCAAATCCCTATCTCCATCATTCAACTCTTGCTGGAGCAGTGTCAGTCTCTCCTCCAACTCCCTCCACTTGCGGCGCCGCCTCGGGGCTGCATCTCCTCTGTCCGCCCTTGAAATGATGTCCTCGGTGAGCGTTTGGTTGTCCTTCAGCAGCCGGATGAACGCCAAATGCGTTGGATGGAGGACTTGCACTACGTCAGTCAGTCGACAGTGGAATGCTGCATAAAAATGTCCTGATTAGAAAGACTGTGCATGGTACATAAACGTGTGTGTGTGTGTGTGTGTGTGTGTGTGTGTGTGTGTGTGTGTGTGTGTGTGACAGTGAATGACATCGTCACATGGGTCAAGGCAACATTGGAGTCAAGCTTCCTTACACAGCAAATTACAGACTTGTCCCGTCACGTAGGTCAGAAGGGATGTATGATGACATTTAAGATTTATGTCACGGTAGCAGATCTGAGAAAGAAAGACGATGGAGGAGAGGGGAGAAAATAAAAAAGGAATAATGAGGGATGAGGGAAAGCTACAGAAAAAAAAGAGACAAGAGCAATTAAAAAAAGTTGAATAGATGGCCAGATATAAGAGCTATGACTATCTCCGTGCTGCTCGCCATGGCATGATGCAAGCGGGGAAAAAAATCCGGTGGAGAATCCCCGGACAGAAAGAAAGAATGACAGACAGACAGAGGGACAGACGAGAGTAAAAACAGTAAGTCACTGGATGGGTGACTAAAAACTTGCATAAAGAAATTGGGATGGAAAGTAATCAGAAAGCAAAGAAAGAATGAAAACAAGAGGAAAGAAATAAAGAACGATGGAAAGGAAGGAAAGAAGGAAGAAAGCAAAAAAAAAAAAAAAAAAAAAAAAAAATGTGTGTGTGTGAAGGAATGTGTGTGTGTGTGTGTTGTGTGTGTGTGTGTGTGTGTGTGTGCCATTTGTGTGTATCAACTTATGTCACTGGCACAACGTGGAAACACGTGCCATGTAATGATTTATGTACTGGAAGGGTTAATTATATAATTATATGCATGCGTCCATCATTTCTTTAATAATTTCATAATTTTTTCGGGTTCTTCATAACTTCAGTGTTGTATTTTCTATAATCGTTGCAGTAAATAGTGCTCACCTTCCACGAGGTTGGTTGTCCTTTGATCCATCCCTCGGTCAAACATTCCACACAGCAGGAGGGAAGGTAGCGCAGGGTCGGACCTACGTGTTGGAGACGTAAGTCATGAAATCGGCCAGTTGAGGGTAACGTGCCCTGCGTCGCCGAGTTCTCTTGCACCGACAAGTGCATTGAAGTTCACCTGCACCACGGCCAGCGGAAGGTACCCCATTGCCATGACTTTGCGAATGGCCTCTTTCAGACGCCAGTTTTGCTGATAGGGAACGAACATTCCAAGTTCCTGTATTTTCCTCCATAGAGCCTGTTAAAGTGGAAGTAGCAGCCCACCCGTCTGGCTGCTGGCTGCAGGAAGTTCTGTTTCCACTGCCGTTGTCAAGGCCATTGCAAAGTCGGCCTGTTTGTAACACTATCAGTCTGGGACGCCAGTTGTGGTGGGTGCTCCTCCTGACACCTGTCTTTACAGCTGGCAGTGCCTGTCTGTAACGCCCGGTAGTGCCTTGTTCCATGAGCACATTGACAAAGGGATGACAAAACTGCTCCGTTTGCCGAAGATGGTGAACACCTGATTGTATGGCCTGGGACACGATTTAAAAAATTTCCGTCCATGCACACCGTGCTGCACTGCCGCAAATGCTGTAGATTTTCATCGGTTGCACACCCCCAGACATTGTCTGCGTGTAGAAGGAATCTTTCCTGCGCCTAAGTCTCAGCCCATGTTCCTTGGACCTGCACATCATCCACATCTGCCGGGATTGCTGGCCCTGTCGCAGATCTAGCCCTTTGAATCGTAGATCTGACTGCTTGAAGTGAGGGGAGCCTTGCTCTGTCACCTCCCGCTTGACGGCGCACTCTGGCACCTCAGCGTTGTCGATACGATTCGATGGCCGGGATGGGACTTGCAGCACCTCAGCGTTGTCGATATATACGATGGCCGGGATGGGTCTTGCAGCACCTCAGCGTTGTCGATATGATGGCATGGGTCTTGCAGCACCCTCGGCGACAAGATTTTGTCTCATGCGGTCTCTTTCGATGCGATCTGTTTCCTCAGGGTGACAGCGTTGTTCAAAATATGTAATACGAATATCCGGATTTTCCGCTCCATCTGCAAATCAGCAATCAATTTTGATGTCACCTTGGCTCTACAGTACCGGTTGGAGCAGCGCCAGTGTGTGGTCGTCTCGTCTTGGTGTGTTTATGGCAACAAAAGTTCCAAACAACCACTGTCTTCTCCCCTCTGTCACCTTATAATAAGATACACATCAGCCATGTTGAATTCAAAGGGAGAGTGAGTAGCTGCCCTTGACGTAAGGGGCATAACTCATTCCTGAGAAGTGGGGAATACGAGTGTGTGTGTGTGTGTGTGTGAGAGAGAGAGAGAGAGAGAGAGAGAGAGAGAGAGAGAAGCCTATGTGGCAGACTTTCACGTAGTACTGGACTCAAACTGACTGCAGCTGCATTAATTTTCTTTAATATGCTAAACTGGTTTGCATCTTCTTTCGTTCTTTCTTTCTTTTCTTTTCTTTTTTTTTTTTTTTTAGATCTATGCAAACCACTTGTCTCTGGCGCGTCTCTGGCAAGGAAGGCGGTATCGAGAAAGACAACACACAACCTTGAAAGACACATACCGACTCTCAGTGTTTATATTTCGATTTACATGGTGGAGATAGGGGGGGGGCGCTTGGAGCTTGCGGAACATAATAATAATAAGGCTGGGCGAACATAGTGCTGGGGGAATATATAAACCTGGGGCAACAGACATGGGGAACATAGATCTGGGGGACTATAGACCTGGGGAACATAGATCTGGATGAATATAGACCTGGGGGAATTTATACCTGGGGGAACATAGCCATGGGGGAAACATAGACATGCTCCCCCGGTTGTGCAAAATACCAGTTTAGAGAAAACATGGGCTTCTCGGCCCAGTACGGTTGTAACGAATAAAATACATTAATTATGTGACTTCGGTGACATGTATACAACTATGTACGTTCTGAGGTATTCGTATTTTAAAGAATTTACACACACACACACACACACACACACACACACACACACACACACACACATACACGCACGCACGCACGCACGCGCACACACACACACACACACAATCAAGATTCATCAGTCAAGGGAGGTAAGGGGGAAGATAACTCGAACAAAACATATTTTGGTGTATGAAAGGTAGCCAAGAAGTACATGCACTGTTTGCACCCGGCTACAGAGGCTTAATATTACATTTTCGTACATGGATTGGGCGTGTTTGGAGTTGTACTGTTTTCAACTGTCAGTGAAACAGCATCGAGTGAGGCTGTGGGACGCACATGGCAGTTGCTTGACGGTGGCGTTTGTCATCGGTGGGCCCTGCAGTCATGAAATAGGGGGTGGTACACCCATGGGAATGCTCCCGTGGACTTTCTGTTGTGTCTCATCCAGTAACCATTACACAATGGCATCTGATAGTGAACAATTCTGTCTCTTGACGTCTTACTGGAAAGCCTTGTGTGTGCCTGCACCCTATGTAAACACAGCGCAGGCTTCCAAGGGTGATGCAGGGTTGCTCCCAGCTGGCTTGTTCGGCAGTTGAGGACAGTACTTCTCTGGGTCCCACCCGCACCTTTGAGCGTATATATATTTTTTCTCTCTCTCTCTCTCTCTCTCTCTCTCTCTCTCTCTCTCTCATTTTGCGGTGACTCAAAATACAGTTTTATCAGGAATAAGCGACGCTTTTTCCTGGTATTCCTCAACACACCATTTTTGACGAGACTGCACGAAACTCTTTGCTTATCTGTCTCTTTGTATCTCCCCCTCCATATGTCACACACACACACACACACACACACACACACACACACACGTTACTTACATACAAATGCACACACGCGTACTCGCATGCACGCATGTACGCGCGCGTGCCTTATAGCTAACCAGATAATATTGCTTTTATACGTAAACAGAACGCTGAAGTTGTTATGCAAATTACTTCTTTTATGAAATAAAATCACAGCAATTATGACCATCTTATCTGTTTATTCATCAGTTAATCGGATATTACTTACACACTTGAAAATTATTTCTTTAAATAGTCACTTCACGAATGTATGTCATTTCTTAATTGTTCTTTTTAATTAGGCACCATTTAGTTTTCTCACTTCAATTTTCTTTTCCTATGTTCAATGTGGAAACATGGAAACAAGCTGAAGTCACGAAAAACATACTGTGCATTTCTGTTCACAACATTTTCTAGTTCAATCTTGCTGTTTTCAGAAGCGGACTGTGAAAGGTGTGTATACTTTGTTTGCTACCCCATCATCCTCATTCAGACACGTGGTATTCGGCTCACTATGTTATAGTCTATGACTTTGTGACGAGTGTTTTTTTCACTTCTATAGGTTTCACTGAAATACAATGCTTTGAAATGTGTAGGAGTATTACTTCACTTCTTTCTTTCAGTTGTGTCTAATAATAACAATGATAATTTATGGCGCTTAATCTTACATAACCCCGAAGCGCTCACAAATTCAGAAAAGATTGAAGCCACTAAGAAGATAAATATTGCAGTAAGTTCCATGCACCTACAAACAAGAATGCACATTCACACACACACACACACACACACACACACACACACACACACACACATCGCAAATTAATTTGATGGGGAATGGGAAGAGGAAGAAGAAAACTGTTATTGTTAGGTGAAGATGGTTGTTCTAAGAGATGCCTGGAAGGAAGACAGAGATAGTTTGAACTAAGCAAAGATATCGGGAGTTTATGCCAAGAAACGTCTCAAAAGAACTGACACTGGCCTTTTAGTGTGGCCACCGTGATCGGCTTATGTCACAGTAAGTCAGCTGTAGGTGGGTCAGCCTGCACCGAATGATAAGATTCGAACACACCCGACCTCCCGACCGCTGTCCGTGACTCTTGCCAGAGCCACGGTGGACGTTGCAGCTGAACGCATTGGCATACTAATAACAGGATCTGTGACAGCACCGCCTCTTTCACAAAGGGTCTCAACCCGGATACACAGAGAGAAAGGAGCAATTGTGTCCCTTCACGTGTCAATGGAATGCCCAGTGCCTGCCTGCACCCTATGTGAACACAACGCAGGCTTCCAAAGGGTGGTGCGGGATTGCTCAATGCTGGTTTGTTCGGCGGTTGAGAACAGTACTTCTCTGGGTCCTTCCCGCACCTTCGGGTGGACCTTTGTCTTGTTTTTCTCTCTCTGTAGTCCAAACCACACACGATGAAAACCACGGGACGGGACAATCGCCATGGGAAAGGAGGAATGGGGGGTGTTAAAGTGGGACGAGAGGTGTGAACTGGCTCAGACCACTCAGATTAAAGAGGTGTGCACACAAAACGACTCCCAGTCGACACTTTATACAGCAGTTGTGTGTGGCACGTGGACCAACATTGAAGGTGACAATCGCCGTGTGACAGCCCTGTTGAACACACTTCGCCATCTTGATTGGAGCATTCTGGGATTGTCGTACTTCGTCATAAGTTGGTGACACGGCAATGACGTTAATGGTGTAGATTCTTCGGGATCGTACCTAGGTGGTACAACCTTCGTCTCACATTAATCTCGATACATATGAACGAAATGATCACGTGTTGTTACTGGCTGGTGTAAATAGAAAAGAAAGCCCAACTGGTAACAGAACAAAAATGCAAGCAAAAGCAAACACTGTGGGCGGGCTGGGGGCGGGATGGGGTGGGGGGGGGGGGGGGGGGGGGGGGGGTTAGGGGTGGGGAAGTGGTGGTGGTGGTGGTGGTACTGGAGGTGTGTGTGTGTGTGTGTGTGTGTGTGTGTGTGTGATTTTACAACAGAATTAGTTGCTTCGAACAAATCGCAGAAAATGAACCACTGGATGAGCCTGTTTTTTTTTTTCCACCTCTGGTCAAGTGGTCCCAACAGGAATTTACTGTTCTGGATTGTCAGCAACTACTATTTGTAGGAAATAGTCTCAAAGCATTGGCTGCGGCTCAGTGTCTTAGTCAGCAAAACTGTTTGCACATTGGATACAGCTGGCACTGCCATGGAGAGATAATTTCAGAGAGATGTATCACTGTTAAGAAAGAAAGAAAGAAAGAAACAAACAAACAAATTGATGAATGACAGTAAGGGACCTGCTTGCACTTCTACCTGTTTGAAAGATACGACAAATTTAATACCGAAGTAATCGTGCAGCCAAATGCTTCATGCTTTTCTCGTCTGGCATATGAAGAAACAGACCGTGAAGGTATTTCGTGCATGCTCTCATTTTATGACGTTCTAGTTCGGGTCGAAATGCGTTGATTGGATTTCGCATCATGAGCCAGTGGACTTAGCTAATTACAGGCAGACATGTGACCATGCTTCACTCGAAAATCAAACAGGCGACGACAGCTAGAAGGGACAATTTCTTCTTCTTCTTTTCTTTTTTTTTTCTTTTCTTTCTTTCTTTCTTTCTTTTTTCTTTTCTTTCTTATGGGGGTGGGGGGGGGTGGGGGGAGGGCAACATAAAGATTCTGTTTGTTCGGGATCTATTTAGTTCAAGACAACTTGACCGCCCACCGTATCACTCTCCTCCCACTGGTCGACTCTCTCTCTCTCTGTCACTCTGTCTCTGTCTCTGTCTCTCTCTCTCTCTCTCTCTCTCTCTCTCTCTCTCTCTCTCTCATCAGTTTTGGAGTCCTAGCACAACAATGCCTCTCTAACGATCAAAAATGCCACTCCAACGAATAACAATGCCACTCTAACGATCAACAATGTCACTCTAACGATCAACAATGCCACTCTAACGATCAACAATTCACTCGAACGATCGTCGGCGTTTAGGATGTGACCGGTCTAGACTTTTCGAAAAGGGCTCGCCCACAGGTCAGTAATGGACGAGGGGTGAGTGTGTAGTGGGGGTTGGGGTTGGGATGGGGGTGGTGGTGATGGTGGTGGCGAAAGGGATCACAGCAGGGGTGGGGGGGAGAGGGGAAGGGGGGCAGGTTCTGGAATGTTTGGACCCCCCCCCCCCCACCTGACAGCAAAAAAGAATGGCATTGTTGGCGGCCTACCCACCCCCCACCCCCCGTGCTTCCACAGATCAACAATGTCACTCTAACGATCAAAAAGGAGTGGGAAACAAAAGTTAGCCAGACTGAATTAGTGATATTGATTTGAATATTTCACTCTTGCATAAACAAGTTGATGTGTCAAACTACACTTAACTTGGGTCAGTTCTATGTTGCTCATTCAGTATTGAATCAATGTTTGAACTTATCTTTAATTCTGTCTCTCGGAGCTGCAAGCACTTTTAAGAGTACAAGCCCAAACAGAATCATTCCTGAGCCACTCTTTGAGTAGTCTTAACAGTCCCGAGAAAAATAAAAAAAATCTTTCATTGACTAGTACCGGAAGGTTGCTCCTTCCACCACTAGTAAGAGAGAGGGTGGAGGTGAAATCTGAAATAACTCTAATTGAGAAAAATATCCAAGTCCTTCCCCTAGAGGACAACACCAACCCACACCCAACTCTCGTCACAGGGAGTGGGGTGTGGGGGTGGAGGGGGGGGGGGGGGGGGGGGGGGGAAAATAATCAAAACAAAAACAGTTTGAAAGACTGTCATAAAATCATGAAATACGGGCTGGTACACCCATGGGGATGCTAATTTAAGCTGTGTTATGAGTTGCATCCTGTAGTCTGATTTACCTCTGTTCAGGAGCATTATGTCCCTTGATATCTTCACGGAGTGTCCTGCGCGTGTTTATTCTTTGCCTTAACTAGGCTGACCCTGGAGAAAGGTCCAGTGACGGTGAGGAAAGACCCACTGACCACAGGGAAAGTCCTGTTGACAGTGGGAAAGACTACAACTTTGGATTCTCTCTTGAGGGGCACATAAGACCGTATGGCGAAAGCTTGGCTGTGTCTGGAGTGGCACACTGTCTTCATCTGTCCGTGGGCAGGGGGTGGTTGGGGTCTGTGGGGTGTGCTCGACAGCTGGAGGGGGTGGTGTTTTTTGCCGGTGGGCTCTGCAGTAATGAAATACGGGCTGGTACACCCATGGGGATGCTACTTTAAGGCTGTTATGAGTTGCATCCTGTATGTCCCTTGATGTCTTCACAGAGTGTCCTGCGCGTGCCTGTACCCATCGTCAACACAGCGCAGGTCTCCAAGGGTGGTACAGGACTGCTCTAAAGGCAGGTGAAGACAGCGCTTCTCTGGGTCCTCCCCAGCACCTTCGGGTGTTTCTTTTTTCTTCTTTGCCTTAACTAGGACCCTGGAGAAAGGTCCAGTGACGGTGAGGAAAGACCCACTGACCACAGGGAAAGTCCTGTTGACAATGGGAAAGACTACAACTTTGGATTCTCTCTTGAGGGCACATAAGACCGTATGGCGAAAGCTTGGCTGTGTCTGGAGTGGCACTGTCTTCATCTGTCTGTGGGCAGGGGTGGTTGGGTCTGTGGGGTGTGCTCGACAGGTGGAGGGTGGTGTTTTTTGCCGGTGGGGGCTCTGCAGTCATGAAATACGGGCTGGTACACCCATGGGGATGCTACTTTTAAAGGCTGTTATGAGTTGCATCCTGTAGTCTGATTTACCTCTGTTCAGGAGCAGTTATGTCCCTTGATATCTTCACAGGAGTGTCCTGTGCGTGCCTGTACCCATCGTCAACACAGCGCAGGTCTCCAAGGGTGGTACAGGACTGCTCTAAAGGCAGGTGAAGACAGTGCTTCTCTGGGTCCTCCCCAGCACCTTCGGGTTTCTTCTTTTTATTCTTTGCCTTAACTAGGCTGACCCTGGAGAAAGGTCCAGTGACGGTGAGGAAAGACCCACTGACCACAGGGAAAGTCCTGTTGACAATGGGAAAGACTACAACTTTGGATTCTCTCTGAGGGCACATAAGACCGTATGGCGAAAGCTTGGCTGTGTCTGGAGTGGCACTGTCTTCATCTGTCCTGGGCAGGGGTGGTTGGGTCTGTGGGGTGTGCTCGACAGGTGGAGGTGGTGTTTTTTTTTCCCGGTGGGCTCTGCAGTAATGAGATACGGGCTGGTACACCCATGGGGATGCTATTTTAAGGCTGTTATGAGTTGCATCCTGTAGTCTGATACCTCTGTTCAGAAGCAGTTATGTCCCTTGATGTCTTCACAGAGTGTCCTGCGCGTGCCTGTACCCATCGTCAACACAGCGCAGGTCTCCAAGGATGGTACAGGATTGCTCTAAAGGCAGGTGAAGACAGTGCTTCTCTGGGTCCTCCCCAGCACCTTCAGGGTGTTTCTTTTTCTTCTTCATCAAAAAAAAAACAGTTTGAAAGACAAGCTGATCCTCTTAGCGTGACCTTGACTTATCCACTGTGAAAAAGTCAACACTCTTGCTTCCATATGACACACACATGTGTAGATGTACTCATCATTGTGTGTGTTCTCTTTTCTCAGGAGGGATGTTTGCCCCCCCATCCCCCCCACCCATGCCTGTTGACAGCCCCGAAAAGGTTGCGTGAAATACTCAGTGTTGTGTGTTCTTTTTCAGCAGGGGATGTTTGACCCCCCATGCCTGTTGACAGCCCTGAAAAGGTTGCGTGAAATACTCAGTGTTGTGTGTTCTTTTTCAGCAGGGGATGTTTGACCCCATGCCTGTTGACAGCCCTGAAAAGGTTGCGTGAAACAGGTTGTGCTGTACTGTGACAGTACAAGTGGGGTCATGTCGATGTGACCAAGTGTCGTGTGACCAAGTGTCGTTACCACGTGTCGTTGTGACCACATATATGTGTGTGACCACATGTGTTGTGACCAAGTGTCGTTGTGACCACGTGTCGTTGTGACCACATGTTGTTGTGACCACATGTTATTGTGACCACGTGTTGTTGTTGTGACCACGTGTCGTTGTGATCACGTGTCGTTGTGACCACATGTTGTTGTGACCAAGTGTCGTTGTGACCAAGTGTCGTTGTGACCAAATGTTATTGTGACCAAGTGTCGTTGTGACCATGATTTTCAGTATTTTACCAAAGAATAGCAGACTTGCCGATGTAACCACATGCCGATGTGACCACATGTTGTGAGCAACGACATGTTGTCACGACGACATGTGTCACATCGACACGTGGTCACAACGACACGTGGTCACAACGACACGTGGTCACATCGGCATGTGGGATGTTCGAAAGGTCTAGGTATCGTCCTCACTCCCCCTACTCCCCATTCTTTCTCCCTCTCTCCACCCACACGCTCAGCTTACCACACAATCTCATTAGCCGGAAAAACCCAACACCGAACCAGACCAACGGCAAATGAGTGTGTTGCGGCCATTTCTGGGACTGAAGCCAGTTGGCAGTGTTTACGTTTTACACCTCACTACTGACTTCACTGAAAGACATAAAGCAACAGCAAGGAATTCAGACAAGTATTCTACCTTTCTTTCGTCACACACACACACACACACACACACACACACACACACACACACACACACACTCTCTCTCTCTCTCTCTCTCTCTCTCACACACACACACACACACACACACACACACACACACACACACACAGAGGGGAGAGAGAGAGAGAGAGAGAGAGAGAGAGAGAGAGAGAGGAGAGAGAGAGAGAGGATTTCACCGTCACAGAACTATTGGACGATTAAGAAGAAAATAAGTCGAGAGCCACCTGTAAAGACAGCCACCTGACAGTGTTTGGAATTGTCACGCCTCAGCGGGCACACACAAGACAAGGGGAAACAAACGGCACGCCATAATGCCACCTGTTGTTGGACAATGAGTCGGCACTGGTCACAGGCACTTGCAGTCATACATCTTCTGAGATCAGAGAAAATAAACGAAACAAAGAGCATGAAAATATGTAATCATCAGGATTATGCTGAGTATTGTGCAGAGGACAAAGAGCCCCTATGATGGGACACCACTGTGATGGGAACGAATAAGCCGTCAGAGAAAAATCAGTGCACGTAAACAAGTCTTCCTCATAATAATGAAAATGACCAGGAAAGTCCAAATCTGATAGCCTCCAAGAGTAGGTAGCAGGGAGAAAATAAGAGAAGTAGAGAGAGAAGAAAGCGCAGAATAGCAAGAGAATGAAAGGAGACATGTGGAAGGACTGAAATCACAGAGCAAGAAAGGATAAAGTAAGTAAAAAAACTAGAGCAGGATTGAGTAAAGGTGGGGGGGGGGGGTGGGGGGGTGGGGGGGGGGGGGGGGAGAACAGCAAAAGAAAAACAAAAACAAAACAAACAAAAACAAAAAAAAAACAACTAAAAGTGTGAAAAGTGCAGGACAACTAAGTTTTGGAATATCAAAACTTGAAAGAGGCATGGGGTGGGATGGGGGCGTAGGATAGCAAAATATGAAATAAGAAAACTAGAGGGGGGGGGGGGGGGGGGGGGGGGGGGGGGGGGGGCGGGGGGGGGGTGCGGGACAAACAGCAAAGGATGAAATAAGAAAACTAGAGGGGGGGGGGGGGGGGGGAGGGGGGGGGGGGGAGTGCGGAACGGCAGAGAATGAAATAAGAAAAACTAGAAAACGGGGGGGGGGGGGGAGGGGGGGAGGGAGTGCGGAAACAGCAAAGGATGAAATAAGAAAACTAGAGGGGGGGGGGGGGGGGGGGGCGGGAATGCGGAACAGCAAAAGAATGATGAAATAAGAAAAACTAGGGGGGGGGGGGGGGGGGGGGGGGGGGGGGACGGGGGGGGGGGGCGGAGTGCGGAACAGCAAAGGATGAAATAAGAAAAACTAGAAGAAGGGGGGGGGGGGGGGGGGGGGGGGAGGGGAATGCGGAACAGCAAAGGATGAAATAAGAAAAACTAGAAGGGGGGGGGGGGGGGGGGGGGGGGCGGGGGAGTGCGGAACAGCAAAGGGATGACAAAAAAAAAAAAAAAAAACCCTGAAGGGTGGGGGGGGGGTGGGATGGGTATGGGGGGAGAGTTAAACAGGACAGCAAAGGATGGAATAAGAAAACTGCGGGGGGGTGAGGGGCAGGTGGGGGGTGGGGGGGGTCGGGGGTGATAAAACAACACAGGATGAAATAAGTAAACTGCGGGGGAGGGGGGTGGGGGGGGTGGTGTGTGTGTGTGTGTGTGTGTGTGTGATGAAAGCAACAAAGGATCAAAAAAAAAAAAAACTGCGAGGGGGCGGGGAGGGGGGGGCAGGGGGGGGGGGGCGGGAGGGGGGGGTGGGGGTTAAAACAACACAAAGGAGGATAAAATAAGAAAACTGCGGGGGAGGGGGGTGCGGGGGTGTGTGTGTGTGTGATGAAGCAACAAAGGATAAAAAAAAAACTGCGATGGGGACAGGGGGAGGGCGGTGGCGGGGTTTTTGGGGGAATTAAACATCAAAGGATGGAAAAAAAAACTGCGGGGGGTGGGGGGAGGGATTGGGGGGGGGGGGGGGGGAATGGTAAACAGTAACGGATGAAAGAAGAAAACTGCGGGGGGAGGGGGGGGGGGGGTGATAAAAAACACAGAGGATACGGATGAAAGAAGAAAACTGCGGGGGGGGGGGGGGGGGGGGGGGGGGGATAAAACAAACAGAGGATGAAATAAGAAAAGTATGGGGGGGGGGGGGGGGGGGGGGGCGGGAGATGAAAAAAAAAAACAAAGAGAGATAAAACAAAAACAAAAAAGGATGAAATAAGAAAACTGCAAGGCTGGGGGAATGGGGACCCCAACAGAGGCGGGGCTGGGGAGTTTGAGGGGGGGGGGGGGGGGGGGGGGGTATAAAAAACAACAAAGTATGAAATAAGACAACTGGGGGGGGTGGGGGGGGGGGGGTGGGGCGCGGGGGGGGGGGAGTTTGAAACAGCAAAGGGACGAAATACGAAAAACCTGCGAGGGGGCGGGGCCGAGGGGGGGGGGGGGGGATAAAAATACAAAGGATGAAGTAAGAAAACTGCGACATGGGGACGGTGGCTGTCGTTGGACGGACGGGGGGGGGGGGGGGGGGGGGGGGGGGGGGGGGGGTTGAACAGAAAAGACGAAATGAGAAAGCTGCGGGGGGGGGGGGGGGGGTGGGGGGGGGGGGGGATAAAACAACAAAGGATGAAATAATAAAAACAAAAACTGCCGGGGGGGGGGGGTGGGGGGGGGGGGATAAAACAACAAAGGATGAAATAAGGAAAAACTGCGAGGTGGGGGCGGTGGGGGGGGGGGGGGGGGGGGTGGACAAAGCAAACAGCAAAGGACGAAATAAGAAAGCTGCGAAAGGGGGGTGAGGTTGGGCTGGGGGGGGGGGGGGGGGGATTAAAAAAAACAAAGGATAAAATAAGAAAAAACTGCGAGGGGTGGCGGTGGGGGTGGGGAGTGTACAAAACAACAAAGGATGAAATAATGAAAACAAAACTGCCGGGGGGGGGGGGGGGGGGGGAGGGGGAAAAACAACAAAGGATGAAATAAGAAAACTGCGAGGGGGCGGGGCCGGGGGGGGGGGGGGGGCGGATAAAAATAACAAAGGATGAAATAAGAAAACTGCGAGGGGGCGGTTTGTGTGTGTGTGTGTGTGTGTGTGTGTGTGTGTGTGTGTGTGTGTGTGTGTGTGTGTGAACACAACAAAGGATGAAATAAGAAAACTGCGAGGGGAGGGGGGGGGGGGGGGGGGGGGGAAGGTCAAACAAACAGAGGATGAAATAAGAAAACTTTGAGGGGGGGGGGGGGACGGGGGGGGGGGGGGGATAAAAAAACAAAGGATGAAAATAAGAAAACTGCGGGGAGGGGAGGGGGGGGGGGGTCAAACAGCAAAGGATGAAATAAGAAAACTGCGAGGGGAGGGGGGGGGGGATAAAATAAGAAATCTGCGACGAGGGGGGGGGGGGGGGGGGGGGGGGGGGGGAGTGTCAAACAAACAACGGATGAAATAAGAAAACTGCGAGGGGGGATGGGGTGGGGGATAAAACAACAAAGGATGAAATAAGAAAACTGCAAGGGAGGGGGGGGGTGGGGGAAGGTAAAACAACAAAGGATGAAATAAGAAAAACTGCAAGGGAGGATGGGGGGGGAGGATAAAAACAACAAAGGATGAAATAAGAAAACTGCGAGGGCGGGGGTTGGGGGAGGTGGGGGTGGGAGTGTGTCAAACAGCAAAGTATTGAAATAAAACTGCGAGGGGAGAAGGGGGTGGGATAAAAACAGCAATGAATGAAATAAGAAAACTGCGAACTGGGAGGGGGGGGGGGGGGTGTGTGTCAAACAACAAAGGATGAAATAAGAAAAAACTGTAGGGGTGGTGGTGGTGGTTAAACAGCGAAGGATGAAATAAGAAAACTGTAGGGGTGGGGGTGGGGGTGGGGTGGGGGTCAAACAACAAAGGATGAAATAAGAAAACTGTAGGGGGTGGGGGGGGTTTAACAGCAAAGGATGAAATAAGAAAACTGTAGGGGGGGGGGGGGGGGGGTAAAACAGCAAAGGAAAGAAAAACAAGAAAACTGTAGGGGGGAGAGGGGGGGGGGGGGTGCTAGTGTAGCGCAGACCTCCATCGGCGTCGAACAGATCGTGGATCCGTCCTTCAATCCGGACCTGCACCATGGATACTAGCAAAATGTGATGGATCCGTCCTTCAATCCGGACCTGCACCACGGATACTACCAAAATGTGATGGGTCCGTCCTCAATCCAGACCTGCACCATGGATACTACCAAAATGTGATGGATCCGTCATTCAATCCGGACCTGCACCATGGATACCAACCAAAATGTGATGGATCCGTCCTTCAATCCGGACCTGCACCATGGATACGACCAAAATGTGATGGATCCGTCCTTCAATCCGGACCTGCACCATGGATACTAGCAAAATGTGATGGATCCGTCCTTCAATCCGGACCTGCACCATGGATACTACCAAAATGTAATGGATCCGTCCTTCAATCCGGACCTGCACCATGGATACTACCAAAATGTAATGGATTCGACCTGGCACCATATGCCAACTTTTCTACCTCGTTTTGTTCAAACCGGCTGAGTAGGTATTTTTTGTTTGTTTGTGTACTCTCTCTGAAGGAACGGATCCGGATCCCATCCTTCGATCCGAAATCAGCACCAACATTTAATGAGTTCGTCCTTCGGCAACATTCGATCTTTCCACCACGTTTGCTTATAATCTGTTCAGCTGGTTTTGTGTAATCTTTCCGACAAGCTGACAAATATACAAACAAACACAGATTAATGCACATGGGTTTTCACCCATAACTTAACTGGTGGAGATATTACACTGAAAATGCCAGGTGAAGGATAGTTTGATTTGATTAAACGACAAACAGAGGTCAGCTTAGGCCCCAAGAATGTGTTCTTGATAGGTAGCCATTTTAGTGAGATACGCTTTTGAACACGTGTGCATCCATGTGTGCACTGACGGTGCGATGGCGTGTGTATATAAACAACAGAGAACAGTTATAGGGGGGGGGGGGGGGGGGGGGGGGGGGGGGTGGAGTTGTTTCAAACAACAAAGTAAGCTTAACCCAGTTTTACACTGGGATAACCTTCCTGTGCAGAAAACAGGTGTTGCACCTGTATTAACAGAAAAGTCACAGAAAGACCAATACATTCCTCTTTCTTTCACGTCCCCCCCCCCCCCCCCCCTCCTTTTTAAGTTTTGGCAAGATAAAAAAGAACTTATTTAGAGAAATGACGTCTTGGATTCACACTTCTTGCGAATCCTTAATCTGTCTGCAAACATATGGTATAAGAAAACCACAAGGAATCTTATATCTATCTATCTAGCTCTGTGTCTGTCTATCTGTCTATCTATCTATCTATCTATCTATCTATCTCTATCTATCTCTATCTGTCTATCTATTTATCTATCTAACCGTCCATTTCTCTCTCTCTCTCTCTCTCTCTCTCTCTCTCTCTCTCTCTCTCTCCACTTAAAAAAAAAAAAATTCTGGAATTCTCAAATACGTTACAGAATTCAAGACCGTAGCAACATTTGAGCATTGAAGTTATGTTCAAAATCATATTCTTCCTCACCGTCATGGACCTATTGATCCGCACTCATTGTACATTGGAGGACTACAGTAAATGAAAGTTCGATCAGAGATCCGATTATTGTGGGGCGGCTAACACCGCGCTAGGGGTCTTAGTTTAAGGACCTGTAGTAGTATTACCGCTTTCACTTCAGGGCCGGCAAACGTGTGCCGTACGTGTAGACACAGGAATCCCATAATACTGCCTTGGTCTGCTGTTGTACGGAGACCGGCGGCGCTGTTTGTGTTACTGACTGTCTGACCATGTCAGACACTGAACGGATCAACTATTGACACGAGAGAGAGAGAGAGAGAGAGAGAGAGAGAGAGAGAGTTTGCGCGTGACTTGCTAAGCGTTGTCTTGACAATTGCGTACTGTTTCAAGCCACCGGTTTCTCACGTGATTTTTTTTTTTTTTTGGGGGGTGCTTTTTTTCGCTTTTTTTTTCCCCTTTGGTGTGTGTATGAGTGCCTTTTTCTTTTTTTCTCCATCAGTTTTTTTTTTTTTTTGTTTTTTAATGAAACAATCTTATTCTTTTCTGCAAGGATATGTTGTGTCGTCTGTCAGCCGTGGTTTTAAGTGTTCACTTTAAAAGTGAAATCGGCCAGTTCTGTGTTCTGTGCAAAACTGAGTGACCTATACTTCCCTTCAAACTGTGGATATTTTTGATGAGGAAAAGAACTGGCTTCGAGACGTTCGTCCGTTGAAAGGTGAGTGCCGCTTTTAAATGAATGTAACAAGCGAGTGAAGTCTGCATGCATTGTCTGTCTGTCCTTGACCCTGTCCAGTCATGAGGGTCACATCCAGCCTGTCGACCAGTGCACACTTTCTAAACATTGAAAATGAATGAAGCTTCGACAAAACGCTGTCCTCTTGCCTGTGTAAAAAGCGTTCAAGGAGAGGAGAAAAAGACTTGTTGTTAATGCTGCTCCCTGCTTTTCGCCCTCCACTATATATATACATACATACATATATATGTACACACACACACACACACACACACAACCACGTCTCTCTCTCTCTCTCTCTCTCTCTATATATATATATATATTTATATTGATCAGCAGACTCACCAAAAGTCATGACAAGTAACGAAATCGGGTAACTTTTTGTCAGTTTTTTTCCCCCTGCCCCCCTCCTCTCTCTCCTTTTAAAAATCTCTCTCTCTCTCTCTCTCTCTCTCTGTGAGTGTGTCTCTCTCTCTCTCTCTGTGATTTGTACACCTTTCACATGGTGAGTGGACAGCAGACTATGTAATGACCGCTCTGTCAGTTCCGCACACACATCACGAAAGGAAAATTCAGTTTCTGAAATAGGAGAATTGTACCAAATTACACGCTTTGATTCCCGACTTATGTTGAAATAAGCGTATATAGTTTATTTTTTCTCCCGTGGTATTATTTCATGTGTAAGAATAGATAAAAAAATGAGAATTTCATTTTTCTTTTTCACACACACACAGCACACACAGACACACACACACACACACACACACACACACACACAAGATTTACACACACACACACAAAAATGTACATTGTAAGATTTGTATGTGTGTGTAAAAATGTGTGTGTGTGTGTGTGTGTGTGTTACAATTTATACATAACAATGCATTCACATACCCTTGACACAAGATCCCTCTCTCTGTCTCTCTCTATAGCTGTTTTTTAAGTCACTCACAATACTCACATACAATACATGTGAGCTCACACGTGCGCGCGGAATCGCGCCGCGCCCCCCACACCACACACACACACACACACACACAACACACACACACACACCAGCTATATTTTTTCAGTCATAATCACACGTACTCACATACAATTAATGTGAGCGCGCACGGTGCGCCTCTTGTTGTCGCTCCGCACCGGTAATCGCGTGCGCGCGCGCGCGCGCAAGAACAAACACACACACGGTTCATGTCACGACTTGTATTTTTAACAAACACACACAACACACATCAGGCACACACACAATGATATATACAGTTTAAAATAGGTTTTAAAATGAAGGATTAAAAACTACAAATTTGTTCAAGCCAAACGAGCTATGAAAGGAAGGACGGAGAGCTCTTTGAGGAGCACAATTGAAGTTTTTAATCTTTTTTAGAACTTTTTTTTTCAGGGGATGGGGGTGCTTGGGAGCACTTTTAAGGGGATGGGGATGGGGGAGGGTGATGCGGGTTGGGATATGAAGACATGAATTCCTAACTCCATCAGTGATATAAAAGTATACAGTTGAGCATGTCGTTAAAAACATGACGGTGTACTGGCATTGCCTCATGTTGGCTTGCTGCCTATGAAGGGGAAGGACGGGGCGAGAGAGGAGAGGGTGAAGGAGAGAGACTTTTTTTTTTCAGGGGATGGGGGTGGGGAATAAGGGAGGGGAGGGGGGGGGGGGGGGGTGGTGATGCAGGTTGGGACAGAGAGAACTCCATCAGAAAAAGAGAAAGTTGAGAGAAACAGGACGACAGACAGACACACACACACACACACACACACACACACACACACACACACACACACACACAAACTACTCCCACACAAGTTCTACTACTCACGATTTCATTTCTAATTTCTTGTATGCTGTAAATGTATTTAGATTATTATTCACTCTAAACATCTACAAACAGAGCTGTTTTATGGTAAAGTAAGCAGAATGTCTGACACACTGAGCTCAGGCTAATCTCATTTTGCCAAAAAGGTGGGAGTGTTCGATTACCATACGGAAACTTGTCATATATACCATCACATTTTTGCTCAATGACCTTTAAAATTTAAAAGGCAGACAAGAGAGGAGGATCTTTCACGAAAGACGTAATACGAATAATGACGAGTTGCAAGCCTTCTTTTACTTTTCGCTTTTAGATCTCTGCATATTCGGTTAGTGTAGTGCTGTTGTTGATTTACTAAAACATCTGGAAAGTGAACGTATGCTACTTGCTCAGTTTTGTTTTCGGATCGATTTATAATGCGATTGGAAAACTGGAGATTGTATTAGAATGTTTTCCAGATCTTTGTAAAGTTGCTAGTGCATTACCGAAGGTTCGAGAATGTTGTAGAAGCTGATCGAATCACATTCGCATAAGCTTGTCGCGATTTCATTGGTTGAGCTTACCGATGTGCAAAATTATTCTAGAAAAGAATGATGGGGTATGTTTGAGAATATACTTTAGATAACACATAAAAGGCTGGGAGGGAGAGAGAAGCGAGAGAGAGTGTTGAAGAGTTCTAGTCATTGTCGAACACAGAAGTGTTCGAGTCTTCACTGAGTTTGAGTCTAGTCGATGAAAAGCTGCCATTAGTAGAATATATGGCTGCTGCATGTACGATTGAGGTCCTGTACGAACTTACTGAACCTGAAGGTCAGTTGACTGATGTCCGTTGTTGATATATTCTTCAACGTGCTTTTCGTTTTCAATACGGCCTGACGTATTTTGTCGTCTGCAAGCTGAACACCTACCACGGGATCTGCATCGAACTCTTACAAGATACTGCACTTACCTGTGCATG
Source organism: Conus betulinus (assembly GCA_016801955.1). NCBI lineage: Eukaryota > Metazoa > Mollusca > Gastropoda > Neogastropoda > Conidae > Conus > Conus betulinus. The sequence goes on along the minus strand of JADBJO010002807.1, from coordinate 247,688 downwards.
TTCACTCACCTTGTACTGAAGAAGTCAGTAGGTCTAGGCTGTAGGAGAGACTGGGGTGACTGTTCCTTTGGTGAAAGCCCTGAAAGGCCACTGCGACAGTAACAACAATGCCGGCGGCTCTGCCTATCGATCAGATCACATTACTCTTTTTGTGCAGGAAAGGTAGAGGTAGTGGTAATAAAGGGGTGGGGGGGGAGGGGGTGGAGGGGGGGGTGGGGGTGCAGGAGGGGGTCATGGGGCAGGGCAGATAATACCTGAACCAAGCCAGAAACGATTTCCTGTTTTGTCCTTCAGTCCTAAAAGACGGCATTTGTCTGGTTTCTATCACAGGTGAAGCTATTCATAAAACAGAAAAAAAGATGCATTGGAAATTAGATTGCTTACACTCCGTCTGTCTGTCTCTGTCTCTGTCTCTGTCAGTCTGTCTGTCTGTCTGTCGGTCTGTCGGTCTGTCTCTCTCTCTCTGTAAATATTGTCCTCTACATAGGTCTACATTTCTTCCGCACGCGCGCGCGCGCGCGCGCGCACACACACACACACACACACACACACACACACACACACACACACACACACACACACACACACACACACACACTTCCCTCTGTCTGTCTATCTGTCTGTCTGTGTCTGTCTTTATATATATATATATATATATATATATATATATATATATATATATATAAACTATTAAATTCTAAAGATAAGTAACCGAGCACCATATATCTAGTAGTATATCTCTATCTATATCTTAGGCTACGTCATTCGTCGACTTATGTAAATGTTTCCTCCATTGGTAGAAACAGACCATGGTGTGAGTGGGTGAATGGGGAATAATAAATGCTTCTCAACACACACACACACACACACACACACACACACACACACACACATATATATGTATATATATATGTATATGTGTGTGTGTGTGTGTGTGTGTGTGTGTGTGTGTGTGTGTGTGTGTGTGTTGACTGTGTGTGTGACTCGTATGCTATTGAACAAGTGTTTGTTTTATTCTTTCATCTTATCGTGATAAATGTATACTTGTCTCGATAAAAGGAAAGAACATAACAAACCCTAATAAATGCAGAACGTTTTTGACTTTGAAACGAATTCAAGTTTCCTCCAGTGGCATACTGTACGTGGATTGAATCAGACCTTTACGTCATCATTTTACGAAAACAGATCACCACACCATGTCAAACCTTCACATCAAATTCTCATTATTTTTGCTGCGCTAACAATGATGCATGCACGCGCGCGCAGACATATGCTAACAGGCGCGCTCACACGCACAGCCTGGCTCACACATACTCATACAGCACCACACATATACGCATGCATGCATGCACGCACAGACAGACAGGCAGACACACGCATACACACACACACACACACACACACACACACACACACACACACACACACACACACACACACACACACACGGACGGACACACACACACACACACACACACACACACACACACACACACACACACACACACACACACACACACACACACAGTCACTCACTCACTCACTCACTCATACATACACATTTGTACATGTTACACAAGTGCTGTTTCCCTCCCATAAGCGTGTTGTTTAATACAGATTTGCCTACTCATAAAAACCCGAAACAAAACTAATAATTAGTATATGAAGCGGTATCTGTTCGAAAATCTCCAGCTGCCCCTGTGAAAATCCCCAGCTGCCTCAGTCTTAATTGGTTCGTAAAAATTTGCTCAATCACCAAGTACTTCCAGCTGGACAGAGCCCTGTTGATTGAAGTGGGAGGTCGCGAGCGTTCCAGCGTTTGCTGGTATGGGTTCTGAGCAAAGCGAATTAAGATGTCAAACTACTGCAAGTTTTGACGACCATACTGGAAGTCTTCACACTGGTAGCTGTACAACATACATAATGTTAGCAGTATGACATATTCTGGGGGCAGTCTCCGTTGTCTCCACAGTATGCTGAAGGCAGTCTATGTTGTCTCCACAATATTCTGGGGGCAGTCTCTGTTGTCTCCACAATATTCTGGGGGCAGTCTACGTTATCTCCACAATGTTCTGGGGGCAGTGTATGGTGCCTATGACCTGGCCGCAGAGGATGCAGTTTCTGGTTCCTTCACACTGGCCTACACACATCAGGCAGGGAGGAATACATCTGGTCTTTGTTTTGAGACACACACACACAATCACACACACACACACACACACACACACACACAACACACACACACACACACACATTCATACACACACACACACACACACACACACACACACACACACACACACACACACACACACACACACACACACACACACACACACACACACACACACACACAGAGAGAGAGAGAGAGAGAGAGAGAGAGAGAGAGAGAGAGAGAGAGAGAGAGAGAGAGAGAGATTACTTCTTTCTTCGTTAGTTTTCTTGTCTCGTTCATTTACTCGTTTGCCGCTCATTAAGTTGACCTAGTTATAGAACACACCGCACACACACACACACACCACACACACACACACACACACACACACACACACACACACACACACCAAACCAAACTAAAACATTCCCATGGACGTTAATAAGCAAATGAGAGGGCAGGCTTCACGTTTCACGTCAGGGTTGTGGACTTCCGTGCTGTTGACGATGACAAAGGGCCATAGACTGATGGCAGATATCTGGGAGCCTATCCACGTTGTGGAGAGCCGTGAGGGGCAGATGTTTGGTGTGGGTTTTGCCGTCACTCCTGCCCAAATGAAAACACGTTACACGCCATGGTTTGGAATCATCAGACCCTTTCCCCTCTTCCCGTCTTTGAAAAACATAACATAAGAAACAACAACAACAAAAAACAAACAAACAAACAAAAAATCTCGCCCATGTCAACTTGGAAACGTGCACGCCGGTGTGTGTGTGTGTGTGTGTGTGTGTGTGTGTGTGTGTGTGTGTGTGTGTGTGTGTGTGTGTGTGTGTGTGTGTGTGTGTGTGTGTGTGTGTGTGTGTGTGTGTGTGTGTGTGTGTGTGCAGGTGCGCGCATGCGCACGCGTACTTGCGTGTGTTTGCACTCGTGTGTGTGTGTGTGTGTGTGTGTGTGTGTGTGACAATGTGCCTTGTGACAAACAAACTGACAGCAGGTGAGAAAGAAATTGAAGCAGGCGATCTCCAAGTGATGTGTATAACCGCAGAAATACAAATATAACAAACACTGTTAGTGACGCTGATATCCTCTTTGGATATAGAAGTGATCACTCTTTAATAACAATAGAAGTAACATTTAAAAATGAAGAAAGAACCAAAGGGCTTTGGAAATTTAACTCCTCATTGTTGAAAGATCATATTTATGTTGAAATCATTAACAATACGATAGAAGAAATGAAGAAGAACAGTATACAAGAGAGAATGCAAAAGAATACCAGGTGATCAGATTCACTTTATGATATCTGATCAACTGTTTTTTAGATACACTGTTAATGGAAATTAGAGCAAAATCTATTACGTATAGCATAAAAATAAAAGAGGGATTTAATAAAACATGAACAAGATCTAGAAAGAGAAATACAGTTTCTAGAGAGAAAGTCGTTTATAGATGAAGAAGATATGATAGTTTTGAATGAGAAAAAAACACAAATAGCAGAAATTAGGCAAAACAAAACTAGAAGGTATTATTTTAAGATTCAAAGCAAGATGGGCATCTCAAAGAGAGAAAATCAATGAATACTTCTGCTCTTTAGAGAAAAAGGCATTTTAGTAAGCAAACGAATGTTGAAACTGGTGACAGATGACGGTCGAACACTATTCGAAAGAGATGAGATGTTGCAGGAGACAAAATCCTTTTTTTCAGAATTTATATGAACAAAAAGAATCCCGGGAAATAGACATTGATAATTACATACACAGTTTACCAAAGTGATCTGAAACAGAATCTGAAAACCTGGAAGGGTTCATGACTAAAGAAGAAGCATCTGAAGCATTAAAAAGCATGCAAAATGATAAAAGCCCAGGCACAGATGAATGACAGTGAATTTCGGTCGGTCATCAAACGGGGGATTTATTAAGGGAGAAATGTCAATAACTCAAAAGGAGGGAATAATAATTTGCATACCTAAAATGAAAAACCTAGGGAATATTTAAGAAATTGGAGACCAATCTCACTCCTGAACGTTACATATAAAATTGGATCAACGTGTATAGCAAACAGGATGAAAAGGGTTATATCTAAATTAATCCATGAAGATCAAACCGGATTTACATCAGGAAGTTACATTGGAGATAACATTCGAATTTTGTATGACTTATTTTAGAAAATAAAAACATGCCAGGTCTGTTGATTTCTATTGATTTCGAAAAAGCTTTTGACTCAATTAACTGGAACTATATGGAAAAAGTTTTGAATGCATTTGGCTTTGGGTAAAGATATAATTAAATGGATATATACCTTCTATACTAACATCAAGTCCTACGTGATCGTGAATGGAAAAATTTCAAAAAAGCTTTGTAGTAGCCAGAGGATCCGGCAAGGAGACCCAATATCGCCATATTTGTTTGTTATGTGTACTGAGATATTAGCATGCAAAATCCGTGAAAATAAAGAAATTAAAGGAATTCAGATATCAGATACAGAATTTAAACTAAGCCAGTTTGTTGACGACACCTCATTTACGTTAGAGGGAGATCAAAAGTCATACGAAAGACTGTTCAATACTCTAGAGGAATTTGAAGAATTCTCAGGCCTAAAGTTGAATTTTGAAAAAAAAAAACTATCAATGTATGGTTAGGTAAAAATAAGAAATCAAATATTAGATACTTAACTAATAAGCGCATGATATGGAATCCCCCCCCAAATTAAAATACTTGGGCTCTGGTCTACTACTGACCTATTGCATTTAACAGAAATCAATACAGCAAGCAAATTTGTCGAAGTACAAACCTTGTTTAAAAATCTGGTCTAGAAGGATCTGTACACCACTGGGAAGAGTAGCCATTTTAAAATCGCTTATATTATCAAAATTAGTATACTTATGGATATTATTGCCAAATCCACCAGATGATTATATTAAACAATTACAGAAAATGTGTTTTGATTTTGTGGGGATAAAAAAAAAAACAGATAAAATAAAACGAATTTATTCAGTTCATAATGTCGAAAATGGAGGCATTGGAATTCCAAATATACAAGCCTTTGTTCAGGGTCTGAAATTGTCTTGGATAAGAAAACTGATTATAGGCAATTCAAAAATGGAAGAAATTAATGAAAATCTCATATCCAGAAAGTGATCAGTTAAACTGCTATGGTGCTAAGAGATTTACAAATAATAAATATAATCAGTTTTGGAAAGACGTATTTAATGCATATGATAAATTCAACACTCACGTTGAATTAGATAACAACAAAGAGATGACTGCTGAACCCATATTTTTTCAACAACAAATTCAAAATAAATAACGGTCATTTCTTTTTTAAAACTTGGAACCTAAAAAAATGTAATACCTTGTGAAAGATGTTTTGAAAGAAAGTGGAGAGTTTTTAAAACATGACGAATTTTCAGAAAAGTGGGGTCTAACAGTAAATTATCTTGACTACTTTGGTTGCATTCAAGCAATCAAAGAATATGCCAGAAAAAGAAATATAATCTTCGAAAATAACTGTAGTAGCGAAAATAATAAATCAGTACAAATATGATATCTGGAGTAGTATATAAAGGAACAAAGATTTTTTACAGTTTGCTCTTAGAGAAAACATGTTATATTCGACATAAAAGCCTTTATGAAGTGGGAAACTCGATTAGCCATATATATTAATGGGGAGACTGTTTTAAAAAAAAAATAAAAATAAAAGAAATAAAGCTTAAATGGTTTCAATTGAAACTGTCATGGAATTTTAGTGTCAAATATCCTATTACAAAAAATGGGAGTAACTGATAATGATAAATGCAATTTTGTTGCAATGAAAGAAATACTGTGCAACATTATTTATGGTACTGCCCATTCTCACAGATGTTTTGGAAAGATTTTGAAAAAAAAATAAGAGAGAAGTGCAGTAACTGTGAAAGATTATCATTTAATGTTAAATAATTTTATTTGGCACAGACGATAAAACACTATCTGAAGATACTTTTTTGATCTAATTATTTTATGGGCAAAGTTCTTTATTTATAAGTGCAGGATAACTCACGTAAAACCAAAACTGGAAACATTTTTGACTGAGTTAACCCGTATGTATACATTGGAAAAATATGTACATGTATTAAATATGTGTACTATGATTTTAAAAAGAAGTGGCTACCATACTCAGGATTATTGTTGGAGGGATAGCAATCAATATGAATGATCCTTCAATACACTGTATAGATGCTGTGTTTAAAAAAAAAAAAAAAAAAAAGGGGGGGGGGGGGGGGGGGGGGGGTCATACATATTGAATATTACTGACATATGCTATGAACAAAGAATTCAAAACATAATTTTGTGTTGCTGTATGAGGACCTTGTAGAAAACACCCTTTGCATTAACATAATTTTTGTATTTGTACATATATAGTGTTTATGAAAAAGTACTCATTTTGTTTTGTGGAATACTGAAATGTTATTGCTGAATACTCATTTTGGAAAGAAAAGAACCTTCATCGCGAGGGGAAAAAGTATATATATAACAAACACACAAACGAACAGAAAGCAGGAACGACCTCAAAAAAACAAACACAACTAAAACTGTCTGACCGCTTAGTGAAGGTTGGTAGGGGAATGAGAGAAGAAGGGGTTTTGGGGAAAAGAAGGGTATAGGGGTGAGAGAGAGAGAGAGAGAGAGAGAGAGAGAGAGAGAGAGAGAGAGAGAGAGAGAGAGAGACACACACACACACACACACACACACACACACACACACACACACACACACACACACACACACATATACACACGCATGCGCACGCACGCACGTACACGCACACGCGCACACAGAGAAGCACACATATGCATGTCTATACATGTGTGTATGTATATATATATATATATATATATATATATATATATATATATATATTATATATATATATCCCCCACTGCTACTCCTCCCCCACTGCTACTCGCACACACACACACACACCCACACACACACACACACACACACACACACACACACACACACACACACACACACACACACACACACACACACACACACAAACACACACACACACACACACACACACACACACACACACACACACTCTCACACACACACACACACACACACACACACACACACACACACACACACACACACACACACACAAGAATCAATCGTGGTTCCCATTCACAAACATGGCAAAAGCTGCACAGACATAAACAGTTATAGACCTATAGCATTAACATCCCATGTATGCAAACTTTTGGAAAGAATCGTTTTAAACAGACTTACACACTTTTGTGAGAAGAATGAAATAATACCTATAAATCAGGCCGGTTTCAGAAAGAGTAGATCGACAACAGAACAATTAGTGAAACTTACAACAAACATAAAAAAGCAATTTGCTAGACGTAAATGTATATTAGCGACATTTTTTGACATAAATAAAGCTTATGATCAAGTCTGGCATTCTCGGCTCTTACTTAAATTAAAAAACATAGGTCTGTCTGGTCATATTTATGATTATATCAATTGTTTTCTAAAGAATCGAAAAATTCAAACTAGAATAGGAAACACGTATTCAACTAAAAGAACTCTTACCATGGGTATCCCTCAAGGGTCAGTTATTGCTCCTTTCCTATTTTCATTACTAATGCATGATTTACCCAGTAAAATATCTAAAAATGTCATCTTGATTCAATATGCTGACGATATATGCATGTGGATGGAAGTAACTTTAAAAAAGAAAACCCCACTACGTAGCAAAACCATACCAAAAAAGTGTATCAAAAAAGAGCTCGACATTATAGCAGAGTACTTGACAAAGAATGGACTAAGTTTATCTGAAGAAAAAACAAAGATTGTTTTATTCAACAGTGGCTCGAATCCCGACAAAATGCCTGTTTTCAAAATGAATGGAATAGTTCTTAATTATGCTTCACAGATCAAGTTTTTGGGCGTTAACCTCACATCGAAAATGTCTTGGAATCAACACATAGATTATTTGCTGACAAAAGTAAGGAAAACTTTAAATTTTCTCAAAATGTGAGTACACAGAGATGGGGACAAGACACGTCCACTCTAATTTATCTATGTAAATGTCTAATAAGATCAAAATTAACATACGCGCAAGAAGTGTTTTTTAGTGCACCACCAAATATCTGTTAAAGAAGCTTCAAAGCATAGAATGTAAAGCGCTCTCAAACTTGCAATGGGTCTTCCCACCCATGCATCTTGTCTTCGAACATATAATGAGGCTCAAATTTTACCCTTAGATGATCAGAGGGAAGTGGCTGCCACGAAATTTGTGATAAGAAGTGTTCCAGTTAAGAATGATGTGAAAAAATGAAATTAAAATTAGATCAGATATCGACTTTCCTACACGTGCAAAAACAATATCCTCTCAGATTACTCTGGCAACGTATACATCTGAGCTTAGGCAAGCCACGGGCATTACTGTTGACGAAAAGTCTGTATCTGCAAGGCCGTCTTTTTCTTCCCTACACCACCCTGGGAACTTCAAAGGGCCCAATTTGATATGACCACACTGATTTAAAAAAAGGACAATATAAATATAGTGGCAAGCAATGCTAAATTCATATTGAAGAGAAATATCCAAATCATTTAAAAGTATACACAGATGGGTCATTAATTCAAAAGAATGCGGGCTCTGCTTATTTGATACCTGATTTAAAAGTAGAGAAATGTTTTTCACTGGGGAAAAATAAATCGGTTTTTACTGCGGAACTTACTGCAATATTAATGGCGTTAAATTATCTTCTAAATTTCCCACGATCTATATTTCAAGTACTTTTTTGTGTTGATTCAAAGTCTGTGCTTCAGGCACTGAAATCATTAAAACTGAAGAATAGATCAGAAATGATAATTGAAATTAGCTGTTTAATTCATGCTCTCTCTATACAAGGCACGGCAATTACTTTCTGCTGGATACCGTCACACTGTTCATTTTATTATAACGACAAAGTAGACAGAGCTGCGAAACAAGGTGCAAAATGTAGCTCAGAGTCTCTCAGGATGGATTTTCCACTTACGGTTCAAGAACAATATAGTATAGTGGAATCATTTGCTTGGAACCATTTCCAGAATTCCTTCAGAAAGTCTCACAAAAAGCTTATTTACACAGATTTTTAGTATTGCAAACTTAAAAAAACACTCCCACATTAGCAGGAAGTTATCGTCCCTTATGTATAGGTGGAAAGTCGATGCTTTTACAACAAAAAATTAGTAAAAATGCTCATGTTTGTGTGGACAGAGCATCACAGTTGAACATATTATCTCATGTGCGCTATCAAAACAATTTATACCCATACTTCTACATATACTATTACAAATATTTTCGAATCACCAGCTTTAACCTATGAATTCTTTCTTTCTTTTTATCAAAGAGTCAATAATAAGTACTTATAGTTTCTTACATTTATTTACTCATACTTATGAGGTTACTTTTAAGTGAGTCAATCATTAACCTACTACTAAATTTACATAATATATACGAAAGGACCATCCTTATCCGTCGGGGGAGGGTGTGTCATGATTAGGCTGTCAACAGAAAGAAATGACAGAAGCTTGAAAAAGACCGAAATGTAACTGGAAGTAGTTATGTTCCTAAGGGGCGTTTCAAATACTCTGAGATGCGGGCAGTAGGTCTGGTAAGGCGTTGAAAACGACGCAGATTTTACAGGTGCAGGTGCACCTGTGTGTGTGTGTGTGTGTGTGTGTGCGTGCGTGCGTGCGTGCGTGCGTGCGTGCGTGTGTGAGCGCGCGCGCGCGCGCGTGTGTGTGTATGTGTGCGTGTATGCGTGTGTGTATGTGTGCGTGTATGCGTGTGTGTCTGTGTGCGTGTACGCGTGTGTGTGTGTGTGTGTGTGCGTGCGTGTGTGTGTGTGTGTGTGTGTGTGTGTGTGTGTGTGTGTGTGTGTGTGTGTGTGTGTGTGTGTGTGTGTGTGTGTGTGTGTGTGTGTGTGTGTGTGTGTGTGTGTGTGTGTGTGTGTGTGTGTGTGAGAGAGAGAGAGAGAGAGAGAGAGAGAGAGAGAGAGAGAGAGAGAGAGAGAGAGAGAGAGAGAGAGCAGTCTCGCGCCTACGCAAATATTCTCTCCCAAACAGGGGAGGAACATCCCGTGACCCGCGTAAAAAATCAAAAAGCACAAAGAAACAAGCAAGTAAACAAAACAAACAAAAAAGAGGCAGACAAGATGTTTGTCAGGCTATTTTGGGACACTGGTGTGATAACTGTTTTTGTCGCCTGCCTGCTTCGGGGGGGGGGGGGGGGGGGGGGGGGGGGGGGGGGGGGGGGGGGGGGGGGGGGGGGGGGGGGGGGGTGGAGAAGACGGTGGGGCAAACAGATGAAGATGTCAGATTCTTTGAGGTAACAGTTATCTACCACTAACAAGGTGTAGCGGGTCTCGTGGTTAAAAGCACATATGTTCGATTGATCCAGGGAAGCCGCTGGGTTCAATCCCCGACCGGAACAGTCAGATTAAGAGATCTTCTCACCAGGATTCAGTATCGAAGTAGACTCCGCCCCACCCTATCCCCAACCCACAAACTCCCGACACCAGGAAACGCAGGGGTACATTCAAAACAACATTTATTTCCACAACACTAACATAAATTTCATATTCTCATTCACACAGATATGGGACAAGGGAAAACTGAAGAAGAAAAAGAGGACAGACGAGGAGCAAGTTCTGAGAAGGTGGGAAATAGAGAAGAAGGATAGATACCTACCAGAAACTATCTATTTAAGGGGACAAAGTAACCCCAATACACCTTCCCCCCAGAACCCGGGTCACCCGCCTATTGTTTGCCCTAAATCCCACTAATCACTATGTCCCTTCAAGTAAAAGAAGAGAAAAAGCAAGGAACACACACCCTACACATTAATTCACAGGACAAACAACACAATTCAATCCCTTTCACACTAATGTCATCCACATTCCATTCATTCAAAATAATGATCCATTCATACCGTCTTGGTTGGCACACAGCTGCTTCCACGCCCTCTACACACTACAGCTCAAAGTTACTCAGCTCATCTATCAATGGAGTCCAGGAATCACGTCTCGCAGTAGACCCCTTGGAAGACTCCTCCACGGTGACTGAGTCCGTCAGCTGCGTCGCCGGTTCAGGTCCCCGCTGCTGGCTCAGCTGCCAGTCCCCAAGGTGACCGTGCTAGCCTCCCGACGGACCTCGAGCGACCTGCATTGGTAGAAGGCGCTGGAATGCGCCAAAACCAGAACCAAAAAAAAAAAACCAAAAAAAACAAAAAACCGCCCTGCGGCGAAGATCAGTGTCTTTCAAAGAAATTCTCCATATAAACCTAAATGTGTAGGTGCAGTGAAGAAAGACATGAAAACAGTGTGTGCGAACCATTTATATTATCACTTAATTTCTCTTTATGTTAAAATATAATTTGAAATCTACATTTAATTTTAGAAAAAAAGATTTCCCCAGTTTTGTTTTTCTATGTGTGAAATAGAAATTAACTCCCTTTATTTTCCCCACAAAAAAAAAAAAAAAAAAAAATAAAATAAAGAGCCCTCGTTCATCCTTTCATACGTCCATCCGTTAAAAAAAAATCAAAACATTAGGACAGACAGGACGAACAGGAACAGACAATACGAAAAAGGAGCGGGGCCAACGCGGGGCGTCGCGATGGGAGATCCCTGTTTCCGACTTAATATTAGTCGGGATGAACACCTTATTTACGTCCGCATCCATCTCGCATGTCTGTATTCTAAATTACAAATATTTTAAAATAATAATGCCAAATTTCCAACCGGTCAGGCACCAACATATCCAGCAAGGCTTCTGGGCTGTCAGAAATCAACCATCCATATATCCTCCCTTGGTTAACAGCAGCGCCCAAAACCATTCTAGCACAAAGACAACCCTATAGTCCTGGTGCCACAAAAGATACGGAATTCTTTTTACAACCATGAAACGAGCTTCTCCTTACCCCAGAAATCACTCAGGAATTGGGTAAAGGAAAACAGAAATAGAGTCGGAGTACATAAATCACAATCGGAACACTCCGAATGGGCGGAAAAACTATTCGAGAGCGCTTCGCAGACACGCCTCGACTACACACCCTTTTACAAGCAGGATGGATGGAAAAATGGAAAAAAAAAAAAAAAAAAAAAAAACTTTTTTTTTTCTCTCTCTCTTTCACTTGCGAAAAGGGTGGTTTCACGATAACAAAATACTTTCTCTATATACAGAAATAATTCTTACCAGAACGGCGGGGTCAGAAAAGGAAGTGCCGGCCAGCCCCCAGTCTCGACGGAAGACGGGACTCGACCAACCAGTCCCACCGAAAGGAACTTCAGGTCCTGGACGACCCCAATGGAGAGGTGGCAGTGGGTAGGGATAGAGATCCCAAACAGAAGACCAGCGGCTTCCTTCGGCCGAGCGAACGAACGGCTAGGTCCCCCGCTGCAGCGCTACGATGAAGTAGACAAAAGAGGCCCACTACCCAAGGATGGGGATCCTTACCACTCGGCTGCCAGCGAATCGAGTGCTTAACCAAAACCC
>JADBJO010002807.1:220000-225000 GCA_016801955.1 Conus betulinus | reverse complement strand
GAGATCCTCCCCTCCCCCCCCCTCCCCCCCCCCCCCCCCCCCCCGACCTCCTCCTACCCAGATTTGGGTTTGCTACGGGTCCAGCCGGGAAGACAGTCCACACAGTGGAGTTTCATCCACACGACAGATTCGTCTCAGGACAGGGTGGTTAACATTTCCCGACCAACACTGCAGGTATTTGTATCATTCAGGCCTGGCTGACGCTGGGGTGTGATTATTATGAAAGTAAGCGTAGAGTACAGCCCTGTTATGCAGTCTCAGACCACAATGGAAAGCCACAGCATCCTTTTCGTCATCCTCATCGATCAGCATTAAAAATAAAAAGTCTGACACCTCGTGACCCTTCATGTCTTTCTCTCATGGTGAAACTCGGCTTCCATGTCCTCTCCACGTCTAAGTCTTTGCTGGGATTCTGTCGGGGTCACTGGTATCGTACTGGGGAATTCATGGGACTTGGCGTTGGGTGGACGGGGGGTGTGTGTGTGTGTGGGAGGGGGGGGGGGGGGGGGGGGGGGGAGGGGGAGGGGGGGGGGGGGAGCTGACTCATGCTCACAAAGCAGTTATTAGTTATTGTCAACTGTTGCCTTAGTAGGTGGTGTCCTGCGTATGCTGGCTCAAAACAGGTAATTGTGAACATCATGGAAGTGACTGCAGCAGTGTAGTGCCTCTTCTGGTGGGTTGCCTCACAGCGACTTGATGTTACCTGCTCCCTGTGGATTGCCAGTGCCGGGGCTGTGGCGGGTCGGGCCGGCTGGTGCTCCCTACAGAGAGCCGGAATGAGCGGCATGGGTGCAATGCCACTGTACTGCTACGGAAGATGAAACAGGATAAAAAAAGGAAGACCCTTTCTGAAGATGTTTGTGTTACTGAAATTTCCAATTTCTGTTAAAAAAACTATGCATACCACGCCTAATATTTACGTGTATTCGCTTATTCAACACCGATGTAGAAGTTGTAGACTACAAACTGAACTGGCAGAGATGCGGCAAGCCCACGGAATGTAGACTCTGTATAACTTCATTCCTGGACTAGAGTTCGATGAAGTGGCCGTAGTACGAATTAAACTTCAGGAAGAATGGCACTCCTAAACAGGACAGACTTTGTCACAGACAATGACATGGGTGTCAGAAAATGAATGCAATTTTATCACGAATTTCCAAAGTGCAATACATGACGAAAGAAAACTTTTTATCTTTTAGTCACAAGAAAATCTGAACTGTTTTGATTTTTGTCGGAATTAACTCATCATCTGAAAAGAAATCAAACAAAGTAATTGAGCTAATTTCACCAGGAAAGAAAGCGTGCCTGGGTCATTAGTGTCTGTTTGTTTTCGACGTCTTCGTTTGAAGGATTCATGTTCACAAAATTCCACTTTGGCGAGTCTTCAGGGTGCTCAGCCACAATGACTGTGGAACACGTCCCGCAGGACTGTCCCACACATCACAAGCTAGGAGCAGAGATCTGGCCTGTTTACACATCGACGAGGGAGAAGCTCTATGGATCTCTGGAGGGCCTCCGCCGTACAGCAGCAGCAGCCTCTGGGGTTCCTGTCTGAGTGAGCGAGGAAGAAGTTTATGTTTTTAGTTAGGCGCTAATATATGTAACATATGTAAACATTCAGTTTAGAGTGTTGGGACTTGCATGATATGAGACATGAACACTTTACAGCAGCCTCCATGAAAACCTTGTTCACAGATGTCCCACCTGATGTGATCTTTGAATTTCTGAGGGAGATTAACATATTTCACCTGTTCTAAGATTTTACGGAGGAAAGAGTGTTAACAAAATATCTGGGTGTTTTTGGAAGGTGTGTTTTTAAAGAGTTGTGTGAATTAATTTTTTTTTTAATGACTTGTGAGTTAACTTCAACGCGGTGACAGCCCTGATATGGTCCTTTGCGGTCGGCTGGGCTATAGCAACAATACCAATTACCAGTTAGTTAGGTGCAACATCTTCACCGCCGTGTATTGTCCGTGCCAAATGTGGACCCATCTTGAATTGTCAGAAACTGCTGTGCGACAGTTTGGGCGTCACACTCAGAGCAGTCCGAGTAAAACGTACTCTTCCTTCAACGTTGTCGTCTGTATTAGGCAGAGTTTGGTTGGACAGCCAGTGAGCGAGGGCCTTACATCCAGATTTTTCCGGATCGAACTGTTGATTGGTAGATGCCCAGCACATTCTGCACATTCACCCACCCCTCCCCCCCCCATTGTTTTTTTTTTTTGAAAGACAAAAAAATACTTGATAAGTAACAGAACAGCAGATTTTAACAGGGATATGAACACGAAATAAAGAAGAGAGAGAGTGATAAAATTAAAAAAAAAAAGGGGTGGTAGTGGTGTGTGTTAAAATAAAAAGAGGGGGGGGGGGGGTGTTATAAAAACTCTTCGTTCTAATTGAGTTTGTCACAGTCGAAAACATGGCCATCTGCATCGAAATCCCGTTTTTTTTTTTTTGCCGTCTGGGTCTGCCCCCGTACCTACTCCTTCTCTAACCCCCCCCCCCCCCCCCCCCCCCAACTTCCCTCACTGTCACTCTGACCCAACCCAATGATCCTTTTTCTCTCTGTTGTCTAGCTCCCATTCTTGTCTGTCTGTTTTGTCTGTTTTTCAGACTGTCTTTGTATCCTGTCTTTGTTTTTGTTTCTCTCCCTTCCTCTTTTCAGTGTTGGTTCGCCCGTCAATATGGCTATTTTTTTTTATGGACAGAAAATGTGGAATGGGAACAGGATCAGTATACATACAGTTTTCATGTACTGTGTGTACGTCTAATGCACTTACTTTTAAGAGCGGTCCGTGGTCAAATGGCCAGAGTGTTTGCCTGGGAAACTGACAGTCGTGAATCCAAACCATGCCGAGGGTGAGATGAGATTTTTTCGCCTTATAAACCCTCTCTGTCCGTTTAGCAGTAGATGGGTACCTGATTCAGTTCAGGGGAGATTAAAGCGGCGGAAGGAGAGGAATGACCTCATCCTATCGTCATGCCGTACCCTAGTCACGGGTGAACCTCTGGCAGTTTATTGCTCAAACGGCCAACAAGTGATGGGAACTTTTTTTTTTTTTTATACCTACTGTTTACTGTCCCCTATCCTTATGTTCATCCAGGATTTCCTTTCATATAAACGAGACCGACGATACGTGTGTTTGTTTTTGCTCTGCTATATTGTTCTTTACAACATTGTGCAAGACCAGACGGGACTGGTAGTCGGTCTGGAATCAATGTTCATTTGTGTTTCTTCTTTCCTCACTTGCGGTTATGCGCATGTGTGAGCTGGAATGTGAGAGTCAGCTGAGAACATCCTTGACAATGAGAAGTGCCTGTGTGGAGCCCGTTGGAAGTGGTCCTACCCCCACACTGCTTCATGCTGCCTTTGCTTGATTCTTCACTGTCCAGTTATGGATAGAAAGCTTCACTCTGCATTTTCCACAATGTTTCTGACTTGTTAGAATTTGTTTAGGTTCTTATGTTATGCCCAATGAGTTCACTTTTGTGATTCATCCCCTCAGTTTGGCATTTTTCTTGTCTTCGCCATACAAGGTTTGCTTTCTACAGGCCGTATGCCTATAAATCTACCCACACACATGCTTGCGTGCAAAAACACGCACGCTCGCACACGCGCGTGAGCGCACACACAAACACACATACTCACGCACACACGCACACACACACACATATACACACACACGCGCGCGCATGCACACACACACACACACACACACACACACACACACACACACACACACACACACACACACACACACACAGAGATATTTTTAAGTACTACCATACCACTTCGTTTGATATCACTGTCAGTGAAAAGACGTTAAATTGAAGATCTATGTTTCCTTGTTCGCTTTGTGTGCCTTATTTCTTTATCTGTGCTAGGTGACTTGGTGCTGTCAGTCGCATTAGTGTGGAGACATGGGCTTGTAATACCCTGGGAGCAAACTGAAATTCTATCCGTTTGTAGTAAAGTAAAAAGGAAGGACACACACACACACACACACACACACACACAACACACACACACACACACACACACACACACACACGCACACACACACACACAGAGAGAGAGAGAGAGAGAGAGAGAGAGAGAGAGGAGAGAGAGAGAGAGGAGAGACAGACAGACAGACAGACAGACAGAGTCTTTAATGAGGGTGAATAGATAAGCTGGAAGCTTTTTTACACTATGCCCTCAAAAATAACAATAAACAAAAAGGAACAATTACATCAATTGACAAAATTAAACACAGCAATAATAAAAAAAAAAAAACTACATTTTTTTTAAAAAAAAAAAAATAGTAAGCAATCTCACTATAACGTATTACACACACACACACACACACACACACACACACACACACACACACACACACACACACACACAAACACACTGGACATACGTAAACATCACATAGGCATACATAAACATTTCATAAGTCAATCATGTCATATGGCTTATAGCACAGCCGACCACGAAGGCCAACTCAGGGCTGCTACAACTTGTTTGTGTCAAAAGGAACATCAAACCTGGGAGAATATACAGTTAAGTGAAACATAATTTACAAATGGTCTATAAGGTATTTGAAATATGCTTTTTTAAACGATGTTAAACTATTTTTTCTGTTTTAAATGTGTAGGTATTGCATTCCATAATTTACTACCAGAGTAAATAAGGGATGACTTGAAAATCTGTTCGTGGTCGAGGGGTATATATAGTATATTTTTGCCTCGAATCGAATTTAATTAATGGGAATTTGTCATGAAGATAAGATGGCGCAAGATTATTAATAATTTTATACATAAAGACAGCTTTATTAAAGCAACATTTTTGATCGAATGGAAGAATGTTAAGATCTTTATAATCACTAGCTTGTAGAGAAGATTTCAAGAGTATCAGCTTAATAGCACGTCTGTACATGCTTTCTAGTGGTTTAAGCAATTTTTGCTGCTGGCTAAATCCCAGCATGTAGAGGCGTAGTTAAAGTCTGGTTGTA
>JADBJO010002807.1:205000-207500 GCA_016801955.1 Conus betulinus | reverse complement strand
TCAATGTTGTTCACTAAATTTCCTTGATTCCTTCATTCTTTCCATTTCTCACGCAGGGTGCATGCTATGTGTAACGTGTCATCCATACCAACGGCCGAAGTGGCCTTCTCTTCCGAAAGTTGGTGATGAGATTTGACTTGAGTGCAAGATGTTATGCATACATTCACACACGGAACCTCGACTATAAAGTCACATTCGAAGGACTGTATGGGAAATGGAGTCAGAACCAATGTTAACTCCCAGGGAAAAATCCCCCTGTACCGAAACGGCCGGCGGAGATTCGAACCCGCAACACCAGGATCACCAAGATTACGAGTCCGGCGCTCTACCACTGAGCTATTCCGGCCACTCATTCCATTGTTCGACAGTTTTTCGTTAAAATCAATTCGACCGTTTACGCGTCATCCTGCTCACAGCTGAACCAACCAGCAGATGCGGTGAAAACATACCCTCAGTGGCGGAGATTAAAAAAAAAAAAAAAAAAAAAAAATGGCACGTGAGAAGGAGCACTAAATCAGGTGGTGTTTCTTTTTTCCTGCGGGGCGCTTCTACAGAAGTTACTTGGTGTGACTGGCAGTCTGTGGGTTTTTTTTTTGTTTCTGTTCTTGTTGTTATTGTCGTCGCTGTTATTGTGCTGTTGTTTGTTGTTGTAGGTTTTGCTCTGCGTGTCTTGTCACGGTTTCTCTATGCTCTCTCCAGGCCGTAGGGAACGGGAGTCCTGTCACCGGTGACATAAACTCACGCAGAGGTTTTCTGTTCACGAGCATATGTGTAAGGATCATTGAGAGAGAGACAGAGAGAGAGAGAGAGAGAGAGAGAGAGAGAGAGGGAGAGAGAGAGGGAGAGAGAGCGCCAGCCAACCAGCCAGACAGAGACAATGAAAATGACAAATATTTAAGTATTCCATTGTCCTTTCAGCAATTAAGCCCTTCAGACAAGCAGGCATGGTTGAACATATAACTCCGTAAAAAGAATCGCTCATTTCATCCCTTCCTTCACCCTCCCACCACCCCTCGCCCACAACTCGTTCCGACAACTTCCTCCTTCCCTCGCCCCCTCCCTCCACCCCTACGTCACCTCTATCCCCCCCCCCCCCCCCCCCCCCCCCCCCCCCAACTCTTCATTTACACACTTGTGCACATGCAGACACATGACAGTGGATCATCTTGACAAATATTTCAATGAATAAATATTTCACTAGTTGTTTCTTTCATTTGTCTTTTTTTTTTCTACTGTTCATTGTCCTGAATAACACACACACACACACACACACACACACACACACACACACACACACACACACAGATTTCATTAGAGAGAGAGAGAGAGATAGAGAGAGAGAGATTACCAGAGAGATTTCATTCATTTATTGCCTTTTTTTGTCTCACCCTTACTTTGAAATGTTCTTTCTTATTCTCTCAGGTCTTCTTCAGGCAAGATAAAAAAAACAACATTCAGGACAATTAAAACGAAGAACGAGCAATCCCTTATCTTCTCGTATTCGGCGCGAGATGAATGTCGAGTGAAGAAGACCTATTAGGCCGAAACACGCGTCGTGTTTTGTCTTGTTATTTAGTATGTCCTTGCTTTGGGCAGACTCACTAAGTATTTTTCTTGAAATTTGCTCTTGGAGATGTTACACGCAGTCTATTTTTGGTTCACCAAAAAAATGTCCAGGGACTGAACGGAGTATTATCATATGTAAAAAAAGGTGTGGTTTCGATTTGTTTCTTAATGGTCTTCATAATACTTTTCACTCCTCCGTCTATACTCTTCTGTTTGGAATCCATCGGCACCACTACAGCTAAAATAAAAACTCAAATACACATGAATTTTCGTTTGTCCGGGTGACACACGTTATTGTGATACTGATGCTATTTGAACGTAACTTTTGTCGTCTCTTTAACGTGAATGTGATGTAATTGTATGCCTTGATTATATAACGCAGTTTCTTTTTATATGTGACGCGTCTGTGCAAATGAATCGTAAAACAAATTCCACTAGTTTATGAAGGTTGAATAAGAGATATGATTTAACACAGTGGAAAGGAAAGAAAACGCAGCACACTGAAGAATTCAAAGTTTTCAATGGTAAACAAGACATTGTTAAAATAAAAATCATTCATTTTACTTTAGTTAGAAACTGGAACGTGACAGTATACTTGGTTCATTTTCCTTGCTTCTTTCTTTCTTTTGTATTGTTTCCTTAATTCCTTCATTCTTTATCTATACTTTATCTTCCGTTTCTTTCCTTCTTTGTTTGTTCCCTTTCTCTAACTTCCCTCATTTTGCCTTTCTCTCTTTCCTTCCTTCTAGTCTTCGTCTTTTCTTTCTTCTTTCTGTCTGTCATGTTGTCTCCATCTTAATTCATCTGGACACTTCACGCACTCTGTTCCGAGTGCAGACGCACCCCCCCCCCCCCCCTCCCAAAAAAACCCCACCAAAAAACAAAAAACAAAAAAAAAAAAAACCAGAACAGATACACCAATTACATGGGCGAG
>JADBJO010002807.1:157500-200000 GCA_016801955.1 Conus betulinus | reverse complement strand
ACAGATCGCCACCAAGGTGGAAAAGATGAAGGGAAAACATTTCGCTTCAAGGGAAAGTAAGAGAGAGTTGCAGATTGAAAGAAACGAGAAATACTTCCACGTTTTCTTTTCTTTTGGCACAGGGTATGAAAAATGTGAAATGTTAATATAGATATCTTTAGAAAGTTTCAAACTTCCGTGAAAATATCCCACTTTAAACACGCGGACAGACCGACCGACCGACCGACGACGACCGACCGACCGACCGACCGACCGACCGACCGACAGACAGACAGACAGAAAGAAAGACGAACAAACAAATTATTGAATAAACCAAGAGACGCGGGCGAAAGGAAAATCGCCTTGGCGTAAACAGCAACATACTGGACAAGTTCGCTACCAGTTTTTAGTTAATTTTCAGAGATGTGCAATCACATTTTTTTTCTTTTTTTTTTTTTTTTTAAAAACGTGCAAAACTTATTCAATGAAATAATTCAGAAACTCGTTTAACAATAGGATTACATTGAGAGTGTAGCAATCTTTTAAAGTGGAATAACACGTACAAACAGATGTTCTTTTTGACTCCATAAGGATACTTGACGAACTCCCAACACGTACAAACAGATATTCGTTTTAACGTTATTATGATACATGCTAAACTATAAACGTCGTCCAAACGTGTCAGATTTTTAAGGTCAGCTAAACAAAGATTTCAAATCGAATTATGCAATCCCAAAGGTTCCAACAAAGATGAACATTAGGTTACATGGAGAAATTATAGGCCAACCATTTTTCATACAAACAGAACCAAAAAGTTTCTGTCTTATACATTACTTTCATAAGTCTATAAGTAATAGCTATCTGTATAAGTCTATAAGTTAATAGCTATCTGTAGATAAGTGCCATATATGTCCATCATTATTATCATCATTCTTTGTTTTCATGTTTTTTTTTTTGGTTCCCCATGACAGCACGTATCATTAGTTGACTTGTGTTGTTTTTGTTCTTTGACATCTTATGGCGTATGTTTTTGGTGCATAAAGAATGGCTCTGTTTTGGATATTCGTAACAAAGAAAATCATATATCCCCACGAGGGATGCTACGCAGTATGAATTTTATGTTATCACTTCAAAAGGGAAACAAAATCATTTCTCTTGATCAGGCAAGCAGTAGTTTGAAAGTAAATTCAGAAATGACGACACAAACATTGTTGCAGATTACGCTTCAAATTCAGCTTACTTACTGACTAAGGCCCATTGGTCTTGCCAGAGCATAGGCCATTTACAACTGCACGCCAACAATCACGGTCCTGGTCAATCTTTTCTATTTCTCCAGTACACACACACACACACACACACACACACACACACACACACACACACACACACACACACACACACACTCGTGCATAAATTTTCTCAACGAATATCTGAACTGACTTCTTTTTCAGCCCTTTTTGCCTGTATAACAGAATTCGATTCAATTTCCTTCTGCGATACTTCGTTCAAGATAAAGACCACACTGCTCCCAGTTGACGTACAAGAGCCTGATCGTGGCACTGATGACTTATGAGTCTGAACCAGACCTGACATGGAAACTGAGATGGACTGCAGCTGAACTGAAAAGGCAAATGACCAGTAAACAGATGGCAGTTACGGTGAAAAGGCAAAGGACCAGTAAACAGACTGAAGCTATACTGAAAAGGAAAAGGACAAGTAAACAGACTGCAGCTACGGTGAAAAGGCAAAGGACCAGTAAACAGACTGCAGCTATACTGAAAAGGAAAAGGACAAGTAAAGACAGACTGCAGTTACGGTGAAAAGGCAAAGGACCGGTAAACAGACTGCAGCTATACTGAAAAGGAAAAGGGACAAGTAAACAGACTGCAGCTATACTGAAAAGGAAAAGGACAAGTAAACAGACTGCAGCTATACTGAAAAGGAAAAGGACAAGTAAACAGAGTGCAGTTAATGGTGAAAAGGCGAATGACAAGTAAACAGACTGCAGCTATACTGAAAAGGAAAAGGACACAAGTAAACAGACTGCAGCTATACTGGAAAGGAAAAGGACAAGTAAACAGACTGCAGCTATACTGAAAAGGAAAAGGACAAGTAAACAGAGTGCAGTTAATGGTGAAAAGGCGAAATGACAAGTAAACAGACTGCAGTTATACTGAAAAGGAAAAGGACAAGTAAACAGACTGTAGCTATACTGGAAAGGAAAAGGACAAGTAAACAGACTGCAGCTATACTGAAAAGGAAAAGGACAAGTAAACAGAGTGCAGTTAATGGTGAAAAGGCGAATGACAAGTAAACAGACTGCAGCTATACTGAAAAGGCGAGTGACCCAGTAAACAGACTGCAGCTATACTGAAAAGGCGAGTGACCAGTAAACAGACTGCAGCTATACTCAAAAGGGAAAGGACAAGCAAACAGACAGCAGCTATACTGAAAAAGCAAAAGAAGAAGATGAAAAAAAGACAGTAAACACACAAAACAAGGCGCAGCCTCAGAGTAACGTGTCTCTAAACCACAGAACAAACCAGACACGTGAACTTTCGACATGTATGTCTTCATTAGATGTCACAAACAATCCACATAAAAAATATGCAAAAAGCAATGCTCCCCAAATACCTCTCAGCTGTCTGGGGTGTCTTGTTTAGCGCACTTTCATGAGTCTAATTTCGGACATTTGATGAAAACATGTTCGTCGAAAATCTACTTTTCTGTGTCGTATGGTGTAGTAAATAAGCGTTAGTTCACAGTATGTTTGGTGTGTTAACAAAAGATATATATATATATATATATATATATATATGCTTCTTTTTTAGCTAGACCTGTCGTGGCCAACTGGAGCGAAATCTAGTTCCCGGCGGCATCGTTGTCCTTGGAACTGGGTTTGTTTTGTTCAGAGAGAGAGAGAGAGAGAGAGAGAGAGAGAGAGAGAGAGAGAGAGAGATTCCCCCTTTCCCCCTGCCTGTTCAATTTTTTCTTAAAGACTAAACGCATCCCAGGTTCTGATTTTCATACCATTTTTAAAGAATATTTTTTTGCTTGCGGAGAAAAAAACCTGCTGAGGCAAGGCAAAGAGAGAGAGAGAGAGAGAGAGAGAGAGAGAGAGAGAGAGAGAGAGAGAGAGAGAGAGAGAGAGAGAGAGAGAGTACAGGGGGTGGGGGGGAAGTGGAAGGATAGGACGGCGCACATCACACAATTTCCCACTATTTACCGCTCTAGGCCGGGCCCTGATGTCGGGAGACCGAACTGTTTATTCAGTTCTCTCCCTTCACCGGTAGGGTGACAACTTGTCTGGAAGCCATTAGTGACGGCACAGAGAGAGAGAGAGAGAGAGAGAGAGAGAGAGAGAGGTGGCGTGTTAGCTTAGCTTTCTGACGGTGATTTTTTTTTTTCTGTTTTCTTTCCTCTTTCGTGGAGGGAAACCGAAGACATGATCCTCCCTGCCATTTCTATCAGCTTTCCACCCTCCCATTCATGTTTTGCTCTCATTTTCCTTTTTTTTTTTTTTTTTTTTGCTTACAGCTTTACCAGTAATAATTCTATTTGACCAGCCGCCGTGGCGAAGTGGTTAGCGTCGCGGACTCCCGGCTGGGAGGTCGTGGGTTCGAATCCCATCAGAGTCATGTGGGTTTTTCTGCCCCGACCGGCTCCTACCCAGAGTTGAGTTTGCTGAGGACTCAGTTGGGAAGACTGGGACCACACAGTCGAGTTTCATCCACTTAATGGATGCGTTTCTTAGAGTGTTGCTCAAATTTCCTGACCAACACTGCAAGTGTCTGTATCTCTCGGGCCTGGTTGACGCCGGAATATATTATGAAAGGAAGCGTAGAGTACAGCCCTGTCATGTAGTCTCAGACCGAAATGGAAATCCGTAGCATCATCTTAATCATCCTTATTCTCATCGATCAGCATAAAAAATGTCTCAAGTTCTGTGGCCCTTCATGCCCTGCTCTCATGGTGACCTCAATTTCGATGTCCTCTCCACGTCTGTGGCTTTGGTTCGGTTCCGTCGGGGTCACCGTATCGGCGAGTCCATGGGGGCTGTCGTTGGACGGACGTGGTGGCGCCCTCCGGAGGGAGAGCTCACTCACGCCGGCTCCGCGACTAAGCAATTATTGTCGTCAGTAGGGGGCTTAGTAGGTGGTGTCCTACGTATGTTAGATCAGAACAGCCGCCACTGAACACGACCGAAGTGACTCGGCAGCAGTGCAGTGTCTCCTCCGGGGGATTGCCTCTTGACGACTTGACATTCACTGCTCTCTGTGGATGCCGGTGCCGGGGCTGCGGCAGGGCCGACCGGCTGTGGCTGTGGACGGGATGTCGGAATGAGCGGCGTGGGTGCACTGCCTCTGAGGTAGCGCAGAGGTTGGGACAGAAAAAAAAAAGTAATAATTCTATTTCAAACTCAGTTCAGTTAGACAATGTCTAATAGTGAGATTCAGCTCGGTGAGACAGCTTCTGAGACTGACCCACCGAGGAGGGCCTGAAAGAACGGTACCCCCCCCCCCCCCCCCCCCCTATCTCTCACCCAGCCCTTCCGTCCTTCCTCCCATCCCTCTTTCTCTTTCCCTCACTCCTCTCGGCAACGACAGTTGGTTTCCCGACCTCAGCAGCTTCGACAAAAATATGGCTGTCCTAACATATAGCCAGTATGAGGAAGGAACCTTAGCTATAGGAGTGTGTCGTATCTGATTGGAAAACGAACTTAAACCATTGGATCGTGTCCTTCCTGATAGCAGAAAGAACCTTAGCCATGGAATTGTCCTTCTTGATAGCAGAAAAAACCTTAGCCATGGAATTGTGTCCTTCTTGATAGCAGAAAAAAACTTAGCCATGGAATTGTGTCCTTCTTGATAGCAGAAAAACCTTAGCCACGGATTGTGTCCTTCTGAAAGGAGAAAGAACTTTAGCCCTAGGATTGTGTGGTTCCTGTTAGGAGAAAGAACTTTAGCCATAGGATTGTGTGTCCTTCCTGATAACAGAAAGAACTTTAGTCGTAGGATTGTGTCCTTCCTGAAAGGAGAAAGAACTTTAGTCGTAGGATTGTGTCCTTCCTGTTAGGAGAAAGAACTTAGCCACAGGATTATTGTGTCTACCTGTTAGGAGAAGAACTTTAGCCATAGGATTGTGTCCTATCTGTTAGGAGAAGAACTTTAGCCATAGGATTGTGTCCTATCTGTTAGGAGAAAGAACTTTAGCCATAGGATTGTGTCCTATCTGTTAGGAGGAAGAACTTTAGCCATAGGATTGTGTCCTATCTGTTAGGAGAAAGAACTTTAGCCATAGGATTGTGTCCCACCTGTTAGGAGAAAGAACTTTAGCCATAGCACAGACCTAGTGCCCCGACCTTGGTGCTGAGGTGAGCCACACCGGTGCCCTGGCCTTACTGCTGAGGTGAGCCACAGGCGGTGCCCTGGCCTTGCTGAGGTGAGCCACAGGCGGTGCCCTGGCCTTGCTGTGAGCCACAGGCAGTGCCCTGGCCTTGCTGTGAGCTACAGGCGGTGCCCCTGGCCCTGCTGTGAGCTACAGGCGGTGCCCTGGCCTTGCTGTGAGCTACAGGCGGTGCCCTGGCCCTGCTGTGACTCACAGGCGGTGCCCTGGCCTTGCTGTGAGCTGCAGGCGGTGCCCTGGCCTTGCTGTGACTCACAGGCGGTGCCCTGGCCTTGCTGTGAGCTACAGGCGGTGCCCTGGCCTTGCTGTGAGCTACAGGCAGTGCCCTGGCCTTGCTGTGACCACAGGCGGTGCCCTGGCCTTGCTGTGAGCCACAGACGGGCCACACGTGGCCTCAGTCCATTCCTAGCTGTCAGCTGGAGGTGGAAAAAAATGGCAGGAAGATCAGCCACGAGTTTCAGGACACAGGACGAACGAAACACAAACTTCTGACTTCAAGTGCGGGGATAATGAGACCATTCTTCAGGACACACCACAATCTGTTCATATTAGCATACATTGGAAAAAGGCTTGCCGATAAGTATAGCTAAGAAAAAAAGTGCAAATCAGTGCCGTGAAAAAAAAAAAAAAAAGCACTACATGTTTTAAGTGAATCATATGTATGCGAGAAGATGACAGCAAGTCAGCCAACTGCATACGAAAGTTCAACTTTACATACATGACAAATTCCGCCTTTTTGCGGACAGTTTGCTGCATCAGTGACTACAGCCATTATCTTAACCACCACCGCCTTTGCTGAGTCAGACAACCATCATGTGATCACCTCTGGAAGCTGCCATCTTGAGTTCCAGCCAGCCTGCAGCCTGCAGTCAGTCGCCTGGTCCCATCCAAAGCCGTGTTAAAAAAAAAAAAAGCAGGAAGCGAGCCATGCTGAACAATAAAGTGCCGCGCCGGGCCAGCCCGAGCTAGATTCACAGTGAACGCGGTCGTCAAATGGAGATCCTGTGGATGAAGGGGAAAAATGGAAAAAAAAGGAAAAAAAAAAAAAGCCATCTTGCACGCCCTTTAATGCAACGACTGCAGTTCCACCTTTCAGAGAAGAGTTGAGCATCGCGTGTGGCAGTGGGACGGCTGACACGAAACCATAAAACACGCGCACACTACTGTTTCGTGCGGATATCATCCCAAGCAGACGGAAGATAGGTACCTTAACGTTGGGATTTTTAAAAACGGTCGTGCAGGCCGCTAAGATCTGACCGGTGGTGGTGCTTCTCGCCCCTGGTGCCGAGGAGCAAGGAAAGGGGGAAGGCGAGCTGCAAGATCTTCGGACGTTCGTGTGTGAAAATCATGCGGAGGGCAGTCCACTTCACCACGCTTTGCCGCTTGAAGCAGGTACCCGTGGCTGGTGCGTGTGGGAGCGTTCGTCCGACGTGTCTTCTGCGCGATGCCCTTTAAAAAAGTTTAAAAGAGGAACAAAGGTGGAGATGATGCTGAGTCGGGTAACTGTTGACCGCTCCTTGTCCCCCCTCCTCCTTCCCTCCCTGTACATTCCCCATCCCTACCTCCCACGTTTCACAGGATTACAGTAAAGAGAATAGGGATCAGTCTGGTGTCTAGACAATCATCCGCCTAACCCCTCTTCTACAAATTGGACGGGCATGTTAGTGTACAGGACTTTCAGAGAGGAGATTGTCGCTGAGGTGTAGGCGACCAAAGTGGCAGAGGGTATAATTAAAATTTCCGGCTGACTTACCTACAAGTACAGCTTAACTTCGCATATTACTGTTTTACGGTGTGTGTGCGCGCGCGCGCGCGCGCGCGTGTGCGCGCGCGCGTGTGTGTGTGTGTGTGTGTGTTCACTACCTTTTTGTTTGCTTCAATGGTGATTTTTAAATTATGGTTTTGGAAAATTTTGCATAGTTCTTTTTTCTTGTTTTCGATGGTTCTTGGATTGTTGTTCAGCGCGGCGAGGCCGTCGTCTCTGTACTACTTAGACATAACACTTGACCTCAACAACCACATATATAAACCATACAAGAAACCCTAATGACACACCCATTTATGTAAACATCAATAGCAACCACCCACCATCTATACTAAAAACCATACCCAATGGCATAAACAAGAGATTATCTAATCTGTCACATAATGAAAGAGTATTCAACAACGCAGCAGCAGAATACCAAGAGGCATTGCAAAAAAGTGGTTACAGCTACAAACTACAATACAACCCAGATAAACAACATGAACAAAAACAAAAAAAGCAGGAAAAGGAAAATCACATGGTACAACCCTCCATATGATGGACGAGTAAAAACAAAAACGTAGGGAAAGAAAGAATTTTTCAAAATTTTGACAGCATCCTTCCCAAAAGAACACAAATTGTCCAAAATATTCAACAAGAACACCATCAAACTCATATTCATGCATGCCTAACCTTAAAAATATAATTGATTCATCCAACAAAATGAAAAGCAACACAGCAAAGAAGGGTGAAGAAAGGAAATCCTGCAATTGTACTAAAAAAGAACAGTGTCCCTTAAGCAACAAATGCCTCTATAACAACATTGTATACCAAGCCACTGTGACATCAGAAAATGAAAAAGAAACATACATAGGGATCACTGAAAATCACTTCAAAACTAGATACGCAAACCATAAACAGTCATTCAACAACGAAAAATACAAAAACCAAACGGAACTGAGCAAATATATTTGGAGACTTAAAGACAAAAAAACAAACTATAACATATCCTGGAAAATCATAAAAAGGGCATCACCATACAATAACATTTCAAAAAGATGTAACCTATGTTCAACAGAAAAAAAAAAAATGGTTAATACTATGCAAACCATACTTAGCAACTCTAAATACTAAAGTAGAAATAGTAAACAACTGCAGGCACAAATGGAAATCGTTGTCAGCAAACGCACCCTGAACTGTAAACAACCTGAAAAAACCGAACAACACGTGCAGCCAATCCGCACGTGCAAACAGCGACATCGGGCCATATAACACCGGCAATAGGAGACCCAAAACCATCCTGAGGAGAGCCAGCGCTCGAAACAGACCTGTTGATTTTAAAACTTCCTTTTACCATCATCCTTTTTTATAGATGTTGCTCCCCAAGGGGTTGAGCACTTTAAGAATTTTATTAGGCATTTTAGTGGTATTTTTGATATTGATATATATATATATATATATATATGCATGTGTGTTGTGTGTGTGTGTGTGTGTGTGTGTGTGTGGGTGCGTGCGTGCATGCGTGTGTGTGCGTACATGCGTGATGTGTGTGTGTGTGTGTGTGAAGGATCAGTTACATTCTCACCTTGAATCATGCCATTGGAAGCACGGGCCATAACCCTACATGAGGCGGCGCCATGTTGACAAGAACTCTCCCAGGATGAAGTGGCCATCGCTATCTTCTCTCGCTGACACACTCTCACCCGCCCCTGTTACAGCGCGGAATGTCGCAATCCCGCAGTATGAAGTTGCCATCGCTAGCTTCTCTCGCTGACACACTCTCACCCGCCCCTGTTACAGCGCGGAATGTCGCAATCCCGCAGTATGAAGTTGCCATCGCTAGCTTCTCTCGCTGACACACTCTCACCCGCCCCTGTTACAGCGCGGAATGTCGCAATCCTGCAGTATCTAGCAATGCATCAAAGCTGTCGCCCAGGACTGTCCAAAGGGCGAGATCATGCGTAGAGGTGGAGGCTATGAAAACGGGATGAAGGCGTTG
The DNA here is from genome assembly GCA_016801955.1 of Conus betulinus. NCBI lineage: Eukaryota > Metazoa > Mollusca > Gastropoda > Neogastropoda > Conidae > Conus > Conus betulinus. Next base: position 190,872 of record JADBJO010002807.1, on the reverse strand, counting down.
GGAGAGGTGACAGGTGGGGGTATGGAGGTGAGGAGGAGGATTGGGGACGCCTTCGCATTTCGTGTTTCTTAGCGACAGATTGTGGTGAGGTGAATCGTGTTCTGGTAATCTGATTCTTATACTTACTTTCGACAAGCGTTCGACTTGTTTTCAGACAGACTCCATCAAAAGATTTTTTGTTTCTGTTTTGGGGGGTGGCCTTTTGCATCTCTTTCTGTTCTAAAATGGATATAAAATCTCTCTCTCTCTGTCTGTCTATCTGTCTGTCTGTCTGTCTGTCTCTCTCTGTCTCTTTTGCCTTTGTCTGTCTCTCTCTCTGTTTGCCTGTGTTTGTGTTTCTCTGTGTGTCTGTGTATCTCTGTGTGTGTGTGTGTGTGTGTGTGTGTGTGTGTGTGTGTGTGTGTGTGTGTGTGTCCTGTGCGCCTGTGTCTGTGTCTCTCTGTCTCTGTTTTTGTCTGTCTGTCTGTCCCTCTTGATAATCTTTATTCCCAAGTGTAACAGATAACAAAACAGATTTGTTTTTTGCATCTGACTCCTGTCTCTCATGGACGAAGGAAACTAAAACTAAAACATGAACACTATAACACAACGTATACTATGACTATCATTGTATTCTATAAAATTGTATGAGAATAAGATCAGCAATAACTAGATAATACACGATATTCCTAAGAAGTGTGATAACATAAGAACGATTACTCACCAAGTTCAATATCATCCATTGTCTGGAGAATTGACAACAATGATTCATGAGGCACTCATGTTCACGTACACCTGCATATGTTCAACATTCTTATTCATGAAAAGAGATTGATTTCAAAGGCAGAGAGGAGAAGTAGAGAAAATGGTGATGTTGAGGCCTGGGAGGAGAGAGAGAGAGAGAGAGAGAGAGAGAGAGAGAGAGAGAGAGAGAGAGAGAGAGAGATCGAGAGAAACTCTGAACTCGTGAACTCGTGACTTTAATGTGATGCCTCCAGCCCATCCACATGAGACACGTAACATGCAATAGTTTATGCTAACGAAAATGATTTATGTAGAAACATTTTCAAAAAAGAAGGATGCTCATTTGGCGATAACAAAAGTAACAAACTTAGGTTATAACATTTCATTTCAACTGTTCCTCTGTAAAACGTAAAGCGTAATGTACAAACATAGCAACATCTCTCATTATGACACAGCATTATCGTTTTGCAATAGTGTTTTCAACTGGACAGGAAAGCTATCTTTATAGTGTTTATGAATATATTTTTCTCGTAATTTTTTTGTAACTTGGACATTTTAGAAGAAATTGTATTTCGGTTTCTTCTTCACTCTAAAAAGGGGCAGGTGGTTATTGCTGTAGTATCGGTATACTTTTTATTTGTTCGAAGCTCATTTACATCTAATCTGACTTTTGCTAATGCCCTTCTGAATTTTGTAATTGTGATATCATATAGATATTTCTCAGGCTGATGCAGTGATTTAAAGGATCGGTAGACGGTATAGCGATAACTACCTTCTAATTTACTGTGCCAGTCCTGTTTGAAAAAGTCTACCATTCCTGTCTAAACACTGATAAGAATGCCTTTCATCTCCCACTCCTCCATTTATCCACACTTCTGAAAATCCGTGGTTGGGGGATTTACAAACTTCTTTCAATTCTTTTTCGTATGCTTGTTTCGGTATTCGGTTTGGCGCCATTTTTTAAAATTTTATCTTGAATCAGTATTTCACTGCCCATAAAGTACTATCAATATATATATAGGGTATCTGCATAGCTCACCATAAACAAGAGTATTTGGCGTGTTTTTGCCAAATTCCCAAGAACTTATTACAAGCAAAGAGATGTATGCGTTCTTTTGCTTTTAAAACGTGAGGCTTCTATTTCTGATGAACATAATATCAATGGTTTGACCTGTGTGCATCAAATAATTTAAAGAAAATTGACATATCCATATACCCAGGCTGTACATAGTTTTCATGATATCTATCACTTTGCTTTTGGCTCTTTCTGCAAACTCTGTAAGTGAAATGTTTATAGACAATTTTGTCTTTAAGGCAAATCCAAGATATTTATAGCTATTTACGACTTCTATTTCCTGCCCTTTGTAGTACCATTTTTCATGTTTATTTAGATACCCATCTTTTCTGAAAACCATTATCTTTGTTTTTTTTTTGTGCAAATTCACTGTTAATCCAAGTAAATCAGATGCTTGCTCCAAGTTTCTAATCTGATTTTGAAGTCCAGAGGGAGTAGAGGAAATCAAAGCTATGTCATCTGCGAGTACGAGAGAGAGAGAGAGAGAGAGAGAGAGAGAGAGAGAGAGAGAGGAGAGAGAGAGAGAGGTGGTGGCACTGTGTGTGGGATCAAACTCCCATTTTCTTCGAAGAGCGAATTGCTCTTCCCCAAAATAACGAAATAACGAATGAGTTTTTCGAAGGGGGGAAGAGAGAAACACATTACAACACCGCGGCTGTCCTTCGGCCTATCTCCCAGATGTAAACCCAACGCTGTTATTTTGATCATGATCGAAAGGCAGTAGGCGAGCATTGAAATCTGTCTTTTTTGGTGTGAAAATCATGCCAGACACTCCCTGCTGACGATGAAGCAATGCAAGCGGCAGCGTGTGCCATTCATCAGTAGAAAGGGCAAGACTGTGTTAAACGTGAAGCTCACAATCACAGAACGTGCCCGTGCAGAGGGCGTGCCCCACAAACGCTCATGGGCACATACTAAAGAGTTCACCTACTCACTCATGAGCACACAGAAAACACACACACACACACACGCGCGCGCGCACACACACGCACTCACAGACACACACATACAATCGCACACACACACACACACACACACACACACACACACACACACACACACACACACACACACTCGCACACATACACGCACACGCACACAGTCGCGCGCACACACACACACACACACAAACATACACACACACACACACACACACACACACACACACACACACACACACACGCACACACGTACACACGCACGCGCGCGCACACAAATGCGCGCGCCCATGCATCCACACACCCACATACACACAACAACAATAACAATTACTACTACTACTACAAAATGCTACTAATAGTGGTACTACTCGCTTACGTACTCATGTAAACATCTATTACCATTCTTGAAAAGACGTAAAACCTGAGAACAAACGCATGAAAACAGACACACACAGACACAGACACACGCACATACACACGAACGCGCGAGCACACACACACACACACACACACACACACACACACACACACACACACACACACACACACACACACACATACACACGCACACACAAATACGCACAGGCGCGCGCACGCATGTGCACACCTACAGAGTCATACACACACACACACACACACACACACACACACACACACACACACACACACACACACACACACACACGCACACACATACACACACACACACACACACACAAACACACACACACACACACACAACTACATCTACTACAAGTATTACTACTCGCTTACGTTTTCATGTCAATATTTCCTGTTACAAATAATGATATAAGACGTAAAACCTGAGAACAAACGCCTGAAAAATCCTTTTAAACAAAATCATAAGTTAAAAAAAATATAGTTTCTTCTCCTAATTTATTTATCCGCCTGCTTGCCTACCTTCTTACCCGCTCAATCTATCTATCTATCTATCTATATCTAGCTAGCTACCTAGCTACCTAGCTACCTGCCTACCTACTACCTACCTACCTACCTACCTACCTACCTACCTACCTACCTACCTACCTACCCACCTACCTACCTACCTACCTACCTACCACGTAAGGGCACGTAAGGTGACAGCTTGGCACTGTCTGGAGTTGTTCTGTTTTTCACCTGTCGGCGAAACAACAAGGAGTGGGGTTGCAGGATGCAAACAGCAGTTCGCTCGATGATGGCGTCTTCGGCCGGCGGGCTGTGTGGTCATGAAATGGGGGCTGGCACACTCATGGCCACGCTTGCCCTGGACTTTGTTGCGTTCTGGCACACTCATGGCAACGCTTGCCCTGGACTTTGTGTAGCGTTCTGGCACACTCATGGCAACGCTTGCCCTGGACTTTGTTGCGTTCTGGCACACTCATGGCAACGCTTGCCCTGGACTTTGTTGCGTTCTGGCACACTCATGGCCACGCTTGCCCTGGACTTTGTTGCGTTCTGGCACACTCATGGCCACGCTTGCCCTGGACTTTGTGTTGCGTTCTGGCACACTCATGGCAACGCTTGCCCTGGACTTTGTTGCGTTCTGGCACACTCATGGCAACGCTTGCCCTGGACTTTGTTGCGTTCCGTCTAGCGGCCATTACAGGAAGATACAGGACTGCTTCCGCCTGGTTGTTTCGGTGATTGAGGACAGTACTTCTCTGCGTCCACTGGCACCTACTGGTGCATCTTTTTCTTTCTATCCATCCATCTACTTGGGTAATTGCCTGGCTGTCTGCCGCCTTACATACTTGTGTGTCAACCTCCTCTCCTCCTACCCCTCTCTCCAGATCTGTCTCTTTGTCTGTCTGTCTGTCAGTCAATCTGTCTCTCTCTCTCTCTCTCTCTCAACACACACACACACACACACACACACACACACACACACACACACACACACACACACACACACACACACACACACACACCATATACGAACACATGTACACACATGCACACTCCCCTCTCTCTCTATTCCTTTCAGTTCTCGCTTTCGGTTCCCTAGAAGAAAAAAATAATCCTTTCTGTGGCAAAAGTGGTCTATCAGCAATCATGTCAGCCCGAACCGCTGCCCATCGCCATTATCTCATTGAAGCGCTCAACACGTTAGGTCAGCAGCAGTGCTACTATCCTCTTGACCTCTACCAGTCCAGAGAGAGCACCTGCCCTAATGTCCAGCTGATGACTCGGGATGATGGGGACAAGATGGAGAGAGGAAGAACAGGGGGGAAGATGGAAGGAGGGAGGGCATGGAAGAGAAGAAGAACGGAGAAGAACGCCGAGTAGGAGGGTGGAGAACTTGAGGAGGTTAAAAAGGGGATGGGGGGGGGGGGGGGGGGGGGGATAACGACTTCAGTTTGTAGAGAGGCTGGTCATGACAGGAGGAGCGATTCGCAGGACCGGAAAACAAATTGGGGAGTTCAGCCTGTAGAGGACGGCTTGGAGGATTGGGAGAGTTCAGAGGCAGAATACACACTTCGGTTTGTCGAAGGGTTGTGAGGACGAAAGACAGGCCCTGGTATAAGACAGATTACAGGATTCACGGGATTCAGATAAAAGATCAGAACTTCAGTCTGTGTAGTAGCTGTCGGGACAGATGGAAGGGTTCACAGGAGCCGGAGGATGAGTCGAACTCAGAATGTAAAGGGTTCGTGGGGATCAGCGAAAGGATCTGCAGGATTGGGAGACTTCAGGCTGGAGAGGTTCTTCATGTGGATGGATTCGTAGGATTCAGAGAAAGAATAAAGGTTTGTTTGTAGAGCGTTTTAAAGTCGGACGGAGGGATTCGTAGAAATTCAGAGGAAGAATAAAGATTTCAGTTTGTAGAGCGTTTTTAAAGTCAGACGGAGGGAAGTGTACAATTCAAAGCAAGAAGAATGACCTCAGTTTGTTGAAGCTTCGTGAAGATAGAAGTATCCATAGCATTCAGAGGAAAAAAAAATAACGACTTCAGTTTGAAGGGGTTTGTGATGACAGACGGAGAGATTCGTTTGATTTTTCTTTTATTATTATCATTATTATGAATCCTTATATAGCGCCTGTCGTCGGCTAGAGACCAAGCTCTAAGCGCTTTACAATCCACACTCATTTACGCGATGTTATATATATATATTTATATATAAAGGATTCTACTTATTTTGGTTCGACCGGCCATGGGTAAACGTTAACCTTCGGTAACAAGTAAGAAGTCGGAAAAAATGGAAAGGAAGAATATTCTGGAACGAATGGAAAGTAAATGAAAAATAGAGGGAGTGGGGTGGGCGAATGTAGGTAGGGGATGAGCGTAGGAAGAGCCAGAAAGATAGCAGAGCAGAGATGTCCATTTCCCACTTTTCAGAGGAGTTCCGCTCTTTCCACTCACGTGATCCCCTTGAAAGAAACGTCCCTGGTCAGCCCACACACCTTTCCCCCCTCCCGTCTTCTGGGAATGAAAGACCGACACGAATAAAACAAAATAACTCAACAAATAAAACCAGTCAGCAAATTGGCGAACGTTTATTCTGAATGAGTTAACGCTCTCAATTGGATCAAATGAAAAGCAAGGGGAAGGAAATCTTTGGCGCCATTCGACGAAGTGTCCGGACTGCTGCTACAGCATAGAAAAAAAAAACCATGATGAGGGGAAAATGGGTATAAAATACTGAATAGGTAATTTGCGCCCCTCTCCCTCCTTCCCAGTAATCATCTTGTGTGTGTGTGTGTGTGTGTGTGTGTGTGTGTGTGTGTGTGTGTGTGTGTGTGTGTGTGTGTGTGTGTGTGTGTGTGTGTGTGTATGTGTGTGTGTGTGTGTGTGTGTGTGTGTGTGTGTGTGTGTGTGTGTGTGTTTTGTGCGCGCGCGCGCGCGCGTGTGTGTGTGTTGTGTTGTGTTTGTGTTGTGTTGTGTGTGTGTGTGTGTGTGTGTGTGTGTGTGTGTGTGTGTGTGTGTGTGTGTGTGTGTGTGTGTGTGTGTGTGTGTGTGTGTGTGTGTGTGTGTGTGTGTGTGTGTGTGTGTGTGTGTGTGTGTGTGTGTGTGTGTGTGTGTGTGTGTGTGTGTGTGTGTGTGAGGACCTCCAACCCGCCCTTCCCCCACCACCTTCCTGGTATCCGTGTATCTCCCGATCAATGGTGTGTTAGAAGGCTTGTGCTGGCTATGGCGTTGTGCTCCAACACATTATCCGCGGTCTCTTTTTTTGTGTTCTTGTTTTTCGTTAATTGAAAGGGGTATGCCCAAGGAGAGGGTTAGGTTTTGTTGGTGCGATGGTATCGTTGCGAGGGGTTTAAACGTGGCACAGGTTTTATTGAGTGACACTAGATCTAATCAGCCTGCGTGTTTGGCCAGGCCTTTAGTAATAGTACATTTAATCTCTTCAGACCATCCTGCCGTTTTCTTCGTGGGAATAGGAGAATGGGGTGGAGGGTGAAGTTGAGGGTGAGTGGGGATGAGGGCGGACGGGTGCTTTTTCTCTCAGTACTGCAAAAGTTGGATTTCATCTAGTTGTCTTCTGTTTATCTTTTTTTTTCGCTTTGAGGTTAATCAGTCCAATTCCAATTCTTTTCATCTGCTTTTGCGGAATGGCCACGTCTCAGAGACGTCCTCTAGATCAGATTGTGCGCCAGATTTTTTGAAAGTTCTGGACTTACTCGCTGCTTACTTCCCGTTTTTTTTCTTCAGGATAAAAAAGCATCTCCTAGACAAGCTTGCAGTTTATTTCTTGTTTCCTTGTTCAATAGAGGGAATATATGTTAAATTTATTTGTTGCACACTTCTGTTTGAGCGAGGGAGCACCTCTTAGCTTACTTTTTACTTATACACTATTTTCCCTTTGAGCTGAAAGAGCATCTTCTTGAGACTTTGTGCTCTTTCTTTACTGTTTTCTGTTTGAGGAGAAAGCTCTCCCAGTACACATGTTATTTACGTCCTGTTTTTAAAGGCTTCTAGGCTTACTTGCTACTTGCATAGTCCTTTCTGTTTGAGAGAGAACAAAGTATCTTCTAGGCTTACTTGCTACTTACCTAGTCCTTTCTGTTTGAAGATAATAGAGCTTCTTCCAGACTAGACTTACAGCAATCTTTTATGTTCGAAACGAATAGAGCATCTTGTAGGCTGCCTAACTATTTACGTAGTCTTTTCTGTTTGAAGAGAATGAAGCATCTTCTAGGCTTTCTTGATGCTTACGTTCGCAGAGAACAGAGCATTTCTATAATTACATGCTAACTGAGGAAGAGAATGGAGTATCTTCTAGGTTTACTGCTACTACTATATTTTTTCTGTTTGAAAAGAATAGAGAATGTTCTAGACTTACTTGCTGCTTACGTTGTCTTCTATTTGAAACGAATACAACATTTTTTATGCAAACTTGTTACTTATGTAAGAGAAATAAATGCCTCTTAGACTATCTGCAATTGCAGTAGCATTTTCATCTTGAAAAAAAAGGGGCATATTCTAGACTTATTGCCGCTTATGTACCGTTTTCTGTTGAAGAGAAAAGTGCATCTCTCAGTTTAAATGCTGCTTCAGTTCACCGTGTGTATTTGATGAAGTATATAGCACTGTAGGGGAACATCGTTTGCCGGTTTGCTGGGCAAAATCAGTTTTACTCACCGCTTTGTGTTCGAGTGAAAGAAACACACATTTCCTCCGCTTTCGTGTCTCTTGTGACTTTTTTTTTTTGCGATTTAAGGGGGAGAAGGGTGTCTAGTAAACTTATTCACTGCGTGAGATTGCAACGAGTGATCGCCTTTCAGAGAATGACGCTCATTTATTTAGACTTGTTGCGGTCTTATGACAGAATCCCGAATATGGAATATAGCGACTTCATGGCGTGGAAAAAAAAAAATTTGCATACGCAAAAATCTCACCATTGGCGAACCTGGCAGTTATGGTCTAGAAACAAGAATGATAGAAAGAAAGAAAGAAAGAAAAAAAAAGGAAGGAAGGAAGGAAGGAAGGAAGGAAGGAAGGAAGGAAAGAAGGAAGCCTCATGTTAGACAATATATTGTCGGCGAGTTGAATTGACAGCCCCGCGGTGGTCTTCGGTGCCATCCGAAGCAAGAAGAAGTTGCACAGCTTCCCTGCCCATCCTGGAATTACTCAATGCCTCCATGTTCCCTCCCCCCACCTCCTCCCCCCCCCCATTAACCTCTCCCCATCCTCTCCCTTACACCCTTCCTTTGCATCCTCCCTGCTGAGACAAAGCGAAGTGTCGAATTTCCATCCATTTCCTGAAATTGTCTGCGCAGGAGAGGAGATAACTATCTGCAATCTTCCCGTCGGAGGCGCCATTACTGTGTCAGGCTTTTCATCAACATGGAATCGGCGTCACCCAGGCTACCTGTGCTGTCCCATCCCACCCTCTTCCATCCTCGTCTGCTCTACCGCATTCTATCCGGTTTCATCCCGACTTCCTCTTGGACCTGCTGTATCCTACCCGTGCTCTGTCACTCCGTATCCCTACCCTGTCCCGCCGTACCTTATCCTTAGTCCAGGCTAGCTTAGTGTACACCACCATATCCCGGCCCCTACCCTAACCTTTTTATATCTTACTTCTGTTTCCTATTCTGTTACATCCTCCCTTTCTTATATATCTTCTATAACCTTACATAACTCTGTCCTGCACTACCATATCCTACGGTAACTATACTGTTGCACCCTATCCTGTCACCCACACTCTATCCCTTCCTGTCGTCTCCTACTCTATCTCATCCTATCCTGTCGTATTCTACCCCATTTTTATCACTGTCCCACCTGACCCCTCCAACCTGAACTTACCCTAACTGACCGCATCCTATTCTGTCATACCCTGCCCTGCCCTATGCTATTCTGAACTTATCTACCACATCGTACGCTATCCTGCCCTACCCGATTCTGTCCTTTATTTTTCTACCATATCCTATCCTATCCTATCCTATCCTATCCTATCCCATCCCTATCCAACAACCCCCTAACCTACCATTCGCTACCCTATCCTACCCTACCCCGATTCAAAATCGAAAAAGTTAATGATCATGGCAGGAGGACTGGAATACGCAAACGGATAACAAACTTTTTCAGATCCGTCCAAACCTAAAAGAATTCCTCTCATCTACCTCTGGTGGTCGCAAAGAAGAAGCGGTTTTATGCCGGCTGTACACGGACCATTCGTTTTTGACTCATTCGTATCTTTTCAAGGGTGAAGAAGTTCCGTGGTGCATTCCATGTCATGTACCACTCACAGTGAAACATATTCTTTTAGAGTGTTGGGACTCGCATGACGTGAGACACAAACATTTACAGCAGCCTCCATGAAAACCTTGTTCAGAGTGTTCCACCTGATGTGATCTTTGAATTTCTGACAGAGATTAACATTTTTCGTCTGATCTTAGATTTTACAGTGGAAAGCTTGTTTTTTTCTTTTTTTTTTTTTAACAAAATTTGGGTGTGTTTTTAGAAGTATTTCCAAAAGGTTATGTGAACGAATGACTTGTGAGTTGACTTCAACGCAATAATTGCCCTGATATGGCCCTTTGCGGTCGGCTGGTCTATAAGCATCATTATCATGCCTTACCTTACTTTACCCTACCCTACCCTAACCTGTCCCACCCTACGGTGTTGTCTTGTGTCCTATCATACCCTACTATATCCCCAGCACCTATCATAACCTACTATATCCCCAGCACCTATCATAACCTACTATATACCCAGCACCTATCATACCTGCTATGTCCTCAGCACCTATCATAACCTGCTATGTCCCCAGCACCTGTCATACCCTACTATATCCCCAGCACCTATCATAACCTACTATATCCCGAGCACCTATCATAACCTGCTATATCCCCAGCACCTATCATACCGTACTATATCCTCAACACCCGAAGGTGCTGGGGAGGACCCAGAGAAGCCTGTATCCCCAGCCTTTAGATACCGTCCTAGCCATCCTTCTGCATTGTCCTTTGTTAATCAACCCCACAGGCCCTATCGGGAACCACCTCATACTGTCCAGATCTACCTAATCTCACTATGTCCTTTCCAATTCTACCGACCAAATACTAGCTCATCAAAATCAACACCATCCTGCCTGTGCCGTCTTTTAGCCTCTATCTAACGAAACTGTCTATATCCCATCTTACCCTGTAACCTACTACTTCTATTCTGTCCAGTCATAACCTACTATATGTAACACTTCGTCCGTACTACCTGATCATATCATGGCCAATCTTACGTTATTATCCCAGCACCTGTCCTAACCCATATATCTCTAATACCTTTTGTCCTTTCTGACCTCATCTATCATATACATCAGCACCTATCCTTTCCGTACTCATTAAGTCCTACCTATCTTTCCCTTACATAGTCTACCTCATCATCATAACCTGTCCATATCCCCAGCAATCCTATCCTACCGTACTATATCCTCAGCACCCCATCATGCCGAACATCCTCAGATCTGTCAACCGTGTATACCCCACAGATCCTACCCTGCCCTTAGTTATATTAGCCCGCCTTATCCTATTGTATGAAGTGCCAGCCTATCACCTTCTACCCTGTGCTACCGATACGCTCAGTGGCTGATACTATAACTTCGCCATGGAAAAGACCGATGGCTTCGGACAACTCATACCGTACTCTCTGAGACACGCAGATACACTCACCGTACTATATCCAGGTCGCACCATCATCCGTACTATTTTCACCTTTGGAGACTATATCCTCAGTGTGTGTATGGGATGAGGGGGGGGGGGGTGGGGGATGGACACATGAAAATTTGAACCTCTGTGGTTTGCCCTTATAGTTCTTTTTTTTTTTTTTTAGAATTCTTTTTACAAATACTTCAGCTTTGTTGCTGAGAATAAATTGAACCAAGCGTTCACGGACGGACGACTTTCTGTGCTGGTATGGTCATTTCATTTTCATTAATCGTGTTTGTTTGTTTGATTTGATTTGTTTGATTTTAGTTGTTGTTGCTGCCCTGTGGGGGGACTGGGGGGGGGGGGGGGGGGGGGGGTGTGGGGGGGGGGGGGGGCAAAACAACCTTTCAAGCCACCTGAGCGTTTGGTCCGAGATGATTGATGGGAATGAGGTAATGGGTGATGTTGCTATGGTGATCTTGGAGCTCCTCAGGTGGGCTGGCAGCCATGATTATCTGTCTGCTTGTTCATGTGTTTGTTCCAGAGTCTGCAATAGCTGTCAGTCTGCCTGTCTGCCGTCTCTCTCCACTGCCTATCTGTCTCCTCTCTTCCTGTTCCTGTCTACCGTCTCTCTCCACTGCCTATCTGTCTCCTCTCGACCTGTTCCTGTCTGCCGTCTCTCTCCACTCTATCTGTCTCCTCTCGACCTGTTCCTGTGTCTCCTCTCTCTCCACTGCCTATCTGTCTCCTCTCTACCTGTTCCTCCTGTCTGCTCTCTCTCCACTGCCTATCTGTCTCCTCTCTACCTGTTCCTGTCTGCCGTCTCTCTCTCTCACTGCCTATCTGTCTCCTCTCTACCTGTTCCTGTCTGCCGTCTCTCTCTCACTGCCTATCTGTCTCCTCTCTACCTGTTCCTGTCTGCCGTCTCTCTCCACTGCCTATCTGTCTCCTCTCTACCTGTCCCTGTCTATGTCTCTCTCCACTGCCTATCTGTCTCCTCTCTACCTGTTCCTGTCTATGTCTCTCTCCACTGCCTATCTGTCTCCTCTCTCTACCTGTTCCTGTCTACGTCTCTCTCCACTGCCTATCTGTCTCCTCTCTACCTGTTCCTGTCTGCCGTCTCTCTCCACTGCCTATCTGTCTCCTCTCTACCTGTTCCTGTCTACGTCTCTCTCCACTACCTATCTGTCTCCTCTCTACCTGTTCCTGTCTATGTCTCTCTCCACTGCCTATCTGTCTCCTCTCTACCTGTTCCTGTCTGCCGTCTCTCTCCACTGCCTATCTGTCTCCTCTCTACCTGTTCCTGTCTATGTCTCTCTCCACTACCTATCTGTCTCCTCTCTACCTGTTCCTGTCTACCGTCTCTCTCTCTCCACTGCCTATCTGTCTCCTCTCTACCTGTTCCTGTCTATGTCTCTCTCCTGCCTATCTCTCCTCTCTACCTACCTGTCTATGTCTCTCTCCACTGCCTATCTGTCTCCTCTCTACTGTCTGCCGTCTCTCTCCCACTGCCTATCTGTCTCCTCTCGACCTGTTCCTGTCTACCATTTCTGGCTGCCTGTTTCACTTGTACCTGAGTGCATACGTATGCATGCATGCATGCGTACGTACGTGCGTGTTTGCGTGTGCGTGTGCGTGTATGTGTATATGTGTGTGTGTGTGTGTGTGTGTGTGTGTGTGTGTGTGTGTGTGTGTGTGTGTGTGTGTGTGTGTAAAGAGAGAGAGAGAGAGAGAGAGAGATTTATGTGTGTGTGTGTGTGTGTGTGTGTGTGTGTGTGTGTGTGTGTGTGTGTGTGTGTGTGTGTGTGGCGCTGCTGGGGCGCACGCGTGCGTGCGTAAAATAGTAGCAGTCATATAGTACTTTCGGAGAGAGAGAGAGAGAGACAGAGAGAGAGAGAGAGAGAGAGAGAGAGAGCGCGCGCGCGTGCGCGCGTGCGTGCGTACGTGTTTAAGTGCGCGCGCGCGCGCGCGTGTGTGTGTGCGTATGTGCGTGTGTGTGTGTGTGTGTGTGTGTGTGTGTGTGTGTGTGTGTGTGTGTGTGTGTGTGTGCGTGTGTGTGCGTGGGTTGGTAGATGTGTACTTTCAGTTTGTGTGTGTGTGTGCGCGCCCGCATGCGTGAGTGCGTGCGTGTGTGTGTGTGTGTGCGTGTGTGTGTGTGTGTGTGTGTGTGTGTGTGTGTGTGTGTGTGTGTGTGTGTGTGCACGCGCGCGCGCGCGCGCGTGTGTGTGTGTGTGTGTGTGTGTGTGTGTGTGTGTGTGTGTGTGTGTGTGTGTGTGTGTGTGTGTGTGTGTGTGTGTGTGTGTGTGTGTGTGTGTGTGTGTGTGTGTGTAAATTGCTTTAGAGCAAAACGGAGCAACGCTTAATACTATGAACCCGAAAAGGCACATAAAGCACAATCACAACTATATGTTTACTCTGTAAAAAGAGTCACAGACGTATTCAGTAACAGTATAGCATCATCCAAAACATCAAATGTTCTAGAGACAACTCACAGCGCATTGTAACTGATATAATGTACAGCTGCTTCTTGATTTCACTTTCCGCCTTCTTCTTCATTATCCTTTATACCGCTGTAAAGAAAACTTATCTTGTCTTCCACTTCACATCATTCACAGCGTGCTTTCCCTTGGGAAGTTTTGTGTCGACCAGTTTCTGTGATCAAACTATGAGCAATTGTTCTTAATTTGCACAGAGTCTGACCATGTCAATCATGCTACAAAAATTTAAGGCGCAGTGAAGTTTCCTCTTTCTTTTTGGCTTCCAAAATGATGGGCATCCATTTTCTTATTACCGCATGTGTCAGGTGGAAAGAAGACTGATTCTTCAGTATATGGCCCAGGCCTAATTCACACAGTCAAGATGGCATTAAAGTAATCTAATCAAGACATTTTTAGAATATGTGTCGGCGCGCGGGCGAGCTTGCTTGTGTGTGTATTTAGTTATTGGTGTGTTTGTTTCTGTTGTCTCATTTCTTTTCTGAATAATTTGATGTCTGTTTTGCTCACCCACTCACCGTCTCTCTGCGTCCCTCTCTGTCTGTGTCTGTGTCAAAGAAAAACACCCCCCTCCCCCCGCCCGCTACTTCGATTTTAGCTAGACGTTTCTTCTTCTTCTTCTTTCTTCTGCTCCCTCTTCCTCCTCCTCCTCCTCCTTCCCCTCTTCCTCCTCCTCCTTCTTGTTCTGTTCTTGTTCTTGTTCTTGTCTTTCACGTTTATCTGATCTTCCATCTTCTCTCATAATTTCCCCTAAGAGAGAGAGAGAGAGAGAGAGAGAGAGAGAGAGAGAGAGAGAGAGAGAGAGAGAGAGAGAGATGGGCAGACAAGGTAACTTAGGCACCTGACGGGAGGTTGATTAGTTGATGGAAAGTAGACTGTGGGGAGGGGGTAGGGTGGGAGGGGGTGGAGCCGAATGAGGGAGGGGGGAAGGGGGGGGGGGGCTTGTTTTGTGCCGTGTTATCTGATCGAGGCCGCGTTTGTCCGAGGCTGGCACGCCGTGTTGGGACTGACTGCACCAGATTTCCAGATAAGAGCCAAGGGAGGAGGGAGGAGGCAGAGGCTGGGAGAGGAGGAGGGAGAGATGGCGTTGCTGGGACAGGGGCCAAAGAGAGGGGGAAAGGCGGTGGGATGGTGGTGGTGGTGGTGGTGGTGGTGGTGGTGGGTGGGTGAGGAAGGCGAGGAATTAGTGGCATTGTGGTGTGGTGCCCGTATTTTTTCCCTCCTCTCTCGCCGTTATTGTCTATCTTCCCCCCTTGTGTCTTTCTCTCTTCCGTTGCTTCTTTCCTCCTTTCTTTTCTTTTTACTTTGTACCTGTCTCTTTAAGCCCCGCTTATCTCTCTCTCTCTCTCTCTCTCTCTCTCTCTCTCTCTCTCTCTCTCTCTCTCTCTCTCTGTCTCTCTGTCACTGTCTCTGTCTGTCTGTCTGTCTCTCTGAGTATCTGAGTCAATGTGTGGGCTTAACCCCCCCCCTGAAAACTGCGTATCCTTAGTCTGAAATTCTGCGTCTCGGTTAGTCTGTCATCTATCTCGGTCTGTTCATCTGCCTGTGTCTGCACTCTATCTCTCTCTCTCTCTCCCTCCTCTCTCTCTCTCTCTCTCTCTCTCTCTCTCTCTCTCTCACAGAGTATTTCAAGAGGACCTTCTTTCCGCCTCTCTTTGTACTTGTCATTCCCTCTCTCTCTCTTTTTTCCTTGTTCCTGTATTCCCGCTCATTTTTCAGCTTCTAGTGTTCCTGGACCTCTACCTTTAAAAACACGACAGAACCCGTTCTAGACAGAGACAGAGAAAGAAAGGAAGGGAAGGAGAGAGACGCTTGACGCGCGCGAATGCTCCGCGCCTTTTATTATGAGACCTCCGGCCTGTCCATATCAGGTGTACACAACAAGTGGCAAAATACAATTCATTATGTATCAACTCAATCCATGTGTTCCTATTGAGTATTCGAGGTTTATACAAATCTATATTTTCCCATTTTACCCTTGTCATAGATTCTCTCATAGATCCTATCCCCAATCAGTATAAGGTAATTATACAATTCGTTTCTACTTTGTATCATGTATATTTTCCTTCAAACCCCAACTACCCATGTACGTGCTAGTTGTTCATACATATACTATTGATGTTTTGTTTCTTATATTTTTGTTTTCTCAATTGTGCTTATCCTTTATACTGCCTATATATAATATTCTCTATATTTTAATGCATAATATGTAAACATGGCCACGTCCCTGGTTATTTCTGTATTGCTATTTTGTACTAAACTTTGTATAGTGATTATGCCAACCTTTTTAAAATGCTTCAACATGTATTTTTCCCTTAGTTGCCTATAGCATGGGCATACTTTAAGGAAATGCAGTTACGTTTCTTCTACTGGGCAAAAGGGACAAGTTGTTATCGCTTCATTGTCTATGTACTTTTTTATTTGTGTGTAATTCATTAGTTCTAGGCGTAATCTGGTAAATGCTTTTCTGAATTTTGCTATTGTGATATTGTATAGGTATTCCTCAGGCTGGTGTATTGATTTGAATGAATGGTATGTATTAAACCTCTCACTATTACTTACCTTATCATGCCAGTATTGTTTATAGCAATCAGTGATTCTTTGTTTTAATGTTCGTAGAAACCTGTCCTCGTCACCTACTCCTTCGTTTAACCAGACCACTGAAAAACCATACATGTCGAGGCAGCGTTTTATGTCTCTTGCCCAGTTTGGGGTCTTCAAATTTTCGGCCTTCTCTCTTTCATACGCCTATTTGGGTATTCTATTTGGAGACATCTTTAGCAACTTCAGCCAGTATCTTACCGCTCTTATAGTGCTGTCTACACAAATGGGGATATCTACCTAGTTCTCCATATACTACGTTATTCAGTGTTTTCTTTGCATCCCCCAAATATTTTTTACAAGCGAATAGGTGAACGCTCTCTATAGCGTTATAACCAGTCATACCCCATGTTTCTGCTGCGTATAGAAGTAAAGGTTTCACTTGTGAATCAAATAATTTAAAGTAAATAGTCATATCTAGATGTCCCAGAGTATACATTGTTTTCATTATTTCTATTTTTTAAGGGGGGGGGGGGGGGGGAGAGAGAGAGAGAGAGAGAGAGAGAGAGAGAGAGAGAGAGAGAGAGAGAGAGAGATTGATTGATTGATTGATTGATCTTTGATACGCAAGGATGAAGACTTTGGCCAAAGCCTAGTCTTTAGAATCTGTCCTTGTCATGCATACATTATTTCAAGACATATCATTCATACTGACAATTCAACATAGCAACACTATAATCTAATTTTACAGTGATAAGCAGACTATTCACAAACGTAATAATGACATGTTGGGTAGTCACAGAGAAGGACACAAACAAACAAAAACACACAAGCAAGCAAACAAAACTACAGACAGAGAGGTCGGAGGAGGGGAGGGGGAAATGGGGTAGGTAGGGGAGGAGAGAGAGAGAGAGAGAGAGAGAGAGAGAGAGAGAGAGAGAGAGAGAGAGAGAGAGAGAGATTGCGATCGGGGGGGGGAGGGGGTCAGGAAGTAGGGGAGGGAGAAGGAGAGGGGATTAGAAGGGGATGGAGGTATGATGGATGTAGGGAAAGGGGAGGGGGGAAGGGGGGGGGGGGGGGGGCCGGGGACTCTGGTGTGCGCGCAGATGTCCTCGTGTGGACTGACATAACCCATGTGGTCGTATTGGCAGGAAGGTAGGTCCGGTCAGGTAGGCACTTTGCTACCTGGAGCGAGCATCATTGTTTCGTCTGGAACTTAGAGAACGCTTTGCTGTGTCTGGGCACCTGTTCGTCAGTGCTGTACTCTTCGCAGGCCGGGCCTCAGCAAAAAAAAAAAATCATTTGTATTCCATCGTCTTGCTTTGTAATTACATTGTGCCGTACAGTACGGTATGGTTGGATATTGTGTTTGCATTGTGTTGTTTTGTATTACATGCTATGGAATTGTTTTGCATTGGTGGTATGGTATACTGTATGGTACGGTATGGTATGATACGGTATGGTATGGTATGGTATGGTTTAGTATAGTATGGTATGGCAGTGTTTGACATGGAATGGTAGGGCACTGTTTTGTATGGTTTTGAATTGCGATAGTGTATGGTATGGAGCGGCGATGTACAGTACGATGTGGAGTTGTCTTATCATTGTATGGCATGGTATTATAATGTACTACATTACTATGAATTTTTGTAATATTGCTGTGTTGCGAGGTATGTGTATTGTATGGTATAGTCTGCACTGTGGGATATGGCACTGTGTGGTATTGTGCCGTGTTGTGTGGTATTGTATGGTATCATTATAATGTTCTGTACTGTATTGCATTACATTGTGTATGAAAGTCTTTTACGTTTTCCTTCTCCGAAATTGAGGCTTCTGTTCGCCTGAAAGAGGGCGCCGCACACAATTTTCTTTTTCCCCCTGTGTCCTTTTCCGATCTTCCTACCTCAGTTGGATAGTTTTTCTCCAGGCGTTCGGTCAAGGACTATAATGGATGTTTGGGGAGCTGAAGTTTTAGGAAAGGAAAGACATAAGATTGGGGAAGCAACAACAACGACACCACCACCACCACCACCACCACCACCACCACCACAACCACAACAACTACACACAAAAACCGGTTGGAAGGGACTGGAATCGACCGACATGAAACAGTGGCCAAAGCTCAAGGGAAAGCAAAGAGAGACACGGTGATGCAGGAGCTAAAGAAAGAACAGGCGCCAAGAGAATCCAGAAGGCAGTCTAGCAAGGCCAGCGGGGGGCTACGAACTACATGGGAAGTCTCAGCTGGACTGAAATGTGGCTACAGCTGATCCTCTCTGAGGATCCTGTCGGTTCATTCTGTGTTAGACCTCCTGTCTTCGAATGAAAACAGGGTGAAACGAGGGATAACAGAGGATATATGTGTCCGCTCCGCCGAGGCAAACAAACAGTGGAATAGCTCCTGAACTCGCGCAAAGCAACGCTGACCCATGGAAGGTAAACATGGAGGCACACCCGCACCTACGATTACTGCTGGTAGAGGAAACAGTGCGTCATTTGAGATCAGAATGGAGGGAGGTCACGTCTTGAAGACTGAGAAGTATGCCGTTGCAATGACCGCTGCCAGAACAAACAGCACGCCACCAGAAGCTCCAGCAACAACGTCCCGCACAGCAGGGGGCAGCCGTTCGTGGTCTGGAGCAGTGGTGAAATCCTGACCCCTGGAATGGTCTGGAGCATAATTTGTGGTCGCACACATTCACAGCAAATAAACAATAATTTTGTCACATTACCCATTTTCTCACATATGACATACATTCATATAAAGGAATTTGGATTTCAATTAAACATCTTCTCGGTTCATAAAATCAATGGACAGGGGAATAAAAACTTTGTTTAAATCTGACACTTTGCATTTAACCGATCGATATCTTCGTCCTGACTGAAGAAGGTCATACTGATTTGCAAGAACGTGGGTCTGGTCACACGCAATCTTCTTCGCTTTACAAACAACACGGCACCTGTACAGCTCACTCAGACTTTTTTGTCTCTCACAACGATTTTTCCTCCCACGTTCACCACTTTCTCAAGCACATTTCTACTCTTCACAGTCAACCCACCATACCAACACATAAATGAGAAAGTTAAAAAACAGATTCCAAGAAGCATGAATAAAATGTCCGAAGAATGTCAGTATTCACATGAAATGATCGCAGCTTGCGAAGACAATATAATCTGGTTTGACATTTTTTGTGGACATACTCAACATGGGATTTAAAATTCAGCTTATTATCTATAAAAGTTCCTAAATATTTGTATGATTCAACACACGTTCTACTTCAGCACCTTTGATAAAAAGCGGTGGTACAGCTTTTGGATTCTTTCTAAAATCAATCAACATTTCTTTCGTTTTTGTTACATTCAGATCAAGATAGTTATGATCGCACCAGTCAACAAATCTTTGAACCTCCTTGAAGTAAACAGAAATCAGAGTTAAAGATCCACAAGTGCTGAGTCATCTGAATATTTAATGTACAAAGTTGAATCACTTCCTGAACAATCATTTGTGTACAGAGTAAAAAGCACTGGTGATAAAACAGTACCCTGGGGCGCGCCAGTTGAAATGACTCTGGAAGACGAAAAACAACACTTTGATATCGAACAGACTGTGTCCTCTGTGTTAGAAAATCAATTATCCAAAGAATGAGCTTGTTACACACATTTATGTTAATGAGTTTCTTTGCCATCAGATGTGGTTGTATGGTGTTGAATGCTGATGAGAAATCAATAAAGAGAATGCGTACAAAGGAGGCAGGTTTTCGAGGTGTGAAAACGCATGATGGAGAAGTGTGAGTGTGGCATCATCTGATCTGTTCTGTTGGTATGCGAACTGAAACGGGTCTTGGTACTGTGTAGTATCTTTTAAAACAGAACAGAGGACAATTCTTTCAAGACATTTCATTGCAACAGATGTGAGGGCAACTGGTCGGTAATTTTAAACAGCTTGGGTTGCGTTTTTTGGGAACAGGACATACAGTGGCATTTTTCCATAAAACAGGAATTATACATTCTCTAAGTGACCAGGTAAACAAACGACTGTAAACATAGGAGAGCTGAGAAGCACACACCTTCAACAATTTTCCACAGATATTATCAGGGCCCATTGCCTTTCTCACATTTAAACGTTTGGAAAAAGACTGAACATCATTTTCCTCAATCACAGCAGTATCACTTCCATCAACATCGTTTTTAACATTGCTTTGGAGTTCTTCCTTCACTTCCTTTAATTCTTTACTAAAATCTTTATCATCAAATCTACAGTAAAAATCGTTCAGCAGCTTTTCTGCAAATTGCTTCTGTTCTTTTGCTGTTTTTTTTTGTCACTAATATTTTGGTTTGAACATTTTCCTGAACCTGATAAAACCTTTATTCCTTTCCATGCATCTCGCATATTTCCATTCTGGAACATGTTTTCGACTTTTCTCTTGTAAGCTCTCTTTGATTCTTCAATCTCTGTTTGCAGTTTCTTTTGTACAACCTTACGATCGCTTTATATGCCTGATTGAAAAGCTATTTTTTTCTCATTTAGAGTCACTTTCAGAGATTTTGTAACCCAAGGTTTGTTGTTGGGAAATATATTGATAGTTTTAGTAGGTACAATCATGTGTTCACAGAAAGAAATGTAGCTGGAAATAACATCAGTGGCTTCGTTAATGTCAAAACTAGAATTCAAAAACAAAACAAATTCCAATCTGTACATTCAAAACAAGCCTGTAATTCATCAACACTTTTCTTGTGTCCAACACTGCACTTGCTTTTTAGTGATAGGTTGTGTTTTCACTTTTGGTCTGTAAGCTGGCAAGAGATGAATGGCATTGTGATCAGACTGACCAACAGGGGGGAGCTGAACACACACTGTATGCAGATGGTATATTACAGTAACATAAATCAAGTATTTTATCCTTTCTTGTAAAACATGACACATACTGTTTAAAAGAAGGCAGGTTTGAATTGAGGTCACAGTCATTAAAATCTCCGAGGATAAAAGCACGGTGCGTCGGGTGACATGGCCTGCAGAGCGTGAACAGAGTCCGTGATTTCTGCGGCTGCACGTGCAGTATTTGCGGATGGTGGCACGTAAACAACAGTCATGAAGAGCTGTCCAAACTCGCGTGGCAGGTATTTCGGTCGCAGTGACACTGCTAAAAGTGCAACGTCACGCGTACACACTTGACGACGCACTTTAACGTTCTCACTGTTACACCCTTCTCGCTCACGTACATACCCCCCCCCCCCCCCCCCTTGATTTCTCTGTCACGCACTTGTCTCTGTCCATTCTCAGTGGCACACCAAATCCGTCCAAAGCTAAAATGTCATCTGTTATTTCTTCGCTCAGCCAGGTTTCAGAAAAAACACAGCACATTCGCATTTCTAAATTCGTTTAAATGACGTACGCTTGCTTGCAGTTCATCAAAATTATTGTTTCTGTGAAAACTGGTCTGATCGATCGGACGTTGGCTAAAAACGATTGACGGGAGGGGGGTGTAAATACTGTTCTTCTTCAGTCTGTTTCTCACACCCCCTCTCTGTCCTCTCTTCCGCTTGCTTTGCTGTCTTTCTGGTTGTCTTTACTTGATTGTTTCTTTAAACTTGCTGATAAAATGTCTGGTGGAAATAAATGAAATGGGTGAGCGCTGGTGTCTGCAGAGTGTCTGAATTTTAAAAGTGTGTCACGGGTATAAAACATACCTGCATTGTTTACATGTCCGCCATGTTGGAAATGCGAAACTGCACTGTCACACAAATTCAACAGAAAAGATATCACAGTCATTAAAGGACACAAACTTGCTGGGTTTACACTTTTCATCTTGAACACTTTATAAATCATCGTGCACAGTTCCAAATCCAAACACAAAGCACAATAGCCCCAAAAGATAACAAATTCGCAGACAATCGACCACAGCGTCGCTGCTCTCGTGCAGCGCCACCCAGTGGTAATATCCTGACCCCTGGTCAATCATGGTCTGGAACAGTGGTGATATCCCGACTCCTGGAAACGGGATGGACTGTATGGAGTGGATCACTGGACATGCACAGCACACATTCCAGGATAAACAGAAAAAAACAGTAGAAAGACAGGCAAGGCCAGACGTAGTACTCCAGCCAGACACATCAAAACAATGATTTTGATAGAACCCATTGTGCCGTATGAAAGCTGAACGGAGGAAGAAAGCATCCTACCAGACTGAGGAGAACGCCAGATAGGATCTGCCTTTCAATCCCAAGTCCTCGCCATAAAGGTTGGAACGAAGGGGCACTGTGAGCGCATCTGCCTACGATCTCACCAAACCGCTCTTGATTTGTGGTAAGAAGACGACAGACCTAAAAGCCATGGCAGAAGTCGCGGAAACGAATTCCAGCTGGATCTGATCGAGGTGGAACAAGTGTTGAAAGTCATAGGGCTCAGGTTTCCCTATGATGGCCGATAGTTCTGGGAGTAAGACGTCCATCATAGGGCAGCTGAGCCTTGAGGCGCACCAAACGATCCAGGATTGGCGGGTTCTAATCATGGCAGCGCCAAGGACAACGAAAAGCAGCTGGGAGTGATTCCGGCCCCCTCAGAGTGTCAGGAGCCAAGCTTCCAAACACCCGTGTGAGAAGGGGAGGGGAGGTGGGGGAGGAGGTGGAGGTGGGGGAAGCTTTTTCCAGCTCCTCTCACAGTTTCTGTACACTGATTTATTCCTCAACAAGGATTTTTTGTCCTTCTTGGGCCGTCACTTCCCTGGTTTTTGTGGGTTCTGGGCATCGTGTGCACGGGTGTAGGTGGGCATCACGGGTTGATTTTCTTCTCTGTAGTTCTTAGACCTCACTTGAAAAGGTCTACGGAAAAGAGATTCAGATTCAGGTGGTTTATCATTCATCAGCCACGTGCCTTATGATACAGACCTGAGGGCAGACGGAGGAACGGGTGGTGTTTATCATTCATCAGCCACGTGCCTTTATGATACAGACCTGACCTGAGGGGAGATCATTCATCAGCCACGTGCCTTTAGACGACCTGAGGGGAGACAGACGGTGTTGTTCGTTTTGCAACAAGAAAAATCAGGCAAACGGAAAGTATGCAAGTAACACATTCTTTCAGATTTTAGCGAGGGTGCGTGTTGGAAGATTACTGGTGGCCATCAACCTTGTTGACCTGAGTCACTGAACTGTGGCATGACGGCACGCGCCACCATCAGAGTGTCCATTTCCACGACCACGACAACCGTGAAACGATCAGAAACAATATTTTGTGCTCTGCTAGTGGCGTGCTGTAGCGACACAACCAAGAGAGAGAGAGAGAGAGAGAGAGGAGAGAGAGAGAGAGGAGGGGAGGGAGAGAGAGAGAGAGAGAGAGAGAGAGAGAGAGAGAGAGAGAGAGAGAGAGAGAGAGAGAGAGAGAGAGGGGGGTAGAGTAAGGAGGGGAGGGAGAGGAGCATGGATCACACCCTGTACCAGACCTAATAGAACCTCCCCCCCCCCCCCCCCAACACGCACACACACACTTCTTCGGGATGAGAGCTACTGCTATTCATTAATAGCCCTGGTTGCATTCAAAACGCTGCAGTGCAAGGATAGTTTTTCTTTTTTGGAAATAGCCGCTCTTGTCGGTTTGTTTGTGTAGTTATGCCGTAAGACAATCCGGAAATAGCCGCTCTTGTCGGTTTGCTTGTGTAGTTATGCAATAAGACAGTCCGGAAATAGCCGCTCTTGTCGGTTTGCTTGTGACATAAGACAATCCGGAAATAGCCGCTCTTGTCGGTTTGCTTGTGACATAAGACAATCCGGAAATAGCCGCTCTTGTCGGTTTGCTTGTGACATAAGACAATCCGAAAATAGCCGCTTTTGTCGGTTTGCTTGTGACATAAGACAATCCGGAAATAGCCGCTCTTGTCGGTTTGCTTGTGTAGTTATGCCATAAGACAATCCGGAAATAGCCGCTCTTGTCGGTTTGCTTGTGACATAAGACAATCCGAAATAGCCGCTCTTGTCGGTTTGCTTGTGTAGTTATGCCCGTAAGACAATCCGGAAATAGCCGCTCTTGTCGGTTTGCTTGTGTAGTTATGCAATAAGACAGTCCGGAAATAGCCGCTCTTGTCGGTTTGCTTGTGTAGTTATGCAATAAGACAGTCCGGAAATAGCCGCTCTTGTCGGTTTGCTTGTGACATAAGACAATCCGGAAATAGCCGCTCTTGTCGGTTTGCTTGTGTAGTTATGCCATAAGACAATCCGGAAATAGCCGCTCTTGTCGGTTTGCTTGTGTAGTTATGCCATAAGACAATCCGGAAATAGCCGCTCTTGTCGGTTTGCTTGTGTAGTTATGCCATAAGACAATCCGGAAATAGCCGCTCTTGTCGGTTTGCTTGTGTAGTTATGCCATAAGACAATCCGGAAATAGACGGAAAGAGAAAAAAAAAAAAACATGATTGTTTGCATGGTCAGCTAGGCATAATGCGGTCGAAATGCCAACAAGGAACGACGAAAAAAAAATGTACTGGATGGAGCGCGCAAGTTCTATGTGTCCGCATATCAAACACCGCTTTCATCTCTGTATCATGCAAATATAATTCCATGTATGAATGCTATATTTTGGAGTTCGTCGGGGCTGTCTTCTGCCTCCCCCCCCCCCCCCCCCTCCCGGCCAACACACATTTTTCAACATATCCCTGGAACGCGTCTTGACTGATGCGATGGAAGTTCATGTCAACATAACCAGCATTCGAGGAAGAAGCTCCATGAACGTTTGTGTAGTCTACGGCATCGATGATCCGGCAGTCGGTGAACAAGAAGTTTTCAAGCTTGTGGCAAGACTGGATAAAATGTGAGGCAGAAATGGCGTTGAGATCAGCACTGTGAAGGCCCAAGTTGGTGGGCAGCCGAAACGCCATCATCACCACTGATATCATCGTCTATAGACAGACGCCAGGAACGAGAGTTCACTTCACTTGGAGCCAGTATCGTCAATGAGAAATCCAAACCAAAAATGCTCTCAAGAACGTCACAGACCACATCAGCGCTGGCCAGACTGACACCAGACATCATCCCTCACAGCGGATCTGGACAGAAGAGCCCATGCCATGGGAATGAGCTACTGTGGAAGCATACTTAACTTCAGATAGACTGATCACATCACGAGTGAACAAATGCGTCAAACTATCAAGCAACACACTGGATCATTATGTAGATCTACTGACATCTGTTAAGAAAAAAAACTTCGTTAGTGTGGCCATGTAACAGAATCCGATGGCCTTGTTTAAACCGTTCTTTACGGAACTGGTGAGTGGGGAAGACGGTGGGGGAAAAACAAAGTAAAGACCGATGGATTGACAGCATCACAAATGGACTGGGGAACCATTTGCAGAGATTCAGGTGTTGGCACATAACCCACAGACTTGGAACAGTCTGGTGAACATCTCTTCAGTGTAGCGTACCGACCACTCTCCACATAAGAAGAAGGAGAAGACGACGACGACGACGACGAAGGAGGAGGAGGAGGAGGAGGAGGAGGAGGAGGACTGACATAAGAGCTAGCAATATCAACTTTTGAACTAAGTTTTTTTTATGGGGTGTTTGGGGAAGGGTGGTAGAGGAAGGGGAGCGAGGGGGGCACAGAAAGAGATGGGGGAGAGGGGATGGAGGGTGTGTGTGTGGCGGAAAATAGAAAGAGGCTGTGGGCGAGGTAAGGGGGAGGAGGGAGAAGGAAAGGAAAAGTAATGTTAAAAAACAAGATGAAGCACCTGTTGAATTTCCGTTAAGAAGAATATGTGCTGTAATTAAGGGCTCTCCAGGAAATTGAACTTGTCCCTCCTGCTTTTTCCTTGGTGATGGATTTTCAGTGATTGATTTCCTCTCTCTTTCTGTCCTTTTCTTTGTTTTTGACCCCATCCCTCCCCCTTTTTTTTTCTCTTTTCTTTCTGTCTAAGACATGAGTTGAAATGAGGACATAGGGTGATGATGCTGTGGGGTAAGTCTTGAGCGTCATGAATCGCTTCAGGTTCAGGTCTGTCTTACAGTTTGAAACACATTATCATAATCATCATTTATCATTTCTTTCAACAAATCGACCGACGTCTGCACAGATTAGATGGGAACAGTCATGCAAGACCACTAGCGCCCCATCCCTACCTCTGCTCTCTTCCCCCACCACTCATATACTCTGCCCTCCTCTGTCTCCCTCACCTTCCTGTCCATTTACTACTTCTTTAAAGTCTTTCGAGTGTACTCTCTAGTGCCTCATCTTCGCCCCGCTATGATATTTTAGTATAAAGTTAGAATTCCAGTGAGACCACCCGCCGTGGTCTAGTGGTTAGCGTCGCGGATTCCGGGCTCGGGGGTCATGGATTTGATTCCCATCAGAACCATTTATTTGTGGGATTTGTTTCGGTCCCTACCGCCTCCTCCCCAGACTTGAGCTTAGGAAGACTTAAAACACAAAGTCCAGTTTCCACCTACTTAGTGGATGCGTCTCTGAAAATATCGATAACATTTCATGAACAGCACTGCAGGTGCCTGGATCTCTCGGGTCTGGTTGACGCCAGAATATTTTACGAAAGGAAACGTAGAGTGCAGCCTTGTTATGCAGTCTCAGATCAAAACGGATCTAATCCTCACTGATCAGCATAAAAAAGTCCCAAATGCGGTGTCGCTTCATGCCTTGCTCTCATGGTGACTTCAGTTTGGATTTTCCCTGCACGTCAATGCCCTTCACGATTCCTGTCGGGATCGCCGGTATCAGCAAGTTTATGGGGACTGTCGTTGGACCGGCCTAGTGGCATCACCCGGGGGGGGGGGGGGGGGGGGGGGGGGGGGGGAGGGGGGGAAGGGAGGAGGGAGGGAACACCCATTCCTGTTGTCTCCGTAACTAAGCACATGATTGTCGTCGGTAGGATGGTGTCCTAACGGAACAGATGCCGCTGAAACAGCATCGAAGTGATCCTGCAGCAGGAAGAAACTCTAGGGAGAGCTGGACAGCAGCAGGTCATCAGAGAAGAACCCCCCTCAGGGCAAGTGATTCGGCCCTGAACTCCTTACCCTCTAAGGGGGCCGGGCCGCATCCAGGTCATGACGCCCAGATGCCCTTCTACTGCCAGCTTTTTTGTTGTTCTGGCGCTTTACCGGGATTCGAACCCGCAACTTTTCGATGGGTGGGAGTCTTAAGGCGTTCCTTTTTCTTTTTTTCTTTTTAGACGGATGTCTTATCCCACTACTAACAGGACACCTGTTCTAAGTTGGGAACTTTAAGCCTTATGAAGTTCACTGTTGTTCCTCCTCGACCCAGATCCAGCTGGAACAGCCTTACAGTATCTCTTCCGATGGGCTGCCTCATGATGACTTTACAAGGACTGCTCTTTGTGGATTGCCGGGGTCAGGGGTCCGGCGGGACATACTGAGGTGTGGCTGTGACGAGAAGTCGGAATGAGCGGCGTGGGGAGAACGCCACTGAAGTGACAGGGAGGGCCAGACAGAAAAGAAACTTGTCTCCGCGGGATGAAGAGGGGGCCGGAATAGCTCAGTGGTAGAGCGGCAGATTCGTAATCTTGGTGATCGTGGGGTTGCGGGTTCGAATCTCCGCGGGGGCCGTTTCGGCACAGGGGGATTTTTCCCTCAAGAGTTACCATTGGTTTCTGATTCCATGTCCCATACAGTCCTTCGAATGAGAATACAAACCGAGGCTCCGTGCGAGAACGCACGCATAATATCTTGCACACACACGTCAAATCCCATCACCCACTTTCGGAAGAGAAGGCCAGTCTGGCCGTTGGTATGGATGACGCGTTACACATAGCATGCACCTTCCCCGAAGCTAGAGTATTGCTGCCTTAATGGCGGGATAAAAAACGATCAGAAAACTCCACACCCTTTGTTGGGTAGATGAGATTAATCCTTGCCTGTCTATACAGGGAGTGTCCGCAGGAGTTTCAGCCACCGTACACAGGAAAAAAAGAAGTGGAATGAAGACACAAACGCACCATCAGCAGTCGTTTCCTTACCCAGTTCCCCCCCCCCCCCCATGGAACAAGCTGCATGTAATTCGACGTCAGCCTGACTCAGCAGTTTCCTCTAATCTGACCCGTGTCAACCAGACAGTCTCACTTCACACCTGTCTGTTGTTACCATACTGATTTCCATGCGTATCAGCGTATCAGATGAGAAGAGATTAGGTTTTTTTTTTTCGCAAAGCGTTCTCGTTTCAAATGACTTCATCTAGGACAGCATTTTTGTTTGACCCCAAAATTCATTGGTATATACTAGATTCATAGACACTGTCAGAAAAACATGAAGTCCCTGACTTGGCATATCTTCTTCTTTTTCTTGTACGATCAGACGAACACCACCCCCACCTCCCTTCCCAAACAAACGCATCGTTACAGTAGCATGAATTCGCACACACACACACACACACACACACACACACACACACACACACACACACACACACACACACACACACACAACAAATGCACATATACGCTGGCTGTGAGCGCGCACACATATATGCAAATACACGTTCCCACTACCCAACATACAGACACCCACACCCTCACCCACGCGCTCTTTGTCTGTCTTTCATTCTGTCTGTCTGTCTGTCCGTCTGTATGTCTCTTTCTTTCACACGCACACACAGAGAGACAGACAGGCAGACAGGCAGGCGGACAGAAAGACAGACTCATGCACGCGCGCACACATACACACACATACACACACACACAAAACGCACACACACACACAGACACACACAGACAGACACACACACACACACACACACACACACACACACACACACACACACACACACACACACACACA
Source organism: Conus betulinus (assembly GCA_016801955.1). Lineage (NCBI taxonomy): Eukaryota > Metazoa > Mollusca > Gastropoda > Neogastropoda > Conidae > Conus > Conus betulinus. Next base: position 161,725 of record JADBJO010002807.1, on the reverse strand, counting down.
CACACAATCCACACAAACACTAAAAGTGCACTTACATATGCGAATACGCCTCTGTTATGAAATTCTCTGTTCACACCACGTCTCTCCACTATCTCTGTCTTTGTCTCTCCTCAGCATACTCTTTCCCGCGTCACAATTCTTATCTCCATCCATCACCCCCCCCCTCCTCTCCTCCTGCCTTTGCTCTTTCCCTCCCTTCTCCCCCCCCAGCTAGTTTTGTTCTGTGAAGCACCTGTCAGCTGCCTCGACGTCTCTTTCCTCATCCTCCCGAGGCCGGGAGGGGGGATTGTGCTGTGCTTCTTTCTTTCTTTCCTTCTTTCTTTCTTTCTCTTTTTTTCTTTCTTTCTTTTTTCTTTTTTCTTTCTTTTCTTTCTTTTTTCCTTTTGTTCCTTTTTTTTCTTTTTTTCCCTTTTTTTTTCTTCTTTTTCCTCCTTTCTTTTTTGTTTGTTGGCAGTTTGTTCTTCCTTTCCTTCCTTCCTTATTTCTTTCTTTCTTTCTTTCTTTGTCTTTTTCCCCTTTTTTTTCCTTCTTTCTTTCTTTTTTTTTTCTTGTCTTTCTTTTCTTCTTTTTTCCCTTCCTTCCTTCCTTCCCTCTTTCTTTCTTTCTTTCTTTCTTTCTTTTTCTCTTGAAAATGTGGCAGGACCCGGAAGTGTAGGCGGGAGCGGAAAAGAAGTAAAGTGGATGAAGACTATAGAACAGAGAGAGAGAGAGAGAGAGAGAGAGAGAGAGAGAGAGAGAGAGAGAGAGTCTAAATGTACACGTGTGTATGTGTGTGTGTGTGTGTGTGTGTGTGTGTGTGTGTGTGTGTGCGTGAGAGAGAGAGAGAGAGAGAGAGAGAGAGAGGGGGGGGGAGGGGGAGGAGGGAGGAAAAGGGCTGAAGGCGAGGGGAGTGGATGGTGGAGGGAGCGGAAAAAGAAGTGTGGATGAAGACTATAGAACAGAGAGAGAGAGAGAGAGAGAGAGAGAGAGAGAGAGAGAGAGAGAGAGAGAGAGAGAGAGAGCCTAAATGTACACGTGTGTATGTGTGTGTATATGTGTGTGTGTGTGTGTGGTGTGTGTGGGTGTGTGTGTGTGTGTGTGTGTGTGTGAGAGAGAGAGAGAGAGAGAGAGAGAGAGGGGGGGGAGGGGGAGGGAGGAAAAGGGCTGAAGGCGAGGGGAGTGGATGGTGGGAGGTAAGAGACAGGAATGAACTCTCTTGATTTTTTTCTCACTTTTTTTTCCTTGTGCAACATGATGGAGAGCGCGCGTGGGACAATGAGAAGACAGCAGGGCAGGACTGTCGCTATAGGAACCTGCTCAGCATGCAACCAACAGCCCAGAAACACACAGCATCAGGTCAGCCGGCCAGGTCACCAACCAACCGGCCAACCTAGTCCAACTGTCGGGCAACCGACCACCCACCCAACCACCCGAATCCACCCACTGGTAACCCATTCACTCAAATATTGCCATTTTTGTTGTTGGAACTGAAGGAATATACGCGGAATGCAGGGAAAATGTCCACGAAACAGACACGGCCATTTTGGTTGGAACTGAAGGAATAAACGCGGAACGCATAGAATGTTCACGAAGCTGTTTATGGCTAACACAGAACCGACATCTGTCCAGTCCGTTTCTTTTTTTTTTTTTTTTTTTTTTTTTCGGTTTGGAACCCTATTCTGGTTTCCCTCCCTTTGTTTTGCTGGCCGCCCTTAGCCAAATTACCGTCTCTGAAAGACAACATTCACTACTACTATTACTACTACTACTACTACTACTACTACTACTACTACTACTACTACTACTACTACTACCAATGACAGTGATGATGATGATCATCATACAATCACCATCATCATGTTCAGAAGGCTAGTCGGGAGAACACAGACTTCCGCCAAGTTTGAAGGGACCCTGGATCTGCTGTTTGAGTTAGTTCATAAGTGAAACCAACAGTATTCTAGCCGCCAGGGAAACTAATAGCTATGGGGACAGAAAGAGTTGTTTTTTTTCAATTACACATGTATTTTTCATGTTTTTATAATATAATGTCAGCATTTCACAAATGAAAAATTAAGGGGAAATATAACTAAACTCGGGGCAAGAAAGAAAGAAAGAAAAAATAATAAAAAAAGAACAACATAAACAAACTAAACACACACCTATACACAAAAAGATGAATACGAATTCCTACAAAAATACATAATACAACATATTGATGGTATCTTAGGGTATCAAGACGTAGTTTTTAATGAATACGCAGACGATATGATTAAATACTCTTGACTGCCTCGGAGGTTTTCCCGTGTATTTCAGAACATATGTTCTATACTGTTCTTTACTTGCTTGGCAGGGTGTAGGCCTACATTTGTCATTAGATTCGACATCCAGGCACAACAACACGACATTTGTTGGTAGGATTCTATGCATTAATCTCACCTGAAACCATTTCACTTTGTTTTCCTGAATCTTTCGTATCAGTCTAAATGTTTTTTGCCTGTTAATTTCTGAATTCAGTTCATAATTCCATTTAGGCAGCATTTTACAGTTAATTTCTGAATTCAGTTTATACCGTTTATGACAGCGTTTAGGTTTTAAGGCGTCGTCCTCAAGGATATCATGATATAATCGTGCTCCCATTTTCACTGAAAAATAAAATTTGTAGTGTTGGATTCTTTATATATTTCATTATTTTCCATACGAATGTTCATTGTGTTAACAAGGATTTTTATTCTCTTTATAAGTGTTTTAGAACATAGGTCAAATAATTACCGTCTTCTTTGCACAAGTGCAATACTACATACATTTTCAACAATCCGGTAATTCTTATCTAATAAAATGATATTTGAATTTATTCTGTCATCGTAAAATAACGGCACTGCTACAGTTTCAGCCGAATTAGAGCCTTTAACTTCAGCGAAAAATATCTTCAAGCTTAAAACGTGTCTTTTCGAAACAGGTTTTTCTCGTCGGGAGTGAACAGACAATTCAATCCGAGTGTATGTATTTTGTGTACGTTCGGGTATTAAAAAAAAAGTTACAATCCCCTTCCAGTTATGATTTGTTGTCCTTAGTGTCCTTATCCACCCTAATTTCAGAGCTTGCATAAAACAGTTGAAATCTGGAAATCAAATGCCTTCCACGCCTAGTCTTTCCCGTGCAGCGTTTCTACTAATTCTGTCTTGTTTCTCATTCCATACGATTTTTTTTAGACAGAGAAGACGCAATGCCTCCAAGAATTCGTCCGGTGGATTCGGTAGAAGTGGCCATTGATATACAATTTGGGGTTGTGTTAAAGATGTCAAAATTGCTCTTTTTCATAGTCGCGTCAGAAATGTTTCTTTCACGTCTCTGTTTTGACCCAAACTCCGTATAATTAGTCGCAAAGTGAGGCGACTGCAGGCGGAAATCTAAACGAATTTGAAAAATAATTTATAGGGTTCCACCTAAAAAAGTAGACAAACGAATCACAAGACAAAACACGACGCGTTTCGACCTCTTAGGTCTTCTTCAGGCAAAGATACACAACACTCAGGACAACGAAAATGAACGAGCAATCACTTATCTTCTAAGTCCATTTTGCGCCGAATTGGATGAAGATAAATGATTGCTCGTTCATGAACTATGCAAGATTTCCTTTTTGACCTCCTGCCCGTGAAAATATCATTTATCTTGTTTGCGTTGAAAATATGGCGACTTTTGATGTGGCTGGACACCAGATCTGACACCGGTTGACGCCTGTGTAGTACTAGTGTACGGCGTTAAGCTTTTCCAATAGTTGAACGTCCGTGTTACTCACCATCAGTAAGACTTGGCGATATGGTGGAGACATTGTGTTGACTCTTTTTACATATTATGATACTAACAAATCTTTCTTCTTGTCTATTTTTGTGTATTTAATGCTCGGGGGTTCATGAGGGTCATTAACCGGTCAGAGTTAAGAATAGTTGATTTTCATCGACTTTAACCAAATGCATAGGAATGGAAAATTTGACAGTTGTGTATGCAAACACAAAAAGGTTTCCCTTTAGAAATAGTTGCAAATATATGTTGACAGTTTCAAATGTTCTTCTTTGTCGTTTTTTTTAAAAAAAATTGTTCGTTCCAAAAGTTCTTTCTAGACATGACCAGTCATCTTTTGGCATAGTTAACTGCTATCTGTCTGTCAGTCAGTCAGTCAGTCTGTCTGTCTGTCTGTCTGTCTGTCTGTCTCTCCATCTCTCTCTCTCTGTGCCTGCTGCTTGTGTCA
>JADBJO010002807.1:145000-150000 GCA_016801955.1 Conus betulinus | reverse complement strand
CACAGTTCTAGAGAGAGAGAGAGAGAGAGAGAGAGAGAGAGAGAGAGAGAGAGAGAACGGAAACAGAACAGAACAGAGAAGCACAGAGCAGAACAGAGCAGAGCAGAGCTGAATAGAACAGAACAGAGCAGAACAGGAAAATGGAATTCACCACTCTTGCGTGAGATACGCTTTACTTTCCCCTTTCCCCGCCTACCAATTCGTCCATCACCTCCCACCCCCTCTCCTCCATCCATCCTGCTCCCCCCCCCCCCCCCCTCCCCCCTCCTACTCGCGGACGTCTCAGCTTTAAGATTTCCTCGTCTTCATACTTCGGAATAGTGTATATTTCATTAGCCAACACACTGTAACCAGGTCTACTGCGTGTGCTCACGTGATTTTAGTCTCGTTTCTCATTGCTGTTTGAGCAATCCCCCGCCTCTTCCTGGGGATGAATTTGGAATCGACGTAACAGAAAATTTGACTGACCGAGTTCCCTTTCCAGTGCCTGTCCATGGTTTAAACTGGGAGAAAAAACCGCGGGTAGTAGTGTGTTTGTCGTGTGTGAAATGTGTTAAACGATCGAGCACGCCAATCTCTTCATCTCGCGCTTGGCCAACCCAGTGATGGGGTCTTTTTAGCTGGGCTGGTGACAGGTTTAGCGTTTGGCCTTAACCTCTCCCTGTGGTCTGCTCGTCTGCCGAACAGAAAAAGGAGGGGGATGAAGAGGGTGAGCAGTCACGATGGCTGATTGGTCGATTGTTGGAACTGGTTACTCTCCTCCTACACTGACAGGAAACTCGGGTTTCCATCAACCACAACACCGCCATCAGCAACTTCAGCAGCACCCGCAACAAAATGGCTTACTTTGTTTTTGAATTAAATTCATGATAACCGTTTGAAGCACGTTTCCTGGCGCTATCTGTCGACCCCGACACCCAAGTCTTGTTTTTCTATCTTAACCGCTGTAATCGTCGTCATTATAATCCATAATAATATCGCTGTAATGATACTTATCTATATGATCATTTTGTCATTATCATCATTTTTGTCATCAGCCATTGGCGTCCATTTTTTGGTTATATTCTTTCTACCACTTGATGTCCTGTGTGTGTGTGTGTGTGTGTGTGTGGTGTGTGTGTGTGTGTGTGTGTGTGTGTGTGTGTGTGTGTGTGTGTGTGTGCATGCATACATGCATGCGTGTGTGTGTGTGTGTGTGTGTGTGCCCCTCTCTCTTTCCTCCCTCTTCGTCCCTTCAGTTTCTCTTTCCATACGTCATCTCGCTTCAGTCTGCTGACGAATTGGAGAAGGCGATCTAACCCCCGCCCCCTCCCTTCTTTCTCAGACCACGCCCATCCACCCCCCCCCCCCCCCCCCCCCCCGCAGCGTACCCCCTTCCATCCCCTTCCCTACCACCCTTCCCAGTCAGCGCCCCTTCCCAGACATCCTGAATACGTAGACAAGCAAGCAAGCGAACAGATACGTCAGGAGGACCTCCAAGCACCGGTTCGTCTTCTTAACTGGTGGATGTTGCAGCAGAAACAGCTGGAGCTGACCTGAGTCCCAGGAAAATTGGAGAAGGGGGGTGGTGGGAGAGAGGAGGGTGAGAGGGGCCAGGCAGCTGCCTTGATGTGTCCAGATAGTCCGTTCGCCTCCCTTCCTTTTCCGCTGGGCCGTGTCCAAGGTCAGGATGAAGAACTGTTACCAACTGTTGAATGCTCGTCACCCTGGATTGGTGGAGAAAACTGGCGTTGTGCTTGTGGGAGGGAAATGTTCGCGCTGGCGATGCGCACAAGAACTTGTGCCGTTCATGCACGCATGTATCTGGACAGGCTTTTGAGAAGATGGCTGAACAGTGATCTGCTTGCACATATTTTCTGACACCCCCCCCCCCCCCAAATTCTATGATGCAATGTCACTCTTGTGTTTATGCAGCATTGGTTGAGAGAGAGAGAGAGAGAGAGAGAGAGAGAGAGAGAGAGAGAGAGAGAGAGAGGAGGATCGATTGGGGGCTAGTGATAAAGGTATGAGATATGAGAAAGGAGGATTCTGGTTCTAATGTCATCCAGTCAGCATAAAGAACGTGCTGCAAGCTGACATAGAGGGTAAGAGAGAAGAACAAGAATGGTCAACCACGTTAGATAAGAGAAAGGAGGGATTCTGCTGTTGTACATCCAATAAGCATGAAGAACGTGTTGTGTGTTGAAACACACACACACACACACACACACACACACACACACACACAGAGAGAGAGAGAGAGAGAGAGAGAGAGAGAGATTGTATATGTAACACACACACACACACACACACACACACCCTTGTGGGGAGAGAGCTTGGCTGTGTCGGGGTTGTACTGTTTTCACACACATCAATGACAAAGCAAGGAATGGGGCCTCACGCTGTGCACGGCAGTTCCCACAATGGCCACGTTTTTTTGCCCGTGCGCTCTGCAGTCCTCAAACACGGGCTGGTACACCCACTGAGCTGCTTCCATGGAGGTTTTGTTTTGTAACGTCCGGTGGTCACACAGAGGCCTGTTCAAGATGGGGGATGGTGACTACCCCTCAGCCCACGCCTGTTGCAGATGGGGATCGTGACTACCTCTCTCAGCCCACGCCTGTTCAAGATGGTGATCGTGACTGTCTCTCTTAGCCCACGCCTGTTCAAGATGGGGATCGTGACTGTCTCTCTCAGCCCACGCCTGTTGCAGATGGGGATCGTGACTACCTCTCTCAGCCCACGCCTGTTGCAGATGGGAATCGTGACTGTCTCTCTCAGCTCATGCCTGTTGCAGATGGGAATCGTGACTGTCTCTCTCAGCTCATGCCTGTTGAAGATGGGGATCGTGACTGTCTCTCTAAGCCCACGCCTGTTGCAGATGGGAATCGTGACTGTCTCTCTCAGCTCATGCCTGTTGCAGATGGGGATCGTGACTGTCTCTCTCAGCTCATGCCTGTTCAAGATGGTGATCGTGACTACCTCTCTCAGCCCACGCCTTTTGAAGATGGTGATCGTGACTACCTCTCTCAGCCCACGCCTTTTGAAGATGGGGATCGTGACTGTCTCTCTAAGCCCACGCCTGTTCAAGATTTGGATCGTGACTGTCTCTCTTAGCCCATGCCTTTGCACCCCTCCCCCCTCCACTGACTTCCTCCTCCATTCCCTCCACCACCTTCTTTTCTCCCTGTCAGCACCCCTTCCCAACATCCTGAATAATCAGCCAAGCCAGCAAGCAAAGAGATAAGTCAGGAGGACCTTAAAACACCGATACGTCTTCTTATCGGGTGGAGTGTTGCAGAAACGGCTGGTGCTGACCTCACACCCGAGGTAAATTAGAAGAGGTGGGGGGGGGGGGGAGTTGGGGGAGGGGGGGGGGGGGAGGAAGGACCCATGCAGCTGCCTTGACGTCACCAGATAGTCTGTTCGCCTCCCTTTCTTTTCGTTTATGGCTTGTCTGAAGTCGGCCAAGGAAAGATAACGCATTGTTTAGTGCTAGTAACCCTGGATCGGTGGAGACAACTGGTCTTCTGCTTGACAGGCTTGAGAGAGAGAAGCTCGTTGTGCAGGCGATGTGCGTGCATGCTCGTGCTGTTCATGCGCAAATGCATGTATCTTGATTGGCTGCGTAAGAAGATGAATGAACTTAAGTCTGCTGACATACATTTTTCTGTGACGCTTCCTCCTCGTGCATGTATGCAATATTGGTTAAGAGAGAGAGAGAGAGAGAGAGAGAGAGAGAGAGAGAGAGAGAGAGAGAGAGAGAGAGAGAGAACACAAAAATAAACGCAGGCACACCAACCACACACTCTTCATGGTTGCTTTTTATTTTATTTTATTTTATTTTTTTAAAGCTTTCGCCTTTTATTTAGGCTTTGTCAGCATCAGTACATCTTGTTTCACATTGGTGCAATTGGTGCAACGTGAAACAAGATGTACTGATGCTGGCGAAGCCTAAATAAAAGGTGAAAGCTTAAAAAAAAAATGAAGAGTGTGTGGTTGGTGTGCCTGCCTTATTTTTGTACTCTGTGACTGGCCAGTTTCTGGATCAGCAGTGCACCCACACATCACTAGGGTGGTGTCCAGCAGATTCGAGGGTTTTACCTTTATTTTAAACTATATATGTATATGGTGTTCGGTTACTTATCCTTGGAATTTAGTAGTTTCTTATATATATATATATATATATATATATATATATATATATATATATATATATACATATATACACGTGTGTGTGTGTGTGTGTGTGTGTGTGTGTGTGTGTGTGTGTAGATAGATAGACAGACAGACAGACAAACAGACACACACACAGATATGTCTATTGTGTGCAGCCACACACCTTGTAGCAAAAGCTTGGCTGTGTCTGGAGTTGTAGTGTTTTCACTTGTCTGTGAAAAGGCAGCGAGTGGCACTTGAGGATGCGCGTAGTAGTTCGCCTAATGGCGGCGTCTGCTGACGGGCTCTGTAGTCATGACATATGGACTGGTTCACCCATGGTGGTGCATCCATGTACACTCCGCTTTGTCGAGTCTGGTCTATTGGCTATACAAGGGCACCTGCCTGGGAGTATACACGTCCTTTGATGTCTTAATGGAGCCGTCTCTGTGCGTGGCTGAACCATATGTGAACTCAACGTAGGTTTTTAAGGGTGCTACAGGACTGCTCTTGCTGATTGGTTTGGCAGTTGAGGACGGTACTTCTCTGGTTCCCACTGGCACCATCAGCTATATATTTTTCTTCCCATACATGAATACAGCCACTCACACACATTTAACAAAAATCCACACACATGCACGAAACCCAACTCTTCAGTTAATCCAGAGGTAAATCATTGAAATCAAACAGCAAAGTCCTGCTGTAAACTTTGCCAGCCTTGTGTTTTAGATGACAGAGCAGTTCCATTCAAAATACCAGCGCAGTCAGTGTGGCTGGCATGACAGCACAGCAAAGAAAAGTGTAGAGATCGCCTATCACGGCGCTGACCTTTGACCAGGCCGCTGTGAGCTAAAGATCCAGCT
>JADBJO010002807.1:107500-135000 GCA_016801955.1 Conus betulinus | reverse complement strand
GTGACTAGTCTTCTCGAAGTGACACCACCTTCAGAAAAGGAAATCTGAAACTGAATTTTTTGTTTTCATTTTTCTCCATGTGTAAAGGATGATAAAACAAAGATACCTGCGAATGTCGAAATAAAAATGAACACGTTATCTTAATCTGTATACCGGACTACTGTTGAATTTGATCCTTTTCAAAAATTACTCTTTAGGTCGTAAATAAATCCCTTGATTGCAAAGTTCTGCACCGTTTGTCACCCCAGCAACTCCCTTTCATCTGAACCATCCCAGAATGCTGATCAAGCTTTTGTTTGCTGATGGACTTGGAGGCGCAGAAGAGAGAAAACACACACACACCCACACACACAGGTCACACACACACACACACACACACACACACACACACATGCCCTCCAACACATCCATGACCCTACCGCCGCCCTATTATTATGTCCGCCATGCTTTCTTTCCCGTTCTGTTTAATTCAGTCTGTTTCGCCCCCACAAACATGTATTTCAACGCATGTGTGTGTAGTTAAGTCCATTTGTCCTTAGTATGTATTTCAACGCATGTGTGTGTAGTTCAGTCTATTTGTCCCCAGTATGCATTTCAACGCATGTGTGTGTAGTTCAGTCCTGTTTTCCCCCAGTATGTATTTCAACGCATGTGTGTGTAGTAGTTCAGTCTATTTGTCCTCAGTATGTATTTCAACGCATGTGTGTGTAGTTCAGTCTGTTTGCCTTCAGTGTGTATCTCAACGTATGCGTGTGTAGTTCAGTTCGAAATGCTCATCTATGTCAAAGTATGTAAGAGAGGCAAACAACTTTCAGACCCGATTGAAAATTCATTCATATTGTCTGCACACGTTTTGGGCGTATGAACCGTTTTGTGTCCGTGTGTCAGCTGAAAAGCCGTTCTGGGTTTTGATTTCTGCCAACAAAGCTTGCTTCCCCTGTTTCCCCCCGTTCTCTCTGTCTTACTTCTCTCATAAGTCGTGGTGAAAAACAAATCACGAAGTGCGAACAACAAAGATTTGTGTAGCCAGGATGTCGTGTGAATCATTTGATGAGCAAAAATTTCGACATGTTTGTGTATTTACACTGGTTCAGCCACTCACCATCTCAACGCGCTGCCACAGATGACACGGCATTCACAGTGCACAATGAGTCAGTTTAGGCTGCGTCTCGTGGCAAACTACGTTGCACAAAACAGGTCTGATGACAGGAGGTTTGAAAAGTACTCCCGCACTTCACACACTTTAACGAATCGTGTATCGACACCTTAACCTTTTTATTCTGTGTGGCATATAACTGTATGGAAATCTGATACGGTCAACAGCTCACTGAGACAGGAAGGGCCGGTGTACCTTTTCCACAAACCATGGGTGAGTGTTTTCTCCCTTTGTCAACATCCCGCCACTGAACAGACCAGAAATCGCGCTCTTCGAAGACTGGGAGTTGTAGGCTGAGCCGGTAGCTTAGTGAGCCGAACAGCTTGCAACGGGCAGTGACTGCATGGCTGTCTATACTATCTACTCACGGGCATTTGTCCTGCTTTATGTCCGCTATCACCTAACATAATCCTGGCGTTTACTATCTCTGTCACCGCCTTAGCTGAAGGCTGTGTCAAACCAACTGACAAAGGCTAGAACACCAAGGCTACTACGCCAATATGTTGTTATGTTCTGCTTAGTTATGCGGGGATTGTCTTCAGTCGTGACAAGCACCTTGCGTAACTTAACAGTCTCCAAAATCCCCCAAAGTCGGAGTGTGGCTGCCCACGTGTTAGGGTAATCAAAACGGTCACACACGTACTGTTCTCATCCCTAGCTGAGGCATTTGTATCATAGTGGTTAAGTACTTCGGCTGTTCGGATGATCCCCTGGAGTCTTGTAGCCAGGGGAGACAACAGCAAGAACAATAATCTGTCAGCATTATTTTTTGGAATCAAGCAAACCTCTTCTCCAGCAATAGGGTAAAAAAACGATGCCGTTGAAATCGGCTGCAATATATCATTTTTTCATTCTCCGAGTCGGAGACAAAGTGGAAGTTTGGGCCAATGATCAGTGTTGAGAGGGTTGGGGCGAGGTGTGTGTGTGTGTGTGTGTGTGTGTGTGTGTGCGTGCGTGCGTGCATGCTGCATGGTGTGTGCGTGAGTGTGCTTGCGTGCGGGCGCGCGCGCGCGCGAGCGTGTGTGTGTGTGTGTAGTATCCTTTTTGTGCCAGTTGGATACATGCAGGAACTCGTTTTGATTTGCGCATACTGAGTGAATTTCATCACTGAACCAAAGAAAGCGCAACAGTGGTTCAGGCTTTCTGACGCCACATGACACTGGCGATTGACGACGCTTTGTAGAGCATACGTGACAAATGTCACACCCGTGTCGAGTTTGCAAACTGCCTCTCTTGTTCTTCCTTTGATGGAAGACGTACCGAAACCACACGAATCTACATGAATAGGTACTCATTTGCAGATCTTCTCTCTCCCCTCCCGCCTGCTTTTTTTCATTACACTATGCCAAGTCGAATGAAAAGGGAGGAAGGGAATGTATTAGAAGTGATGCAAATGGTCACAGACAACAGAAGAGAGGGGAGGGCAGAGAGAAGTGAGGGTAGAAACATAGAGGCCGTGTACAATTGACGGATCTCTTCAGTGTCTTCAGACTTGCACAGCCACGGGAGCCTTGGTGAGACTTTTTTCTTTCTTGGTTTTGATGTTTTGATAATAATGGGAATGTCTGGTGTGTTGGTTAGTCAGTGTGTGTAGCTGAGTGATTGAACGAGTTGCTGAATTAGCAAACGAAGTGATAAGCAAAGGAAGAAAAATACCAGTATCTAAAGAATTAGTAAACCAGTAATGATAAACAAAGGAGTTAGTAAATACCAGTATTTAAAGGAAGAAATACCAGATTTAAAGAATTAGTAAACCTGGTAATAAACAAAGGAAGAAATATCAGTATTTAAAGAATTTGTAAACCAGGTGATAAACAAAGGAAGAAGTATCAGTATCTAAAGAGTTAGTAAACCAGGCGATAAACAAAGGAAGAAATACCAGTATTTAAAGAATTGGTAAACCAGGTAATAAACAAAGGAAGAAATACCAGTATTTAAGAATTTGTAACCAAAGTGATAAACAAAGGAAGAAGTACCAGTATCTAAAGAGTTAGTAAACCAAGTGATAAACAAAGGAAGAAATACAAGTATTTAAAGAATTAGTAAACCAGGTAATAAACAAAGGAAGAAATACCAGTATCTAAAGAATTGGCAAACCAAGTGATAAACATCACTCCACATCTCATATTTCAGTCACTGTCCCTTACGGTAATATAAAACAAACACATAAAATCTGCCGAGTTATCACGTGTATCAAAGTATGTGTGAGTGCAGGGGCGGATGAGAGGTGGATGGTGAGTGGGGTGAGAATGGATGGTGGGGTGAGGATTAAACATTGCTCGATGTAACTATTTGTCTATTATTAACTTTTAAGCGCGCGCACGCGCGCGCGCGCACACACACACACACACACACACACACACACACGCCACACACGCACGCACGCACACACACACACACACACACACACACACACACACACACACACACACACACACACACACACACACACACACATTGCATGTGCACTCACACATATCGGTATACTGATTTTAGCTGCAACTTGACAATCCTGACAGAGTTATATCCTTTCATTTAATTCTGATGATAAACAGGCCAGCACTATCTTACATCTGACTGGACCACCCTAGAAGTTATTGCTTGGGCTCGAAGGACTGAACAGGACAATGCCTTTTGATCGCAGTACCCATCTACACGAAAAATATTAGTAATGGGGCCAAAGGGACTGATTTTGATGCTACTCAGTCCTAGTGGTACTGTGCCTATATGGGGACACAGGAAATGATTTGGGAATCTATTGGTCCTGGACCCTAATGGGAAGAAGGAAGTGATATTGAGCCGTTACAGGAGGCAGTAAATGGTGCTGCTGTGCCTTATTTGTAACGGGCCTTAATGTCACCAGGAAGACAGAAGTGGGACTTGACAGGATGAACAACATGGCACTGGGCCTTGAGGGGACAAAGAAAATGGAACTGGGACTAACCAGATCAAAAAATGGTATTGGTTCCAAATGCAATGAAGAAAATAGTCTGGGCTTCTGCTGGTACTAGGCCTTAGCGGGACAGAGGAAACAGCAGTGTACCTTACCAGTTCCAAGTCTGATGAAACATTTCCAATGCGCGGCACAGCAGAGCCCTTTGTAGGAGAAAAACACGAAGAAGACCTCTCATCTTCCACTGGAATAGCAAGCAAGGAAGAAGGGGTGAGGAGGAAGCCGGTGCTACTTAAATCAATGTTTACTCACTGCAGACCTAACCGGATCCGTTCTTTTTCACTCTCTGTCTGAAGAAGATGGTGGAAATAGCATTTTGGGTGAAGGGGGGGGGGGGGGGGGTGGGGGGGGGGGGAGAGAATGGTCTCAGACAAACGAGGGTTGTGGCCAAGGGGAGGTGGGGGCCGCAGAGAGAGGCTGTGAACACTGGTGGATGTGCTCAATGTCTCCAGACTGTCACAGCCACGGCAGTCTTCCTGTCTCATGGGGGGCTCCCTGCTGGGGAGGATGGGACTGTCTTCTTTGTCTCTGTGTTGTGTCACTCCTTCTTATTTCTTTTCCTCTTTTTACATTCTGTTTATTTTTGGGGGTTCATTCTCTCTTTCTACCTGTCTCTCCTCTGTTCCCGCTTCTCTCTCTGTTATTTTTTTGCCCTCTCCCTTTTTTTCGTTTTCATGAATTCCGTTTTCCTAAATTGGTGTTGTTCTCCAATTGATTTCTTCATTTACATAGTGGGCACCCTCTGCACACAGCAGTATAGAAAATGCTGTATAACACAGACGGATGCAGGCAGTGAAATCAGAAAACTAAATCTGACAGTGAAGGTCTCTCTCTCTCTCTCTCTCTCTCTCTCTCTCTCTCTCTCTCTCTCTCTCTCTCTCTCTGTGCGCGTGTGTTTAAAGGATGATGATGCAAAAAGACTTGTAAATGACGATATCAGAACGAGCATGTTACTGTAATAGGACTATCAGCAGCTCGAATGAACCAGTGGTGTCAGTGTTTGTTTCAAAGAACAACGGCAATGTAACGGGTCGGCCTATTGAGGATTCATCCGCGAGGAAAGAAAATCATGTCTGTCCAGGAATGACATGTCGGAGAAACTGATCACTGGACGGCACAGTGCCGTTCTGTTTTTTTTCAGACCCTTGCAATTCTTTTCCGTCCGAACTTTCCCAGAACACTCATCAAATTTCTGTGTGTTGAAAGAATTGAGGGCAGACAGACACACACACACACACACACACACACACACACACACACACACACACACACACACACACACACACACACACACACACAACACAAACACAACACAGTACAACGCCAAACATCACACACACACACACACACACACACACACACACACACACACACACACACACGCATCGCGCGCGCGCGCGCGCGCGCGCGCGCGCGCGCGCGCGCACACACACATATACACACACACACACGCGCGCGCGCGCGCGTACAGTGTGTTACGCAATAAGGTGGAAATAAGAAAACCGAACTTTTGTAACAGTCTACGGATAATGTGTTTGCCTGGGCTATGCACAATGGCACTCGATGCTTATAAGTGACGCACACACCGGAATAATGTCTTTCTCAAGTATTTTGTCTGAAGACATGTCACACAATCAACTGCACACAGTACCAGGTTCAAGCAATTCGCGTGCATGCATGACTGGCACAAAAAAATGGTCTGTTTCTTTTGACCTTGTGCTCCACATTGTTATGGTTATTATGGCACAAAAGAGGTCTGTTTCTTTTGACCTTGAGCTTCACATTGTTATGGTTATTATGGCACAAAAAGAGGTCCGTTTCTTTTGACCTTGTGCTTCACATTGTTATGGTTATTATGGCACAAAAAGAGGTCTGTTTCTTTTGACCTTGTGCTTCACATTGTTATGGTTATTATGGCACAAAAAGAGGTCTGTTTCTTTTGACCTTGTGCTTCACATTGTTATGGTTATATGGGCACAAAAAGAGGTCCGTCTGTTTCTTTTGACCTTGTGCTTCACATTGTTATGGTTATTTAGACTTCTGAGGAGTTGACCCAAACTACACCCTTTACCATGACAACACTTTGATTTAGTTCTTATTCAATAATGTCTGCCTTTTTTTTCTTGAATCTGGGGCGTACTAACTGTATAACAGCAACGTCGTTCATGCCACGGTTATAATGCCAGGTCCAACAAAGATATATTCCACTAAACGTGCATTAAAAAAGTTTCGAATCCCGCTGTTTACAAGTATTTAAGATGGGAAACAGAAAACACCGCACTGCGCACCCGTTTCAATCTGGTATTCGGTTTCCTGATTCTTTGTGATGTGAGGCTTACATCCCTCTACCCATTCTACTCACTCTTCCGTCAACCTCCTCTAACCTGCTTGCCGCCTACTAACTCGTCTCAAAACTCTTCCCACTCCTTGCCTTTAAAATTCCCAGGTCTTCAAACTGTGGAAAAGTGGAGTTCTTGTCATCTTCTCTTTCGATCGACAGACCTTCATTTCTAGGTCGCTGGTGTAAAACGCTGTTTCCACTCGTCCCCTATTAAGGTTAAGCAACCCGGCGTCTTCTCGGGAATGAAATTCAAATTGAAGTCCGTGAAAACTCTACAAGACTGAGCTCCCTTTCCAGTGACTCCCCATGGTTCAGGTTAGGAGAAAATCACCGCCTGGAAACCTCGCTGCGCTTGTGAAATGCGGTGAACGATCGAACATGCCAATCACTTTCATCTGATCGAACATGCCAATCACTTTCATCTGATCGAACATGCCAATCACTTTCATCTGATCGAACATGCCAGTCACTTTCATGTCTGATCGAACATGCCAATCACTTTCATCTGATCGAACATGCCAATCGCTTTCATCTGATCGAACATGCCAGTCACTTCCCTCCGGCGCTTGGCAAGTTCACTGACTGGTTGATCGGTGGTGAAGTGGTGACCAGTTTAGCGTTTGGCTCCAATTCAGGTTCGTGTGGCTTGCTCGTCTGCCTGTTGGGGAAGGGAGGGTAGGGATTGGGTTTTATGAGTCAGAATGGCTGATTGGTGAGTGTATTGAATTGGTCTGCAATCTTCTGTCATTTACGCCAAACTCAGCTTTCTATCGGCCACCGCACCACCATCAGCGACTGAAACTGAATCGTCCAAATCAAAGTTGCTTATTTTGTCTGAATTGAATTCAGAGTGACAACCATTTCATGACAAGTTTCCTCACATTTCCCAACAACCATAGCACTGCAGTCTTGTTTTCCTATGAAACCGATCGACACCATTGTCACCGCGTTTGTCGTCGTCATTATAACTATAACGATGTCACTGTCATGCTACACATCGTCATCATTATCATTTTGACATCAGCAGTTAGCTTTCATTATTTTCGTTGTATTACATATACTGTCCGATGTCCCGTATATGTAATGTGTGTGTGTGTGTGTGTGTGTGTGTGTGTGTGTGTGTGTGTGTGTGTGTGTGTGTGTGTGTGTGTGTGCATGTATGCATGCACACATGTGTGTGCATATGCATGTGTATGCATGCGTGCATGTGTGCATATGTGTCTCTCAACCTTCCCCCCTTCTTTGTCCACCCACGTTATCTTTACATTTGTAGTATCGTTTCAGTCTGATGATGACCTCGAGAGGGAGACCTTGACTCCCTCGCTTAGCCCCCTCATTGACAGTCTCTTGTACCCTACCTTGCCCGTTCCCCTTTCGCTGCGCACCTTCTCGGAATCGTTGGCCGCTGCCAACACACAAACAATCAGTCAAGCCAGCACAAGAAGAGATCATTCAGGAGGGCCTTTAAAAACCGGTACGTCTTCTTATCTTTAGGACCATCTCAGAAACAGCTGGTGCTGACCTAACTCCCGAGGCAAAGTCAGGCAGGGTTCAGGGGAGGTATGATTCTGTGATGTTACTGAGTGTCTCTGCACGAATTGTATCCGTTTCACACAGTAATGCCGAAAGGGTGAATGGTGTCCATCAGCCATTCAGATCACACGCGTGAGAATATGCACCTGTATGTTATTCAGTCGGTGGAAGCCTTCTCTAAGAAACAACACGCTCTTGAAATGCAAAGGGATTTCAGGAACGTGAGTCCTGGCAGAAGAAGCCCTGAGCAGTTGTTTCGCTGAGTTGGTGAGGAAATGGACTGATGGCATCCCCTCACAGTCTGACGATGCACCAACACTGTCCTGCTGTTGTGTCCTCCCAGCACACCCATGACCTTGGTCTCTGCCACACAAGATTTTCCTCCCATTCTGTTGATGTCTTTATGTTTTAGTTGGAATATTGTATTTGATCCATGTTTAAGGAAAGGATCACACACACACACACACACACACACACACACACACACACACACACACACACGCGCACGCGCGCAAACACGCACGCACGCACACACACACGCACACACACACACACACACACACACACACACACACACACACACTATTTACATATTTTCGAATGTTTACGCACATTCCTGGCACATTTATTCCTTGCGAGCAGTCTGAACACCCTCATCAGGACAGTTCTCCCGTTCTCCCGTTCCCCTACCCTGTTCTCTCCCCTCACCCTGTTTTGTTCAGACCCAGATGTGAAACAACAATTGGCCTGAAGCAGGAACGACACAGACAACACCGCTTCACGCGCAGCCACAATTTCCTATTGACCATTTAAAGTGCTTCGACTGTTTGTCATTCCAACTGGCGATTGCAGATCCAATGGCAGTGGCAGTCCTCAGTGGGGTCGTGAGGTCGTCTGTATCACGTGGCAGATTGTGGGCCTACGTTTCATAGGGTCAGCTCTGAGACAGAATAGTTCTCCCCGTTTGTATGGATTAAACTGGTCATGTTTGACATAGATAACGCCTTGGCTTAAGGCTGTATCAGACTAACTGACATAGGCCAGAGCACCAAGGCCACATCAAAATGTTGTTATGCTCAGCATAGTTATGCGGGGATCGTCTTCAGTCGTGACAAGCTCCTAGCATAACACCATCAGTCTCCAAAATCCCTTGAAGTCGGAGTGCGGTTGCCCACGTGGCGGGGTAATAAAAAATGGTCACACACGTACTGTTCTCATCCCTAGCTGATACACTTGTACCATGGTGTTCAAGTGCTTCGGTTGTTGGGATGATCCCTGGAGTCTTTTAGCCAAGGGTACGACAACAACAACAACGACAACAACGACACAGAGACATGAAAATCTGACAGTTCTTGCAGCTCTCAGTGACGGGAGGGGGGCAGTGTAAAATTCTATCAATATCGCCCCCCCCCCCGCCCCTTGCCCTCTTTCATCCTCCCCCCCCCCCATTACTAAGAGGAGCCGTTACTTGTTCAGGCAGGGATCGGTTTTGATCCATCTGCAGATCTGAATCCTGACAACTTAGCATGAGCAGACGGAGAGGCTATGGGGGTGTGAACACTCAGTTCTCTTGAAGAGTTACCCAGCCCTAAGCCCCTCTGTCAGCCAAGCGCACTCCTGTCCAGTTGGCTGATACAGGTTTCTGTTACTGACCAAATCAGCGCTCGGAATGAAGAAAAAACTTGTGTATGGAGAGGTTAGGAGTGGCTTATGATGAAGGGCTGAATGTACTGAGGCTCTTTTACAGACACAGAGATTGTGGAAAGCAGAGAGGATTAGAAGTTCAAGGTCCTGTTTGATTTCCTTCTGTTCTCTCCTGTCTTATATGAGGGTAGGAAGGGCAAAACTGTGTGCAGATGTGTGTTCGCGTGTGTGTGTGTGTGTGTGTGTGTGTGTGTGTGTGTGTGTGTGTGTGTGTGTGTGTGTGAGACACAGAGAGACCGAGAGACAGACAGACAGACAGAGACAGACAGAGACAGAGATAGGGAAAGTCCAATTAATGTTGGATGTATTTTGAATATCCTGAAACGTGACACATTTTTTTAACAACGTGAAAGGGAACACACACACACACACACACACACACACACACACACACACACACACACACACACGCATTCACACACACACACACACACACACACACACACACACACACACACACACACACACACACACACACACACACACGCAAGCACGCACGCACGCACGCATGCACGCACAACGCACAACTTACACACACACACACACACACACACACACACACACACACACACACACACACACACACACACACACACACACCTCATTCCTTCATCCATTTAAACGTAGACACTGGTACTCATTCACTTCAAAGTAAATACAATTGACTTGAATGATTTAAAGCTGATGGATAAATGAATTAATAACTAAGATGAGAGAATTTAAGAAGAGGGTCTCGTGGCTACGACTTAGACTTAGAAGATGTCTGACCTATGTATGAGCCCAACGCGCTGGTCAGACCTTGAGAACATACTAACATTGCTTGTGACATATGTACCATTGTATGTGTGTGTAGTGAATGTACACATGTGTATATGGATGTGTGTGGGCACGGGTCCATGTGTATGCCTAGGCATGAATGCGTGTGCGCGTGCGTGCGCGAACGCGTGTGCGCGCGCTTGTGTGTGTATGTGTGAGTGCATGTGTGTGTGTGTGTGTGTGTGTGTGTGTGTGTGTGTGTGTGTGTGTGTGTGTGTGTGTGTGTGTGAGTGATTTGTGGGCTTGTATGAATGTGTGGCTTGTGTGTGACGTGTGGGGCTTGGGCTTCGTTGTGACAACGAAGGTTTGGAACAAGAGCAGAATGAAACACGCATGTGATGAAAGGCGGAACTGCGCAGAGTCTGCCTGGCTTCCAGCTACGACTTGCCTGTAGCATGAACACTCTTCTCATTCTGAAGAGAAGCCGAACATGGACTACAGACAGCATTTTCTCCACTCTGCAGCCCTCCCCCCCCCCCCCCCCCCATCTCATCTTCCCCTTTGCTTCAGCCCCGCCCCCTGTCGTGGCGTGTGTGTTAGGTCCTGTATTCACTGCGCAGATAGAGAAAATATGGTTTTAATTAGCGCAGATGGAGCGAGTTTTATCATCGATCCAAAGATAGCACACACCCCATTTGGGATTGGGCTTGCTTTTAAGACTATGATACGAGCGTAACATGAGCCGAATGAACAAGCTGCCTCTCGTCCTTGTTTTGATGGAAGACGTACTGAAGCCACATGAATCCACATCAACAGGTAATCACTGCAGTCTTCTCCCCCCTCGTGTCCCTCCCATCTTTGTCCTTTCCTCCATCTCCCCTCCTCCTCCCACCCTCTTACCCCCCCCCCCCCCCCCCCTTTCTGTTAATTCTTTACCCCGAGTCAAGATCTATTAGAAAAAGGGAGGGGAGAAGAGGGGAACGTATTTGTATAAGAAGGATGCGATTGGTTAAGGAGAAGGAGAAAAAGGGGGGGGGAGGGGGTTGAAAGAATCGTGGGGGAGCAGACATTTATTGTCTGAAGAAGCAGACAGAGGCTGTGTTCACTAACGGATCTCTGGAATGTCTCCAGACTTTCACAGTGAGGGGAGGCATGGCCAGACTTTCTCTCTTCCTTCTAATGCGTGAATAATGACAGGGTCGTCTGCTGCTGTCCTCGAAATTGTGTATGGGTGAGTGGTTGACTGAGCGGCTGAATGAGTGAACCAAACGAATGCGTGTATGGGTGAGTGCTTGCCTGAGCGGCTGAATGAGTGAACCAAGCGAATACGCAAACGAAGAAATGCCAGTATTTAAAGAATAGGTAGATAACGAGGGTCTGGTTTCTGCAAAATGCGTAGATTATTCTGGGGGATGTTATTCATCCTCCACTGGACACAAGAATGGGAGATGCGGGTAAAACTGTGAATGTTCACAAGCAGGAGGACAGAACTATGCCTACGTTTCTGCAAAATGCGTAGATTATTCTGGGGGATGTTATTCATCCTCCACTGGACACAAGAATGGGAGATGCGGGTAAACTGTGAATGTTCACAAGCAGGAGGAGGACAGAACTATGCCTACATTGATGGATGGGCAGTACTGCGTACCTAGCTTAGCCGATCGCATTGCTTTAAAGAAGAGCAAAATACAAACGTTCTGTTATGGACTGTGTAAAATGTCTAAGGTGTTGTGATGATTTTATACAGTCCCTAGAACACCGTAACCATAAGGCGGTGATGGTTGCGTCCCATAACTCAGATTCTTTGGAACAAGCTGCTCCCAGGCTGTAATCTGTCATGTTAATTCAACGCCCAACTTGCGCCAGACTAGATGAGATAAATGATTGCTCGTTCATTTTCGTTATCCTGGGTGTTGTGTGTCTTGCCTGAAGAAGACATAATAGGTCTAAACGCGTCGTGTTTTGTCTTGTGATTCGTTTGTCTACGTTTTTTTCGGCGGAACCTTAAAAAAAATTAATTTTTTTTAGGTTTCCGCCTGCAGTCGCCTCACTTTGCAATAGATGTCTATGTTTCATTGTTTCCACAGATGCTGAACTAATTTGGAAGGCTGTCCTTGATGTGGTTTTCTCTTAAATCAGTATAAAGCAACGAGTGAAAATGAAAGGGAAACCCTTCTATTTGCCCACGGGTACTCAGGGTCTACATTATAACGACCACCACAACTTGCCAACAAATTCACTTTCCATGTCACATACACCAACCACATCTGGCTAACACGTCGTCTTGATGTCACCATGAAGTGCTGTAACAGAGCACTCCACTCCACGCTGAAGCTGTAGACAGCTGCCTCTTCGTCTGATCAGCGTACCGACTAGCCGGATGGAAAGACAACTCTGCCATACAGGCTGGACTTGGAGGAGCTGTGGACTCAGACAGAGACAGAATAACTGATGGACAGCTGACTGCTCCAGCCGTTCCCAGCTCCTAGGCCCCACTAAGACAGACAGCGTTTTCTGTCGTTTGTCGCTGTCCTCTTCACTAGATGTGTTGGAATGTTCCACTCTCGCCTCACCCGTCCCCCCCCCCCCCCCCCCCCCATCTCACCTACCGTCCATGCTCCCCAAATCACGCTCCGAATATTTCTTAAATGGAAAAAAAAACAAGGAAAACAAGGAGCAGCAGCAGCAGCAGCAGCAGCAGCATTGACAGCAATCCGTACCTGTCCGTACTCTGTCTCTCGATCTCTCTCTCTCTCTCTCTCTCTCTCTCTATATATATATGTGTGTGTGTGTGTGTGTGTGTGTGTATGTGCGCGCGCGCGCGCGTGTGTGTGTGTGTGTGTGTGTGTGCGTGAGAGAGAGAGAGAGAGAGAGAGAGAGAGAGAGAGAGAGAGAGAGAGATGTACGAGCACACACACGACCAACTGAAATGGTGTTAGCGTCCAAGTTATCGCCAGTTTTGTTTTGTTTCTCTTGTCAGAATAGTGAACAAGTAGCGTAACTCTTGCTCCCCCCCATAATGAAAAAAATGCACTCCCATAACTCCATGGTGTATTTATTTCATCATGGGGGAGCAAGAGTTACCGTACTTGTTCGTTATTTACTGTTTATAATTCTCTGTCTCATTTAGCATTCCCTTTTTTTGTTAGAAGTTTTTTTTTCTACGTTTAAGAAAAACGTTAACATTTGTGCAAAGAAAGTTAGTCTTTCTTCAGTGTGATCTAGGATCCTGAAGCAAGTGGAAATTGTTATGAAGTTCGACAAATTGTTTTGAAAGAAAGCTATCTGAATCAAAACACACACACGTACACACACTACACACACACACACACACGCACACGCACACGCAAGCACGCACGCACGCGCGCGCGCACACACGCGCTCACACACACACACACGCATGCGCATGCTCGCTCACACATATATCACTTGCACACCCACACACCTTTGGTATATGATTTAGTTGGAAACCTGCGACAGGTAATTCTTTTTCAGATAGAACTGATGTTAACAGTGCGGCCAGTTCTATTATATAGCAGACCAAAACACCCAAGAAACTCGCACGTGGACTCAACTGGTACAACAGCATGATGCCATTCCTTCCCAGTCCCATAGGGCCCAGTTCCATCTGTCTACCAGCAGCGACTGATTGCACACAAAGCATGATGCAGACTCTCTTGATACATGGTCATTGATACGTGGTCATATCGGCACGGAACAGGATGAAGAAAATGGTGCTGTTCCATACCAGCACTGGGCCATAAAGGTACATGATCTGGTGGGATGAAAAATATGGTGTTGTTCCTTACTAGCACTTGGCCATATTGGTCATATTGGTACAGGATTCTGATAGGGCCATATGGAACAGGATATGGTGGGATGTATGGTGTTATTAATTAGTACTGGGCCATATTGGTACAGGATTCTGATAGGGTGAAGAATATGGTGCTGTTCCTTATTAACACTGGCCATATTGGTACAGGATTCTGGTGGGATGAAGAATATGGTGTTGTTCCTTACTAACACTTGGCCATATTGGTACAGGATTCTGGTGGGATGAAGAATATGGTGTTGTTCCTTATTAGTACTTGGGCATAATGGGGCTATGAAAATTATGCGGCTCCCAATTGAGACGAAGAAAACTGCAGTGAGCACGACAGAACGACGTATATGGCACTGGTCCCAAAAGGTATATTGGATTCTAACTTGGGCGGAGAAAATGGTACCGGGCACTAACCACAACTTGAGCTGGTTCTTGTTGGTACCAGAATCCTATCGGTACCAGGCCGTTATGTGACATTCCCAAAGCACAGCACGATGGACTTCAACGACTGTTGTGTCAAAGTACTATCGAATTCAAAGTAAACCTCTTAACTTGCGCTGGAACAGGAAGAGGGGCTGTAGGGCTGGAAGAAACCCGATACCACGTAGATCAATAATGACTCACTGCAGACCTAACCAGACTCAGCTCTCTACCTCTTGTCTGAAGAAGAAGAAGAATGGGGGTGGGAGCGGCGTTTTGTAGAAAGGAGGGTATGAGAATGGTCTCAGACAAACGAGGGTTGTGCCAAGGAGAGGTGAGGGCCGCAGAGAGAGGCTGTGAACACTGGTGGATGTGCTCAATGTCTCCAGACTGTTACAGCCACGGCAGTCTTCCTGTCTGTTGGCAGGCTCCTGCTGGGGAGGATGGGTTTCTCTCTCTCCCTCCCCCCCCCCCCCCTCTCTCTCTCTCTCTCTCTCTCAATAAATTTAGACTTGCATTGCTTATGGCAACAGAGCATAAACAAAAACTGTGAAACAACTGTCCATTTATCTTTATAAAGCATTCAAGTTGCGTTCTGTTCTGGTTTCTTGATTAGATACTAAATATGCTGTTAATTATGCATTTGTGTATAGAAGTTATGTACCCCTTCATGAGGGGCAATGGCCTATACGTGAATAAACTTTCAGTTTTCCGTTTCCGTTTCTCTCTGTGTCTCTGTCTCCGGTTTTTATAAAAAAAATAGAAATACCGAACACGCTAGTAACAAGGTCTCTGTCTCTCTCTCTCTCTCTCTCTCTCTCTCTCTCTCTCTCTCTCTCTCTCTCTCTCGCTCTCTCCGGTTTTTTTTAAAAAAAAAAAATACCGAACACGCCAGTAACAACAAGGTTCCGTCCCCCCCCCCCCTCTCTCTCTCTCTCTCTCTCTCTCTCTCTCTCTCTCTCTCTCTCTCTCTCCGTTTATTAAAAAAAAACCGTACACGCCAGTAACAGGTCTCTGTCTGTCTGTCTGTCTGTCTGTGTCCGGTTTATATGAAAAAAAAAAAAAACCCGTACACGCCAGTAACAAGGTCTCTCTCTCTCTCTCTCTCTCTCTCTCTCAGGTAAAAAAAAAAACCGTACACGCCCAGTAACAAGGTCTCTCTCTCTCTGCTTTTCCTAAAGAAAATACTGTACACGCCACTAGCACGGAAAAAAACATGTAATAGAAAAATTCGTCGGGAATGATGAACAGGCTATTGTTTCGCGATATGTTATGTAGTGATGAAAACCGTACAGCAGCATCTATAAATTTTATTAGATGTGGATGTGAATTGTGCACTAAACATGTTTAATAATTTTACCAGCCGCCGTGGCGAAGTGGTTAGTGTCGCAGAGTCCCGGCTGGGAGGTCGTGGGTTCGAATCCCATCAGAGTCATGTGGGTTTTTCAGCCCCGACCGGCTCCTACCCAGAGTTGAGTTTACTGCGGACTCAGCTGGGAAGACTGGGACCACACAGTCGAGTTTCATCCACTTAATGATGCGTTTCTGAGAGTGTTGCTCAATTTTCCTGACCAACACTGCTGGTGCCTGTATCTCTCGGGGCCGGGATATATTATGAAAGGAAGCGCAGAGTGCAGCCCTGTCATGTAGTCTCAGACCGAAATGGAAATCCGTAGCATCATCTTAATCATCCTCATTCTCATCGATCAGCATTAAAAAAAAAGTCTCAAATTCTGTGGCCCTTCATGCCCTGCTCTCATGGTGACCTCAGTTTCGATGTTCTCTCTCCACGTCTGTGGCATTGGTTTGGTTCCATCGGGGTCACCGATATCGGCGAGTCCATGGGGGCTGTCGTTGGACGGACATGGTGGCGCCCTCTGGAGGGAGAGCTCACTCACGCCGGCTCCGTGACTAAGCAATTATTGTCGTCAGTAGGGGGCTTAGTAGGTGGTGTCCTGCTTATGTTAGATCAGAACAGGCGCCACTGAACACCACGAAGTGACTCGGCAGCAGCGCAGTGTCTTCTCTGGTGGGTTGCCTATTGACGACTTGACATTCACTGCTCCCTGTGGATTGTCGGTGCCGGGGCTGCGGCGGGGCTCACCGGGCTGTGGCTGTGGACGGGTGTCGGAATGAGCGGCGTGTGTGCACTGCCTCTGGGGTGGCGCAGAGGCTGGGGCAGCCAAAAAAAAAAAAAAAGTTTAATAACTTCATTAAGGAAAGTGCAGAGTGTATGAGAAGACCTACACACATTAATAGCAGGAAAGCATCCGGTGACTGGTATGATAAAGAGCATGATGCTGGTAAAAGAAAGGCGATAGGTTAGTTCGAATTAGTCGTCGCACATTATGAGCAGAGGATAAAAATGGCTACTCAGTTGCAAGGCGAGAGTATAAACATTTATTAGAGAGAAAGGAAAAAGACTTCAACAATTCTTTTCTTCAAAGACTTGTATCGTCTATAAACTGTCAAAAGGAATTTGGGGATACTATTCAGAAAATTTCCTTCAAAAGAAAACAGCCCAGGAATAACATCACTATTGATACATGGTTTTAGCATTACCAGGCTTTGATAGAGACTGATGTTTGTAATGTGCGTATTGACGAAGCACTTGTAAACAATGACCGTTATATGAACTTCACAAGAAGTATTATTAGCGTGTAGGAAACTGAAAAACCGCAAGGCAGCTGGCCCTGACAGCATTATTGGTGAATTATCAAACATACCTCTGAACAGGTAATGCAATTCTTTCTCAAATTGTTTGATATATTATTTGACAATGGTATGTTTCCAGAAAACTGAACTGAATCTGTTTGTTTGCCAATTTTTTTAAAGGGTGATGTTAATTATTGCAACAACTACGTTATTTGTAATATTAATATGAAATCTTCGGAATAAAAACAAATAACCTTACTACAAGAATGGGTGGAGGAAAAGAATATCACAAGTGATCACCAAGCAGGCTTTAAAAGGGTTATTCAACTATTGACCGCGTGTTTACTTCGCTTGCACTTATACACAAGCAGTGTTTTTAGCCGATGTTGAGGCAGTGTGGAGACCCTTTCTGTGTTGCTGTTTCTTTCAAGCCAGTACACACTAACAAGTGGAGATGGAAAAAAAAAATTCTATCTATCCTTGGTGTTCCGTGTCTGTTTTTATATACAGACCTTCACTAAGCGATAGATCAAGTTCACTTTGCATGCCCCTCATTCGAAACCCCATCTGGGTAACTTGTCATCTTGAGGTCGTCTTGAGGTCATCCTGATGTACTGACACTAATCTCCAGATTGAAGGTGCACACTGCTGCCTTTTTATCTGATCAGCTATTTACCGTACCTTACAGCGAGAAGGCGAGTCAACTCTCCCATACAAACTGGATCGTGGGTAGCGGTGTACTTAAGCAGAGACAGGGTAATTGATGACGAGTGAGTGGTTACAGCCTTCTTCAGCACTGAGGAAACAGGGAGGGCGGGGTCTGTGTGTCCTCTGTCGTTTCCCTCTTCCTGGGAATTCTTATGAATTTTCAGTTTCCTCACATCCTCGTCCCGCAGTCTCCTTCCTTCCCACATCCTTCTCTCCACACACTACATTCTAGGTATTCTGGCCTAGGAAGGAAACAACCCTTCCCCTACAGCCGACAGACACACACCGAATCCATGATATATATATATATATATATATTGCTGAACAATTAAGTAGTGGGGGAAAACAAGTGCAGGTTAACAATTCTTCCATCATTATAGTAGTGACTTGGCAAAGATTTGAAATTGAGAGGAAAAAAAAATATTGAAGATGAAGTAAATGGGAAAATGTATATCATAAATATGAAAACCCTTTACTAGCTGCATGAGGAAACTATCGGAATCCCTCTCGAAGGCAGATCTGTATGTATCGCCTGCTCCGAGGCCTTTCGTCCGCTGGATCGGACTCATCAGGGAGACACGGCTGATTGTGTCTCTGCTCTTGGCGTCAGATAGAGACACCACCACAGTCCATAATATATATATATATATATATATATATATATATATATATATATATATATATATATATGTGTGTGTGTGTGTGTGTGTGTGTGTGTGTGTGTACGTGCGTGTGCGTGCGTGCGTGCGTGCGTGCGTGCGTGCGTGCGTGCGTGTGTGTGTGTGTGTGTGTGTGTGTGTGTGTGTGTGTGTGTGTGTCCCTCCCAAGACAAAGAAAATTGAACCAGTTCTTGTTGGTCCCAGGCCCTAGTGGGATGAAGAAACCGATAGTGAACCGTGTCGGAATGACTCGACTCACTGCAGACCTAGCCAGACCCATACTTCTCCCTCTCTGTCTACCTTCTGTCTTGTTGGCAGCTGTGAAATGTGCTAAATGATCTAACAGGCCGATCAGTTTCATCGTATGCTTATCGAGTTCACTGATGAGTTATCATTGAGTGTACTGAGGTTTAGCGTTTGGCATTAATTCCTTCATGTGGTCAGGAGCCAGCTTCACTGACGAGTCCTCATTTGGTGGACTGGTCACAAGTTTAGTATTTGTCATTAATTCTTTCATGTGGTCAGGATCCAGCTTCACTGATGAGTTCTTATTTGGTAGACTGGTCACAGGATTAGTGTTTGTCATTAATGCCTTCATGTGGTCAGGAGCCAGCTTCACTGATGAGTTCCTATGTGGTAGACTGGTCACAGGATTAGTGTTTGTCATTAATGCCTTCATGTGGTCAGGAGCCAGCTTCACTGATGAGTTCCTATGTGGTAGACTGGTCACAGGATTAGTGTTTGTCATTAATGCCTTCATGTGGTCAGGAGCCAGCTTCACTGATGAGTTCCTATGTGGTAGACTGGTCACAGGATTAGTGTTTGTCATTAATGCTCCATGTGGTCAGGAGCCAGCTTCACTGATGAGTTCCTATGTGGTAGACTGGTCACAGGATTAGTGTTTGTCATTAATGCTCCATGTGGTCAGGAGCCAGCTTCACTGATGAGTTCCTATGTGGTAGACTGGTCACAGGATTAGTGTTTGTCATTAATGCCTTCATGTGGTAGTATGCCTGCCAGGTAAGGGGGGAGGGAGGGATGGACTGTAATGAGATGAGGATGGCTGACTGGTTCAGGCTGAGGGGTGGACTGTAATGATGAGGATGACTGGTTCAGACTGAGGGATGGACTGTAATGATCAGGATGACTGGTTCAGGCTGAGGGATGGACTGTAATGATCAGGATGACTGACTGGTCCAGGCTGAGGGATGGACTGTAATGATGAGGATGACTGACTGGTCCAGGCTGAGGGATGGACTGTAATGATGAGGATGACTGATCCAGGCTGAGGGATTGATTGTAATGATGAGGATGACTGACTGGTCCAGGCTGAGGGATTGGATTGTGATCCTGTTTCGTTGACAGCAGACTCGGGTCTCCGTAATTCCCACAACACTGCCATCAGTAATTTCAGCAGCAACCGCAACAAAAGTGCTAAATCTGACTTGAAGTTAGAGTAACAATCGTTTTAAAAGGCAAGTCTCCCGGCTTTTTTCCCCGCACTCCTGACGTAGCATTCTTTTTTGACTGATTAATGATCCGTTAATTCCGTTACTGTTGTCGTCACAGTAATAATAACAATATTAACATTATGAATATCATCGTTATCATCACCACATTATCATTCTCATTATTGTCGTCTGCAACCAGTAGACCAAGTGTGGTGGTTAGGATGATGGACTGCGGGCTTTGAAGCGGTGGAGTCGATTCCCATCAGAGCCAATTCTTTGCTGGATTTTTCAGCTCCAACCAGCCCCTTGCAGAGCTGAGTTGGTTGTGGCTGAGATAGGAAGTCTGGAACCACGCTATCGACTATCAGCTGCTTTATAGATGCGTCTCTGAGAGTGGTGCTCTAATTTTCTGATCAACACCGCAGGTGTCTGCATCTTTCGGGTCTAGTTTACACTGGATACATTATTAAAGAGAGCATAGAGTGCAGCCCTGTCAAGTGGTCTCCAACGAAAATGGAATTCCATACATCTTCTCACCAATCATCATCGTACAGAAAGTGTCAAATTCTCTTCCCATCATGTCCCTCTCTCGTGGTGCTCTAGTTGTCGATTCACTCACCACACCTGTGGTCTCTGAATTTGTGTGGTGGTCCCTGTTACTGGTGAGTTTATGGGACTGTTGCTGGACGGACGTGGTGGCATGCCCCTGAGGGAGATGTTCACTCACGCTGGCTCCATGACCAAGCAGTGACTGTTGTCAGTGGGGGGTGTTGTTGGTGGTGTAGGTATGCCTTAAATTCGAACAGGTGCCAATGAACACTACAGAAGTGATTCGTCACCAATGTAGTCTTCGCTGGTGGGTTGTCTTAGCACGAGCTGACATCGATGCTCTTGCAGTATGAAAGAAAAAATTGAAATGAGGCGGGAAACAGTAAACAGGAAATAATGAACAAGGAGGGTAACTCTTGCTCCCATAATGGAACAAATGCACGCCCATAAATCCAAACGAACGCAGCTTACAACACTGAGTCGCTTAGCAAAAATGACAACACAGAGCACACAAAACAAACAAGGAGACATCCACCCCACCCCACCCCCCCCACCCGCCCCTCAAAAAAAAAAAAAAAAGAAAAAAAGAAAAGAAAAAAAAAGAAAAGAATGTTCCAAGCTTGCCCATACATTACCTAACATATCTGCACAGCAATATCAACTGGAGAAATAAACAAACACAGATTAACATTTATTCAAGACTAGCACGGCTTTTACGATTTTGAATTATAGCCGTACAAACACACGGACGAACTGTAACAAATACAGGTAACCACGGTTTCATTGGAATAGAAGAACACTTTGAATGAGGCGGGGAACAGTACATAGTAAATCATAAACAAGACGGGCAACTCTTACTCTGAGGACAAATTAAATGCACGCCCATGACTGCAAACGAATGAGGCTTACGACACCGAATTGCCTAGCAGAAGTGACAACACAGAGCGCACAGAGCATGCGTTTTTGCTCTTCGGTCTGTTGACGACTTGGAGAGGGGGTGGAGGTAGGGGCTGGACCCCCACTTTTAGCCCCCCCACCCCACCCCCACCACCCCCTCCACCACCTCCTTTCATCCTATCAATGGCCCTTGCCTTCATCTTCAATGATCAGTCAAACTGGCAGGCAAAGAGATACGTCTGCAGGGCCGTGAAGCACCGAGACGTCTCCTTATCTGGAGGACTGCCTGATAAACAGCTGGTGCCGGCATGACCCCTGAGGCAAATTAGGGGAGGGAAGGGGCCCTAGGCAGCTGACTAGAAGTGTCGAGATGGTCTGCACGTCTCCCTTCCCTTTCGTTGGTGGCTTATCCGATTCCAGGACAGGGAAAGGCAGAAGATTGTTCAGCACCGGTACCCGCAGAGTGGTGCAGGAAACGAATGATACGCCTGACCAGCTTACGGACTGAGGAATGCTTGTACTGTCCCCACGCATGCATGCGTGCAGTTCACGTGCGCGCAGCTACAGATGTCTGGACAGACTCTCTCTCTCTCTCTCTCTCTCTCTCTCTCTCTCTCTCTGTCTGTGAGAGAGAGAGAGAGAGAGAGAGAGAGAGTGTGTGTGTGTGTGTGTGTGTGTGTGTGTTTTGAAACTTTAACGTTAGCTTGTCATGGCAGTACAAATGCTAGTACAATGTAAATGTCACAACCAGAAATAATTTTGGGACCTTTATAGCAATGCACCGAAAGAAGACTTCGTCAAAAGGTAGGTGTCGTAATTCTCTGATATAACGTCTCCAGCAGTATTTTCCACAGAAAAAAAAACTTGCATTTTCTTACACAGCATGAGCAGTTTCAAGTATTGATTCTTGCACTGTTACAAAACATTAAGATTATGTCGTATACAAATCTTGTAAGAAATGTAAATTTTCGTTTTGTCAAGATGAGAGTATGCAGCCTCTGCCAAACAGAAGAGCACATATAAATAAACATCTTAATGAGGATACAGTATGGATTGGTCTGCATGTCAATACAAATCCGGCCAAATATGGCAAAAGTGAGAGTTTACTGTCATAAGTGTCGATTCAAAACAAGTGGAGCAGCTCCTCGAACGCAGCAGATTTCAGAGCCTATCTCGTCACCGTGAGAGCAGTTATCAGTTAGTTCTAGTACATCATGATTCTGTGGAGAAACCTTCACATGCCACTATCCTACAAAGTATCAATCATGGCGCCAACAGGAAATGACGGCAAAGATTTAGAAGGTAAGGTACGTTAATGTTGCTTATAACCCATCCAACCTCAAAGGGCCATATCAGGGTTGTCACTGCGTTAAAGACAGGTGATTCATTCACAAAACCCTTTAAAATGCATCTTCTGAAAACACACCCAAATTTTTTGTTTTTATGCCGGTTTTATGCCGGCTGCAAGCTGGCTATTCGTTTTTCACCCATTGGTACCTTTCAAAGAGTGAAGTTCTGTGGTACATTCCATGTCATGTACACTCACAGTGAAACATATTCTTTAGAATGTTGGGACTTGCATGACGTGAGACATAAACACTTTACACAGCACACTCCATGAAAACCTTGTTCACAGATGTCCTACCTGATGTGATTTTGAATTTCTGAAGATTAACATTTTTTTTTATCTGATCTGAGATTTCCCAGTGGAAAGTTTTAAACAAAGATTTAGAAGAAAAAACGGGACTGTTCCGCTGTGAAAGCTGTTTGCAGCGACAGCGCCAAAGAATCTCCTAATGGCCGCGGACGTTTTGGTTTTTGACAAAAACGCAATATGGTGGGCTAGTCACTTGTGAAAATCCTGTTGCTTGCAAATCGTTTAAAAGCGATGGCGACCTTGGCTCACAGTTCAGCAACAGAATATGCTGACCTTCGTTTATGTAACGAACTAAAAGTAAATGAAACTGAAAATAAACTGATCAAGGTGAAAACAAAGCTTGTTTTGAAGCCTGCCTTGCTAGGTGCACGGTACATGATTGAAAGGAGAGATGGCATATTCTCTCTCTCTCTCTCTCTCTCTCTCTCTCTCTCTCTCTCTGAATGAAGAAATATGCAAGTTAAGTTTGGATTTAAACCGCAAACGATAACGTTCTCAAGTGCTCACGACCATTTGTTTAGTGCATGTCATGAACATCGACACGGTATGTAAAAATGAACCATCACCAAAGAGAAACCCATCAATGATAGCCGCCATTTTGCTTTAGTATTAAGCATACTTTGTCTTGCTGAAAAGTGCCGTCAGTGGCTTTGTGGAAGTGTCATGATTTGATTTGTTCCGTTCTTTCAGAGGCCAAGCAGTTGACAGTACTTTTTCTTAGGGATCACACAGCGGCTGATTGAACCAAAGACAGCATAGTTCTGGCTTTGGCCTTTTGACACCTTCAGCCTATTTGAAATTGTCTATGCTGATGGGACTATGACACATGTCATTGATTGTATAATTTTTTTTTAAATGGTGTGACAAAGCTAGCAAAGGTAAATGGGTCAAACAAAACCATAGCCTGGTCATAGCAGTCGGGAAAAGTCAAGTATTACAAAACACAACCATCCATTTTCCCACCGCCGATGTGCGGTCAAACACAAATCAGTACGTAGTACCGATGCCTATTGTTACGGTATTTCGTCATCTGAACCAGCTTACTTACTTACTTACGCCTACAACCCCTTCTGGGGTATAGGCCGCCAACAAGGGTCCTCCAGGCATCACGGTCCAGGGCAATTCTCTCCAGCTGGTTCCAGGTTTTCCCCCAACGCTGTCATATCCGCATGCAGGTCTCGGCGCCAGGAGTTCCTTGGGCGGCCTCTCTTTCTTTTTTTCCCTGCGGGTTCCAAGACAATGCCTGCCTGGTGGTGTTGTCGGCAGGCTTTCTTAGGGCGTGGCCTATCCACCTCCATCTCCTTTGGAGAATATCTGCATTGGCTGGCTTCTGATTTTGTCTGTTGCCACAGGTCCTCATTGCTGATCCTGTCTGGCCAGTGGATCCTCAGTATGCGCCTCAGACAGGAATTGATGAAAGTCTGGATCTTGTTGGTGATGGTAACTGTGGTTCGCCATGTCTCAGCTCCATAAAGAAGTACTGATTTGACGTTGCTATTGAATATCCTTATCTTGGTTTTTCTTGGAGATGACATTTGATTTCCAGATATTCTTCAGCTGGAGAAAGGCTGCTCTCGCTTTTTCCGATTCTGGTTCTGACATCAGCATCTGTACCACCTTGTATGTCGACGACGCTACCAAGGTAAGTGAATTTGTCCACCTCCTCCAGCGCGTTGCCTTCTAGCATGATGGGGTCTTGGTTTGTGGCATTGGCTTTCATGACTTTACTCTTTCCTTTGTGGATGTTCAGTCCAATGCTGGATGACGTTTCTGCCACTGTTGCGGTCTTATTTTGCATCTGTGGCTGGGTGTGTGAAAGAAGGGCCAAATCATCGGCAAAGTCTAGGGTCGTCCAGCTGCTTCCACAGAGTCCACTGGATGCCATTGCGCTTGCCTGCAGTTGACGTCTTCATAACCCAGTCTATAGCGAGAAGGAACAGGAATGGTGAGAGAAGGCACCCTTGTCTCACTCCTGTTTTCACTTCAAAAGCATCTGTAAGTTGACCTCCATGTACCACTCTGTAGGTCATCCCCTCATAAGAATTTCGGATGATGTTGATGAACTTCTGTGGTACACTATAATGTTGCAGCAGCTTCCAGATAGATGCTCTGTCGACACTGTCGAAAGCCTTCTCGTAATCGATGAAAGTGATATACAGTGGTGAGTTCCACTCTGACGACTGCTCCAGGATGATGCGGAGTGTGGCAATCTGGTCGGTGCAGGATCTGTCCTTGCGGAAGCCCGCTTGCTGATCTCTGAGATGTGCGTCTACCTGGTTCTTCATCCTTTCCAATAGGATTCTGTTGAATACCTTTCCTGGGACTGACAGCAATGTGATGCCTCTGTAGTTGGTGCATGAACTGAGGTCACCTTTCTTCGGCAGTTTGATCAGGTAACCTTCTTTCCATTCTGTTGGGACCTGTTCTTCCTCCCAAATCCTTGCAAAAAGAGGGTGTAATATCTCTACTGTGGTTTCTGTATCCATCTTCAAAACCTCTGCAGGTATATTGTCTGGGCCTGCAGCCTTTCCGTTCCTTAGCTTTTTTTATCGCCTCTCGGATCTCTTCTCTGGTAGGTGCACCGCAGTTGATAGGAAGATCATTCTCAGCTGGCTGGATGTTTGGTGGATATTCTGGCGCTGGCCTGTTTTTAGTAGTTCTATCTGAACAGCAAAATACCGGTAATTAACGGGAAATACGAACCCAGCACCCAATGTAACGCCCAACAGGTAAAGTACTTTCCTTCTTTAAATGGAAAGACGTAATGAAGCCACAAGGATCCGCAACAATAGGTGCTCATTACAGCCCCCCCCTCCCTCCTTTAGCTTTAGCCCAGACAGGCCCCATTGAAGAAGGAAGAGGGGGAAGTGTGGTGTTTGTGTCAGAAAGAATGCGACTGGTCACAGACAAAAGACAGGGCAGTAGGGGAGGGCATCACGTGTGGGAAAGTGGACCTAGACTGTGCGGAAGGGCAGACACAGGTTGTAGACCCTGGGGGGTCTCTGAAACATCTCAAGACTCACAGTCATGGGAGCCATGGTGGGCCTTTCTCTCTGTTTTCATGTGTCAACAATGAGAGGGTCGTCTGGTGCTGCCTGTGGTATGTGTGTGTGGGTGAGTGATTGAACGAGTGGGCTGAATGAGTGAACCAAACGTGTACTACACGAAGAAAGACCAGTATGAACAGAAAAATCGGTTATTGGAAAATAAGGTTTTTTTTTTTGCCAGTCGCACGGGAAGAAAAAACACCAAGAAAGCTTGAGCAGATTTTTTTTAGAGACATCCCCCTCCTTCTCAGATAAGTGATTTGGGCCTGAATTCCACACTGTCTTACAGGGACTTGCTGCATCCAGGTCATGATTCCTAGACGCCCTTCTGTCGACAGAGGTACCAGGATATTCTGACTTGAATTATTTCTCCCTGGCTGGACGCGTCAGCAAATGGGAGGGGAGGGCAGAGGACAAGTGTTGAGAGGCAGAGGGCAGGGTTCTGTCTGCATTGCCGGATGGCAATGCTGCACCCAGTGTATACCACTGCAATGCTGGATGGTAATGCTGCACCCAGTGTATACCACTGCACTGCTGGATGGCAATGCTGCACCCAGTGTATACCACTGCACTGCTGGATGGCAATGCTGTACCCAGTGTATACCACTGCATTGCTGGATGGCAAGGCTGCACTCAGTGTATACCACTGCATTGCTGGATGGCAATGCTGCACTCAGTGTATGTGTATACCACTCCATCGTCTGTTTGGAAACCGAACTCTTGACCCTCTGCCGGACATATTGAGACAGTCTGGAAGCTAGTGACACCAGCGATTCCTTAATCAGTGAAAATGGAAGAGAAAACCCTTCTGTCTTCAATGGGCGTTCCTTGACCTGTTTCCATTTACAGTCGTTCACAACTTATAGTTCAAGTTCAGTCTGCATGGCATCTACACCATCCCATAACCTTGCTAGCACATCATCCTGATGTCATGAGATGCTGTTCTAGGCACTGCCTGTCAGACTCAAGCTGTGCACTTCTGTCTTTGTGTCTGGTCAGTCATTGCCGTAGCCACCTGCAGGTAGGCGACACTGCACTCCCATACAAATTAGATTGTGGGTAGGGGTGTCCTTAGGCGGAGACAGAATAATTGACGGACGGCTGAATGGTTCCAGCCTTTTTCCAGCACCCAGGCCCTGGTAATAGGAGAGGTGGGGTCGGTCTGTCCCTTGTCGTCTCCCTCTGCCTTGA
>JADBJO010002807.1:95000-102500 GCA_016801955.1 Conus betulinus | reverse complement strand
TGTTGTCTAGGATCATACAGTAAAGGACAAATGAACTATATTTTCTTGTGATTCCTTACAAAATGGACAAGTACTTACACGATCGTTTAAACTGCTATAACGCTGAGAATGAACAAAGACATCCGAAATACCAAATCTGAACTTGGTCATGATATATTTTAAATGTCTGTCAATATCCATGGTCAAATATTTCGGTACACAATGCACAGGATTTAACATTCTGTAAATATCAATCTACTGCTATCTTCAACATGTGAGTTCCATCTTTGCCAACTGCAATTGATCAGTGTTTGCCGAAAAACACGAATGAAAGCATTTGTATCACCGACACCTGATTCTCCCCCATACAAAAACCAAAGCGTAATTATACAGTTTCAGCCTTCCACTCGTAATCCAGTTTTTCTCTTACCTTTGGCATCCAAATCTACGAGCATAGTATAGGCTTTATAAGGCCATCTGTGTGGTTCCATTTGTGTTATCCTTAACCAGTAACGAATACATTAACCACTGAAATTAAATAAACAGGATATCTATTAGTCTCTCCATATATACCAAATCATTCGGTGTTTTCATTGAAACACCAACAAATTTCTTTAAAGCATACAAATGAATTTTCTCAATATACACAGCAGCAGATTCAAAACCCCATAGTTCAGCGCCATATTGTAACATTGGTTGGGTTTGGACATCAAATAAGTTTAAAAACAAACACAGAGATCCATTATCTAGCAGTCTTAATTTCCTCAAAATACACAATAACGCATATTTAGCTCTGCTTGCAAGATCTTTACAAGCAAAGGTAAAGCTTAAGCGTGTAGAAAAGTAAATACCAAGACACTTATAAGCATTCAACACAGGCATATTGACTCCATTATATGTCCACCTTTCTCTGGCGGCAAAATAGCCATACTTTCTAAGCATAGTAATATTACTTTTATTCGTGTTTATCTTTAACTGCAGTGCAGAAACTCTTTCCAGTCTGTTCAGCTGGGTTTGTAAACCAGTGATAGTTTCAGACATTAATGCAACATCATCAGCTAAGAGAAGAATGAAAATCTCATGGAAATCATTTATGAACATTGCGCCATGTCGTCCAGAATAATTAACCTCTGATGTCAATTCATTGATAAATAAGGAAAACAATATAGGACTACATACATCACCTTGCTTAACTCCAGTTGTACAATTTATGTAATCAGTCAAAGACCCACCACTTCTCACTCTAGCTTTTACAGAGTCATACATGCTCATGACACATTTATATAATTTGCCTCTTATTCCATTTTTGAACAAAATATGCCATAAGATACTCCTATTAACAGAATCAAAATCATTTTCAAAATCAATGAAAGCAACATATGATTTACGATTCAAACAAAATCGTTTTTGCAAAATGCCATTAGAGTAAACATGTGATCTATTGTAGAATAGTTACACTTAAATCCAGCTTGGCATTCACAAGTGAGGTTCTTTTCATCTACCAGTCCTGCGGCCTTCTGTTGATAACAGCACTGCATAGCTTACTACAAATGTTACACAAGGAAATACCTCTATAATTATTTGGATTATCAACATCACCTTTCTTATATAAGGGCGAACAAATAGATTCAGTCCACAGTTCTGGAAACACACCTCTGTCAAATAGAGCATTAAAGAACTTTGTGACAAAACCTAACAACAAATCAGACTTACACGCGTTTTTAACATTTCACCGATGATACCATCAGAGCCGCTAGCTTTATGATTCTTTAATTTCCTTAGAGCCATCAGTATCTCGTCTCTTGAAAGTGGACGATTCAATACATCGTTACTAGTATTACTGCTATCATTAGTATTATTGTAGTCATTGTTATAACTACCACCTTCATCATCCATAATAATATATGGATATCTACTTCTTTTTCAAGCAGTTTCTGAAAATGCTGAAACCAGTTTTCTAAACTAATACTATTAGAAGGTTGTTTACTTTTATTGTGAAATTCTGCGCATGTTATCCCAAAATTCATTCTGGTCATTTACAGAAGATACCAATTTATCCAACATTTCACGATTAAACTGTTTACGTTTTGTTTTCAATTCAAAAGTTCTTTATAGTCACGTCTGGCATTAGAGTAAGAGACATGATGTGGTGGGGATAATGTGCGACGATATCTACTTAACAAATTACGAACCTTGCTTTTACCAGATTGACACTCCACATCATACCAGTCATCATCATGATCATGTTTTTTTTTAAAATATTAATCTGGTTTTTTTTTCCATACATTCAGCAGCATCTTTCAAGCAACTGTTAAATATATGTAAAGCTTCATTTATATTCACATCAATTACACCCATCGCCATTTCAACTCTCTGCTGAATTTCATGGGAGCAAATTATATCACTAAATACATTGGCACGTGTCTATTCCAAACATACTTTTCAATAAGACAGTTAGAAAATACCTTCTTGCGTTGTTCATGCATTCATTTGGAATACTGAAGTTCATCACCAGAGGCATATGATCTGATTCGATCCTTTCTAATACTTGCAATTTACAGTAATTCGAAAACCTTAAAAACATATCTCGTGACATTATAAAGTAATCATTTACACTACTGCCTCTCTCAGAGACATATGTGTAGCGACCATTCAGATCGCCCTGACACATACCATTCAAAACACACAAATTCAAAGTGGTGCACATATTGATCAATAGTCAATAATTATTCAATACATTATCTTCGGAATTCCTGTTTGTACATAAGGGACTACTTACACATTTGATTATCAAGAGGCAAACCATCATCTTGTGAATCATGCGACAAGTTTGCAATCGGACTGTTTAAATCACCACTTATCAAAATATAAACATCATCAAGAGCAAGTACACAGTCACTCACAAATTCTTCGAGCATACTCAGTCCATTTTTGATGTCAAAATGTGTATAGTAAGATGAATCTACCGGTGGTACGTAAACACATATATACAGGATGTTTTTATTTGCACAAAACAAAGATTTATCAATCATGAAGGCGAGACAGTTATCAGACTTATATCTAATAACTCAATGATGAACAGAGCTCGTGTCTAACCAGACATAACAGACCACCAGAATGTCTTCCACGGGCTGCAAGTTTCATGGCAGGTTTGCAAAACTTCTTGTAGCCAACAAATACAGATGACTGAAAATCTTCCACGAACGCTTCATCAAAACATATGAAATCAAAAGAACAAACAAAAGAGACGAAATCTTTATTGTGTAATTTAGACAGTAAACCATTCACATTCCAGTGCAGAAAAGAAAAGGATTCAGAATGTTTATTTTCAATGGAACAATTTGGTTTATTACTGTCAGCAAACATGGGGAAAGCATTGCACGTGCCGTCATGACACGCGTCATACACGCCGACTGACACAGATTCAACCTGCACACGCTCAGTGTTTACATACACACATTTAGTTCGGTCAGTGGCTGAATCGCTAGCGCAGCAAACCTGGTCTGCCGCTTTCCGATTAGCACGTGCAAGATTTTTGTCATACCCGTCACACTGTGACGGCAAAAACGTTGCACTCGTTAGGTTTGTTCCCTCTGTTAAGTGATCACAAAGAGTGTCTTTGGGCCGACCAACGTCCTATCTCATTTCCACAAGTTGACACTGGAATTGACAAAAAACGTCTTGCCATCTATCAAGAGGTGATCGAATACCATTGTTGCTCATTTACCTTCACTACGAGCTGTTCTTAGGTGTGGCGTCAACCTCCTCCTGATTTCTCTGACACGACTAGAACAGTCTTCACCAATGAAAAATTCGACTCCCCCGGAGCTTGCCCTTTGCCTTTAACACATCTATCTTCTGTTTATAAAACACGCATCTGGGGAATCACGAACTTAACCGGTGAACCCTGTCAAATTCCACACCACGGGACAGGCTCAGTTTGTCAGTGAGAAGGTCCTTTTTACTATATCTTCGCATTCGGTTGGTGTCTCGTTGTCCCTCCTGGCAAGCCGTAGAAAATGAGATTATTCCGCTTGGACCGTCCCTACAGGTCGTCCGTCTTCGTCTCCCAGGTCAGTAGCCCTCTGGCTGAGATCGTCGTTCCTCCTCTGCAGGTCCATGTTCTCTTCACGGAGCGTGACGACCTCCTCCCTCAGCCCCCTCAGCTCGTACTTCATGGCCACGTAGTCCTCGTGCAGGATGCGGATTTCTTCTTTGACTTCTCCAATCTTGGTGTCTAGCTTCAAGCCCAAGGAGTTGAGTATGCCAACAATGTCAGAGAGAGTAGGCTGGTATGCTGTTTCACTGGAAGTGCCACCTGAAGGGTTGTCCGTTCTGCCCAAGCTGGCTCTGCTACTGGTTGACCGTGTACTGGCCAGTCGAGACTGTCTCATGTTGTCCTTAGTCTGAGAGGAGTTGGGCCCAGGATTACTTTCAACGTCCCCGCAGCGAAGAAGTAAGCTCCCCCAGTAAGTACGAGAGGAGCAAACCCAGCATGACACCGTCTGCTCTTCACGTCACCGTCAACATGGCGAAGTAGAGAGCTCTCTTCTGCCTCGCTCGCTTTAACATAAAAGCTTGAAAAAAAACTGGACAAAAGCAGCCGCAGACTGCTCAAAAACTTGTGCAGGTGATGGCATGGTGCTTCCGAAAAACTTGCTGTCTAATTTCCAAGCAGAGGATGGCCGTAACTATAACAAATCCAGGTCATTGTCGGACATCAAAGGTAAGCGTCCTCTCATGAAAATCGACAACTCACACCCCGAGAGAGAGAGAGAGAGAGAGAGAGAGAGAGAGAGAGAGAGTGGGGGGTGGGTGGGTAAGGGGTGGGGAGGAGAGTGGAGCTGGCAAAACGTGCTACAGTTACGTCAAAGTTTGTTGTCATCGTTGCGCGAATCCTAATATGTTCAGTTTGCCACAACAGACCTCCAGCCCACAGAGCGAGGGAGCAGAGGAGGAAGTGGTTGGGGTGGTGAAGGTAGGAATGTTTAAAAAATAACGTAAACTGATAACCCCAATTGCAATGTGTGTGTGTGTGTGTGTGTGTGTGTGTGTGTGTGTGTGTGTGTGTGTGTGTGTGTGTGTGTGTATGTGCGCGCGCGCGCGTGTGTGTGTGTGTGTGTGTCTGTACGTGTGTATGTGTGTGTGTGTGTGTGTGTGTGTGCATATGTGTGTGTGTGTGTGTGTGTGTGAGAGAGAGAGAGAGAGAGAGAGAGAGAGAGAGATGGGGGTGTTTGGATGGTGTGGCTCTGTCTATTGTCACGTCCCAAGTGGCTGGAAGAGAATAGCTCAGTAAGCAGATGGGGCCTCTACTGGTGAATGTTTAGGATGTCTGCACACTTTCTCAGTGGACGACACTTAAGGCCGAGGGCGACATGTTATCCTCCTGCTCTAGTGGGCGGATCGGGTTAGAGTTCCCTGGCGGATGGTTCGCTCCAGTGCTTGTCTGTCTGTGCTGATCACTCACACACACACACACACACACACACACACACACACACACACACACACACACACACACACACACACTCACACACATACACACACACATACAGACACAGACACAGACACACACACACACACACACACACACACACACACACACACACACACACACACACACACACTCACACACACACAGACACACACACTCACACACACACAGGTACACACACACACACACACACACACACACACACACACACACACACACACACACACACACACACACACGCGCGCGCACACACACACACACACTTACACACACAACAGTTTCTCCCTCCTCTCTCTTGCGCTCACCTATAGATTTCTCCCCATTTCCTCTTCGTTATCCCTGCCATTTCTCTGGCCTTGGAATTAAACCCACAGCGAAAGCCTAGCATCGATCGATCAGCACTAAACAGGGGCAAAATATTTAAATTGCCAATTAATCGACAATGGACCAGCAGCAGACAGGAGAGATTCCACGATTCCCAACCCCTCTCCTGCTTCTCTCTCTCTCTCTCTCTCTCTCTCTCTCTCTCTCTCTCTCACTCTCTCTGATCTTGAAGAAGTTCTATAATCTCCCCGTGTCAACATTTCTTCTTTTCCTTTCTGCTTCTTCTTCCCACCTGCCTCCACCCCCACCCCCCTCTCTCTCTCCGTCCTAAATGCTTGCCATTATCTCTTCTATCTGTGTGCCATTCCCTCTCCCCCTCCCCCACTTCCCTCGCCCCATTGTCTTCGTTATTCTGTGGGAAAAGGCAGACTGAAGAGTGGGAAAAGTTCAGAGTTGATTCTTCGATTTCTATCGATTTTCGTTTCAGTTTCCTCAAATCCATACAGGGCTACACCGTATCTGCCTAGCTGTGAGACCCACAGTGTGCAAGTTTTACCGCAGACGGATGAGTAAGTTAACAACTAAGCTGAGAGGATTTAAGGCGAGGGTCTCATGGATACGACTTAGATGTTGCCCCAAATGTCGTCGTCGTCGTTGTCGGCCAAGGCGGTTGCCCCAAATGATAGCGATTTCACTTACACTTTCACCACAGCTTACGAGTGATATTCTCATGGTATTACTTGTGTCTTCAGAGAAAACTTTCATGTGCATCATTTTCTTGTTTGAATGCTCAGTGTTGACCTCGCTGTATCATGAGAAAGGTATTGAGATGACTGACTTTGATAGTGTCAATGTCAGTACTGTGTTATATGATTCATATGTTGCTGACACTGCCATGGTTATTTCACAGTCACAGGCAGCATTAAAAAATTTTTTGGGCTCAGACAAATTGTGTACACCACCACTAGGGTATTTCACTTACGTAAATATAAATATATCAGATGTGGGTTTGAAAGTACTAATATGGATGATAAGTTGAGTGGGGAGGTTGTCTTTTTCTTCATATAAATGTCTAATATCATCTGGCGATGAAGACATTAAATAAAAAACCACTGACACGTCATAACGCTGACCGAAGTACTACTAAGCAAAAAAAAAAAAAAAAAAGAGAGAAACAGCAGACTTGGACGATTTGGGGTTTTCGTCAAAAGAGTTTCACTGGAACCAAAGGAAACGGCTCGTCATGCAGTGAAAGTGAACACATCACGCCAATTTCGCCCGAATCGATTGATGCACACTTACTTCTCCACCCCTTGTCTCCCTTCAAGGAGATAAGTGCTAGGACAAGTATTCAGCTTATTTCTCGTGTGTAGGGGAGAAGACACGTAAAGTGAAATCCATCTTGCATGAAAAAGAATGTTGAATACGAATAGATGCTTAATGTGTACATGAACATAATCATGCCTCATGGATCCCTGTTCACTTCTCCACAAACAGTGAGGATATTGTGATGGTGACTGATGTTTCTTGTATGTTCTTAAATGTTCTTTCCGAAAGGAGTAAATGTGCGTGCATGCGCGCGCGCGCGTGTGTGTGCGTTATTGTTCTTCGATTTAACGTCTTTTCACTTTAAAGTGATATTAGACAGTGTGTGTGTGTGTGTGTCTGTGCGTGTGTGTGTGTGTGTGCGTGCGTGCGTGCGC
>JADBJO010002807.1:55000-77500 GCA_016801955.1 Conus betulinus | reverse complement strand
CCTAGCTCTAGAACGATGGCAATTTGGTGAGGTGTTTGAAACGGTCTGGATACTTTTCCTATACCTTCTTTTCTTTGAGTACTGCTAAATGGCACACGAGCTGTGTATTGTCTCCTGCCTGTGCCATCTGTGATTTTCCTTTTGTTTCCTTGACCGCCCCATGTAGCAGGTTTGGGGGATTTTGAAGTGCTCTGAAAGATGCGTCCACCTGTTCCAGCTTGAGTCTGGCCTGCATTGAAGGACGGCCAAGCAGGT
Organism: Conus betulinus; assembly: GCA_016801955.1. Taxonomy (NCBI): domain Eukaryota; kingdom Metazoa; phylum Mollusca; class Gastropoda; order Neogastropoda; family Conidae; genus Conus; species Conus betulinus. The sequence goes on along the minus strand of JADBJO010002807.1, from coordinate 77,245 downwards.
ATTGCATAGATTCAGCTGGTGTATTCTTCGTGGTTCCAAAGATCAATCTCATTGCTTCATTTTGAATTCTTTCTAATTTGAGAAGGTTGCTGTTAGACAGTGTTGTAAGCCTCAATCCATAATCAATCACACTGAGTACAGACAGGCCCCTTTTTGCATCTAAGAACAATGTTCTCAACATGTTTTCTAAAGGTCAGCATTCTGTCAAAGCCTATTCCCAAATAGCGTAGCTTGTCAGTTGATTCAATTGGCAGTCCATTGAAGTTAACTGGTGACGGTAATTGTCCTGATGTCTTATTGTTGAGAGTGCAGACCACTTTGAAGTGTGGCTCAGTATCTGAATGACTATAGAATAGAAAGTCTGTTCGAAAGTTACCCAGAACTATTGTCGTTTGAAAGTTATAATTAGTTTCTGAATTTAAAGAAGACCATGATAAGAAAACAAGAACTGGGGTCTGTCTCCTGCAACTCTTTACGTGATTGATATAAAAAAACCTCTTTTTGATATTCAGTTCTGTATGTGAAACGATAACAGACAATAACTAGAAATAGACAGAACGCAAAATCTAAACACACCCAATGCACTTTTTATATATCTGTACGAACCAATTGCAATACATAATTCAACCACATATGAAAATTTGAGTTGTCTTATGTTCTACTTTCCGAGTGTTTTTTTTTTTACGTGTATGCCTGCAATCGGTCTTTTAATTTATGGTATTCGAATGCCATCTGTCTCTCTCTCTCTCTCTCTCTCTCTCTCTCTCTCTCTCTCTCTCTCTCTCTCTCTCTCTCCCAGCCCTGTCAGCCTTTTCAGCCCAGAGGTTTCTGATTTAAGAGTGAAAAGAACTGAAGCACAATTAACTCTTGGTATTTGTATGCTCTCTCTCTCTCTCTCTCTCTCTCTCTCTCTCTCTCTCTCAAAAATAGTCTTGAGTCTCTCTCTGTCTCTCTGTCTCTGTCTCTCTCTCTCTCTCTCTCTCTCTCTCTCTCTCTCTCTCTCTCTCTCTCTCTCTCTCTCTGGGGAGATAGGGTGGAGGTGAGGGTAAAATCGTGTGTTCCCAAATGCAATGTAATTCTGAAGTTGTGTAATTAGATGGTTGGAATCCATGTCACGTTATTTGTTCTCTAAAGCCCTGTCGTTCTTTCTCTTTTTACTCAAATTAAAAAAAAAAAAAAAAAAACGTTTATAATAACTCCACCAAACAACGTGGACAAACAAATCACAAGACAAAACACGACGCGTTTCGACCTCTTAGGTCTTCTTCAGGCAAGATAATTAACACCCAGGACAACGAAAATGAAGAACAAGCAATCACTTCTCTTTGTCGAATTCGGCGCAAGATGGGCGTTGATTCAACAGAGATAAGTGATTCGTTTGTCCACGATGTTCGATGGAGTCACTAAGAATGTTATTAAAAAAGATTTAGATCTCTCTCTCTCTCTCTCTCTCTCTCTCTCTCTCTCTCTCTCTCTCTCTCTCTCTCTCTCTCTCTCTCTCTCTCTCTCTTTTCTCTCCCACTCAGCTACTCCCCCTGTCTCCCCCGTCCCCCCTCTCCCTTCCTCCCTCAGTCTCTATCTCTATCTCCGTCTCTCCCTCCATCTCTCTCACCCTCCCTCTCTCTCTCTCCATCTCTCTCTCTCTCTCTCTCTCTCTCTCTCTCTCTCTCTCTCTCTCTCAATCCCGTTTGTCAGTGAGTCTGTCTGGGAAACCTCTCTTCAGTGTATGCTTAAAACCTCAAACGTGAAATTCTCTGCGATCCTTACTTCCTCGAGGTCTTTGATTTTATCCAGGGAGAGCGAGGGAACAGAGACCCCTGCGTAGCAGTGGAACAAATCCCTGTGTGCCCGTTTTTCTTTCAACAGGCTAGTGTGCTCGAAGACGGGATCGAGGTGTTACGTCGGAGGTTCAAAGTCACGTATGCGGAATGCATTTTATCCTCTTGTTTTGGGATCATATGGAGGAGCTTCAGTAGAGAGGCATGTCTTTTGATAGGGGCCTTGCTCAGGGCTTGGCTCAGGGCTTGAGGTGAGAGAGAGAGAGAGGCTGATGAGAGAGAGAGAGAGAGAGAGAGAGAGAGAGAGAGAGAGAGAGAGAGAGAGAGAGAGAGAGAGAGAGAGCATTTAAAACATTTAAAAAGTTTGTATTGTAGGAAACTACAGAATGTGTGGGTAAGAAGAATGTTCGTCTGTATTAAAGATGAAACTGTTTTATCATTTATTTTCTATACAGATTTTGTGACTATATTCCATATATATATTCTATATAGTCTATAGCCATATTCCTTCTCCTGTCTCTCTGAAACACCTGTAATGTGCAGTGTGGTTTATTTTACTAATATGATAAGGACACACACAAAAAACTATCTCCCTCTATCTCTAACACACGCACGTACACGTATACATACTCACTCATGAACATACACACAGATACACACATCTCTCTCTCTCTCTAACACATGCACAAACACACATAAACTCGCTCACTAACACACATGCACACACATATGTACACACGTACGCATGCACCCACATATGCGCGTGCATACACCAAGTGCACACACACACACACACACACACACACACACACACACACACACACACACACACACACACACACACACACACACACACTCTCTCTCTCTCTCTCTCTCTCTCTCTCTCTCTGGTATTGAATGTCTGGAGCTCCCAACCTTTTAATCAACTCTGTCTGTTTGTCTATCTGTCTGTCTGTGTGTCTGTCTGTCTGTCTCCCCCTCCAGCACATCACAAACAAGGTTGATGGGGCTTTAGATAGCCGAGACCTACCTGGACAAGCACAGAGCCAATCAATACGGGAGCAGAGTCTGACAGAACATTAAGCATTCCTCTCATCAACTCTCCCACGGATGTTTCTCTTAGAGCTCCAATCGATAACAACAACAGATCATGGTCGCCACTGCTATCAGTACACGGCTTTTGTAGTCTCCCTTCATCCGTCATCTCGGGGGTTATAAACAAGGGGCTGCCCAGACTCTGTTCAATAGTAAGCTTGTCGGCACACAGTAAAAAAAAAATCGCATGGACAGCAGACATGAAGTTTACTGGCAGTGTGAGATCAAAGTGTGATGGTGGGTGGACGTCTGGGTTAAAACTCCGTTTTACAAACCAGGAGTTAGTTTTTTTCCGCAAAGAGGCGGACTGCCTGTGCTGGACATGGCGATGTTTGTCTCCCCCCACCCTCTCCACTCCTCTCCGTGTGCAATGCCAGCTACAGTGGCTGGCTGCCAGTGCCAGACATGAACATGTCTGTTTAGTGCTGTTGACCTTTCCCCACAAATCTCAAATTTAATGAAAAATGTTTACACTCTTAGGCGCTGAAATCATCTGCAGTGGAACATTTTTGAACCGAATCTTTATGGAATACACTGTTAAGTTGTAACGTCTGACATCACGCAGATCCCAGCACACTGTAACAATAGCTGACGAAGTGAGTGGCGCGTCACGTTGTGCACGACTGAGCCTACTCCCCTTTCAAAGTGACGAGTATGACCGTGTTAAAAGAAGTTAGTCGTATGTTACTGGTACATAGACACAACAAATCACTCGTTTGATTCCGATGTAAAACTACAAGACGAAAGGTAATATATATATATATGTATAATACATTGCGTCCGCAGAAGAGAACGTAAGAATTTATTACGCGGAAAGGAAAAGGCATACAACGATTCGTTGTTTCGAAAAGAAATTGACTCTATCAATAAACAGCAAGAGTTTTGTGAAGAAATGTTACGTTTATGTATAAAAAGCAAGTGAAGCGGCACTGAGGAATGAGACAAAAAAGTGGGTGAAAATCCGTTGTAGCTCCCCGTTTGGTTCGTAGCCAAGACACAACCAGCAAGACAACAACAAGTATGTCACGCAGAGAATCAATACCACGGCCACAGACCACTAAGGCACCCAACACTCCCTACTTCATCTCGCAGAATATTCCCCCAGTGGGACACCCCCTACGACAGACAACGTCTGCAACTCCAGCAATAGTAGCGTACAGATGAAGAGTTTGTTCTGTTCCCTTCTTTTTATCACCCCCCCCCCCCCTCCCCCCCCCCCCCCCCCTCCGACGGGTCTAGACGGAGGGGCGAGAAGAGTCTGTGTGGTCAATGGCCACATCGCCAGTCTGCTTGGTCAGTGGTGACATCACCAGTCTGTGTGGGGTCAGAAGTGACATCACCAGTCTGTGTGGTCAGTGGTGACATCACCAGTCTGTGTGGTCAGTGGTGACATCACCATTCTGTGTGGGCAGTGGTCACATCACCAGTCTGTGTGGTCAATTGTAACATCACCAGTCTGTGTGGTCAGTGGTAACAACACCAGTCTGTATGGTCAGTGGTCACATTACAAGTCTCTGTGGTCAGTGGTAACATCACCAGCAAATACTGGACAATGTTGCCGTGATCTGTGGTGTGAGTTCGAAGTTCAGTTGAACTGGGGTTATGGTCTGTTTAGGAGTTGTCTGGTTGGCAGTTGTAGGGGTTGTCTGGTTGCCTGTTGTAGGGATTGTCTGGTTGGCAGTTCTAAGGTTGTCTGGTTGCCTGCCGTAGGGATTGTCTGGTTGGCAGTTGTAGGGGTTGTCTGGGCTGTCAGGTCTAGGGGCTGTCTGACAGTCGTTGTTAGGACTGTCTAGCTGTCTGTTTTAGGGGTTGTCTAGTTGTCAGTTGTAGGGGCTGGCTAGTTGTCAGTTGTAGAGGCTGTCAAGTTGTCAGTTGTAGGGGTTGTCTAGTTTTCAGTTGTAGGGGTTGTCTAGTTGTCAGTTGTAGGGGTTGTCTAGTTGTCAGCTGTAGGGGCTGTCTCTGCTTGACTCGTGTAAATGTTGTCTGGTTGTCAGTTGTAAGGGTTGTTTGACGCAGGGACTGTCAATTGTAAGAGGAGTCTAGTAGTATGTTATAAAGAAAGAGTTGCCATTGTGCAGTTGTTTGTTGTAAGAGTGGCATCATTGTCTGTTGAAAGGGTTTGTCTGCCTGTCTGGTCACAAGAGATGCCAGCAGCCAGACGCAGAGACAGAAGGAATGCCAAGAGATTGATAATGCAATTCTCACTCTCTGTCTGTCTCTGTGTGTCTCTCTGTCTCTGTCTGTCTGTCTGTCTGTCTGTCTGTCTGTCTGTCTGTCTGTCTCTCTCTCTCTCTCTCTCTCTCTCTCTCTCTCTCTCTCTCTCTCTCCCCAACCCACACCACCAACCAGCCGCAAAATTCTTTCTCTTCATCATCCTTGAATCTGAAACTCTTTGAATCTCTTTCTGCCCCTTAGACGAATAGATATACCTCATCAATACCAAAATGTACCAGTCCCACTGGTGATGGACCGCACTAGACCCCTGGAACCTTATAGCACTGGAACCTGGCGTAATGACTGTGATTGAGAGTAGTTCAATTGATGCCAGTTTTGCTACAGCCTCCTCCAACAGGGCCCAACGTTGCGACGCAGTGATATATGGGATAGACTGGAATTGTTTCATTGAAAAAGTGGATTCCATGGGGTCCTCAGACCATTGACTGCCAGACTGGGCATCATCGACTTGGTCCTGATGATCTGGGCTTTAAGGGCTTTTTTCAGACCAAACGTCTGGAACCAGAGTCACTTGCTAGCTCTTGGCAGTAGAATCTCTGCAGAGAGGGGGTGCACCAAGACAAACTAGTTTTCCTTTGGAGGTTCAAAAGTTAAATATGTATGTATGAATCTGTCTGTCTATCTATCTATCTATCTATCTATCTATCTATCTATCTATCTATCTATCTATCTATCTATCTATCTATCTATCTATCTAATGCTGAACAATTAAGTAGTGGGGGAAAACAAGTGCAGGTTAACAATCCTCCCATCGTTATAGTAATGACTCGGCAAAGATTTGAAATTAAAAAAAAAAGAAAAAAAAAAGTTGAAGATGAAGAAAATGGGAAAATAGATATTATAAAGATTTAATATGAAAACTCTTCGCTAGCTACATGAAGGAACCATTGTAATCCCTCTCGAATATACTATGTATACTATGTATATACATACGTACATACGTACGTACGTACATACATACATACATACATACATACATACATACATACATACACACACAGTGCCGCCCTATCAATCCTAAAACGGCAACAATTGAACACACGGAGGAACGCATACATAGGCATCTGTCTATCTATCTATCTATCTTCCTATCTGTCTACTTATCTGCCTGTCCATCTCTCTATCTATGTGTCTCTCTCTCTCTCTCTCTCTCTCTCTCTGTGTGTCTCTCTCTGTCTCTCTCTATGCGTTTCTCCCGAATTCAGTTGTTGCCGTTTTAGAATTGACACAGCCACAGTGTCGATTTTGGAAAGAAGTGGGTACTAATTGTATTCTTGCTCTGCTTTAGATCGGCAGGACTGATCTGGAAAGGCTTCTGTTTCAATAGAGGTCCTTTGAATGGCTTCCTCTAATTGAAAGTGTAATGTAGATGAGAGAGAGAGAGAGAGAGAGAGAGAGAGAGAGAGAGAGAGAGAGAGAGAGAGAGAGAGAGAGAGAGAGAGAAATTCGATCTGAATAAATGTCGGAAGCTGATTATCGTCTATTAATTCAATTCAGCTACCTCGGGAAATTGGGTGTTCAGTCAAAACATTTTGAGAATGGAGGATATGAAAAAAAAAACCCATGCTGCTTTCATAAACTGATAAATCCCATCATAAGTTTAATTGCTATGAAACTACCGTACCAGAAACACATAGGGAAACTCCTAGCCTTGGAGTTCGCTCCCGTATACGTGCTCGCAACACACACACACACACACACACACACACACACACACACACACACACACACACACACACACACACACACACACACACACACACACACACACACACGCACGCACGCATGCACGCACGCACGCACGCACATACACACACACGCGCGAGCGCGCGCGCGCGCACTTACGTATTATTCTGTCCTTGACCGAATCATCTCTTCAGCATTTTCTGGTCGATCGTCGTCTTCTTGCTGCTCATACATACAAAGCAGACGCTGACGCTGGTTGACGTCCAGTCCATTATCATAGTCAGCGGAAGGCTTAGTGGGATGTGGCCTGCATATGTGAAAAACATGACAATCTATGTCCCGTCCTGCCGTGTCTTCATGGTAATCTTGGTTTCGATGTCATCTCCATGTCTATATCCTTGGCCATTTTGTATCGATCGAAGTCGCTGGTATCAGTATCAAAATCTATGTCCCGTCCTGCCGTGCCCTCATGGTAATCTTGGTTTCGATGTCTTCTCCATGTCTATGTCCTTGGTCATTTCGTGTCGGGGTCACTGGTATCGGCTAGTTCATAGGAACTGTCTGTGGACAGGCGTGGTGGCACCATCCGGAGGGAGGACTCTCACTCACGCTGGCTTCACAACTTCGCAGTTGTTGTCGTCAGTAAGGGACCTAGTAGGTGATGTCCTGCTGCAGACCAGACCAGGCACCCCTGGACACCACCAAAGTGACTCGGTGCAGCAATGCAGTGTCTCCTCCGGTGAGGCGCCTCAGGACACCGTGATATCGATTGCTCCCCGTGGATTGCTGGTGCTGTGGTGCGACAAGCCAGGACGTGGTGCTGAACGGGTGAGCGGGATGAGCGGTGCAGGAGTGATGCTTCTGCAGTGGGACAGAGGAGGAGACAGGACAGTTGGCTCAGTGTGCTGATCCACAGCTTTGTCAGCTGCTGGTGTCCATGTTGGCGCACCTGTCCATGGCGCCTGGCATTGACTCACCAATGACTCTGTCTCTCCCATAGCTTTCTTGATTGATCCATTGTAAAAATGCTTTCAGCTGAATAACTTGAGTAACGGACGCGTCACGACGACGACGACGACGACGACGACGAATGATGATGATAATAATGATGATAATAATAATAATAATAATGATGATGATGATGATACTATTACTACTACTATTACTGATAATAATAATAATTATAATAATAAATAATAATACTGAGAATAGCAACAACAATAATAATAATAATAACAACAGCAACAACAACAATAGTACAATGATGATGATGATGATGATGATGATGATGATGATGATGATGATTCACAGCACTGTATAAGATCAACAGAATACTGTAACCATCTATACCTAGTTACAATTTCGTGTAACGTACACAGACAATAAGTACCATGAACAATGCCTTTCACACACACACACACACACACACACACACACACACACACACACACACACACACACACACACACACGACGACGACGACAACGACGACGACCACCACCCCCCCAATACCCCTCTCTTTTTTCTCCCTCCCCTCTCTCTCTTCCCACTATCCCCTTGTTGTTTTTAAGTCCCAATGGCGTTGACGATGCAAGAGTTAACATATTTGTTCTTTGGCCGTTTCCAGAAGAGACTGAATATATTGAAACTGATGCTGTCTTGATGAAAAAAAAAATCAATGGCTCCCCAAACATTCGTGATTTATGAAAGAAGACCAGTGTATGGTTACGGGGGGAAAAAAGGGAGAGCAAAAAAAATGGGAAAGCAGAAGCATTGTTTATTGTGAGTGACAGAACAAAAGGAGAAAAGAAAGCAAACGATATGCAAATGAAAAACGTGATTTTTTTTTCTCTCTCTCCCAAGGTCATTTGGAGGGAGACTTTATTTTTCATGCCGTTCCCTTGGCGGTTTTCCAAACAGATTGACAATGCGTCACACGGGTGTGTATTACATTAAAGTGCTGAAAAATAGATGCTTCTCATTGTTCCTGTCTTTGTTTGTCTGAATCTCTTTCTCTCTCTGTCTCTCTCTGAAGGGGAGGGAGGGAGTGGGGTAAAATTGTGTGTATCCAAAGGCAATGTATTTCTGAAGGGGTATAATCTGATGATCGGAATTTCCTGTCCTGATGCTATGTGTGGTGTGAAACCTTCTCATTGTTTCTCTCTTTGTTCCTTTTCTCATGTTTATTTCATTCACAATTTTTTTTCTCCTCTTTCGCCCATTCTTGTGCATAGATGAAAACACTCTAAACGTTAAACAACAACAAACGGTTGGTGAAGATATTTATGTAATCTGTCTGTCTCTCCTCTCTCTCTCTCCCTCCCTCCCTCTTCTGTCTGTCTGCCTGTCTGTCACTGCATATGTCTGTCTCTGTCTGTCTGTCTATATGTCTGTCTATTCTCTCTCTTTCTCTCTCTCTCTTTGTCTGTCTGTCTGTCACTGTATTTTTTCTGTCTTTGTCTGTCTGTCTGTCTATCCTCTCACTCACTCTTTCTCTCATCATTCATTCATTTAAAAATCTCATCTCATATACAAGATAGGTGCTTTCTGGGGAATCTTTCTCACGTGCAGAGACCTTTTTTGTTGGGTGTGCCTGTCTACACTACAAAACATCATTTTTGAAATACACAGGATACCTCAGACCCAAACAGTTCTCTTCGTTCTTCACTCCATGAAATCTTCCATGGTATCCAGAGCGGCTGGAGAAGAAGGAATAGCCAGCCTGTGACTGCTGTGCGCCAGGTCCCTGTGCAGTCTGTTCTCCAGCAGGCCACTGTCTGCTCTGTGCCCCAGTGGAGGCGTTATGTCCAAGGCTCCAAGCGACGCCTGTTGATTGCATTTGTCCTCTCCCCGGATCATCAAAGCTGAAGTGGAGAGGGTTGTCTTCTGATAGAGGCCTGGATAGTGGCTGTCTCTGACTGGTGTACAGACACACGTGCTTGGGGGTGAGGAGAGAGAGAGGGGTAGAGGGAGAGGGAGAGAGAGAGAGAGAGAGAGAGAGAGAGAGAGAGAGAGAGAGAGAGAGAGAGAGAAGGGACAGAGAAAGATAAGGAGAGAGAGAGAGGGGGACAGAGATAGAGATAGAGACACAGAGAGAGAGACAGACAGAGGGAGAGAGAGAGAGAGAGAGAGAGAGAGAGAGATGAGAGAGAGAGAGAAAGAGATAGAAGGAGAATGAGAGAGAGAGAAAGACAGAGAGAGGGAGACAGAGAGGCAGAGACAGAGGGAGAAAGAGAGAGAGATAAGGAGACAGAGAGAAATAAAGACAGAGAGAGAGAGAGAGAGAGAGAGAGAGAGAGAGAGAGAGATCAACCTCGACACCTCAGCAGGAGAGAGAGAGAGAGAGAGAGAGAGAGAGAGAGAGAGAGAGAGAGAGAGAGAGAGAGAGAGAGAGAGAGATAAAATAAACTCGATATTGCAACATATTTCTGTTGTGACAGTCTGCTGAATGTTTGCGCAAGAAACATGTGTTCAACTGTAGTAAAGAAGAAGATTTTGTTTGAATGTGCCGATTTATAACAATATTCCATGCATAGAGCCATTGTTCAATTCTAACATCCATCTTTATCTCTTGTTTTTCTCTGATATGCGTTTAATGCACATTGTGGTTTATTCACATGATATCACACTCATGCACACACGCATACACACACACACACACACACACACACACACACACACACACACACGCACGCACGCACGCAATCACGCACGCACGCACGCACGCACACACACACACACACACACACACACACACACACACACACACACACACACACACACACACACGCACACACAAACACGCTTATGTACTTTGGTATTAAAAGTCTGGTATTAAAAGTCTGGATCTCACAACCTCTCTCTCTCTCTCTCTCTCTCTCTCTCTCTCTCTCTCTCTCTCTCTCTCTCTCTCTCTCAGAGATATATGAATGAATATTATCATTCATCGCATGTGGAAGAGATCAGCAAGATACAATGTTATCATTTGATTGAGTGGATGGTCGAGTCAGTCTTAAGATTTTGTTTTAAAACCTTACTGCATTACTCCTGTGAGTGAGGACATAAAGAAATGTTACGTATTTATTTGTTTTTGTTAACCTTTGAATTGATACACACTAGGGATAAATGTGTACTATTTGTTTGCAGGCAAGGAAGAGAGAGAGAAATGTTATTGTTCTGTTACCCCCTCCCCCCTTGTCAAAAGACCTCTTTGGTAATGACAATAAAATATGAAAGTGTCAAAGTTCTCTCTCTCTCTCTCTCTCTCTCTCTCTCTCTCTCTCTCTCTCTCTGTCCCTCCCCCCCCCTCTCTCTCTCTCTCTCTCTCTCTCTCTCTCTCTCCAGCACATTACAATCAAGGTTGATGGGGCTTTAGATAGCCGAGACCTACCTGGACAAGCACAGAGCCAATCAATACGGGACCAGAGTCTGACAAAACATTAAGCATTCCTCTCATCAACTCTTCCCACGGATGTTTCTCTCAGAGCTCCAATCGACAACAGATCATGGTAGCCACTGCTATCAAGACACGGCTTTTGTAGTCTCCCTTCATCCGTCATCTCGGGGGTTATAAACAAGGGGCTGCCCAGACTCTGTTCAATAGGAAGCTTGTCGGCACACATGGGCATGGGCAGCGGACAGGAAGTTTACTGGCAGTGTGAGATCAAAGTGTGATGGTGGGTGGACGTCTGGGTTAAACTCCGTTTTACAAACCGGGAGTGAGTTTTCTGCAAAGAGGCGGACTGCCTGTGCTGGATACAAACATTACTGTTTAGTGATGTTGACCTTTCCTCCACCAACACCCATCCTCCCACCCACTCTCTATGAGAAGTCTGTTACATAAGTTATTTTATTTTTTTATTTTATTTTTTTTTTTGCTGTCCCAACCTCTGCGCCACCTCAAAGCCAGTGCACCCACGCCGCTCATTCCGATATCCCGTCCACAGCCACAGCCCAGGCGGCCCCGCCACAGCCCCAGCACCAGCAATCCACAGGGAGCAGTCACAGGGAGCAGTCAATGTCAAGTCGTCAAGAGGCAACACACCGGAGGAGACACTGCACTGCTGCTGAGTCACTTCGGTGGTGTTCAGTGCGCCTGTTCTGACCTAACATACGCAGGACACCACCTACTAAGCCCCCTACTGACAACAATAATTGCTTAGTAGCGGAGCCGTCGTGAGTGAGCTCTCCCTCTGGAGGACGCCACCACGTCCATCCAACGACAGCCCCCATAGACTCGCCGATACTGGTGACTCCGACGGAACCAAACCAAGGCCATAGACGTGAAGAGGACATCGAAATTGAGGTCACCATGAGAGCGGGGCATGAAGGGCCATAGAATCCGAGGAAGAGCGCCTGTGTCCATCAGATTCTGTCAAAGACGTGTGCCTCCTCCTGTCACACCCCTCTTTCTTCAGTGGCTGAGAGCTGTCATTCCCAATCACAGGGCAACAGCAGAGAGAAAGCAGAAGGTTTGCTTCTGGACATAGAATATGCATGGTTGCTACCAGGCACACTGATCAGTCCGTGATTTCTTGGTATTGATCAGTACAGTGTGGTGAGCTGCATAACATGTGCTTGTCTTTAGGTGTCTGGTGAAACCTTCTTTTTTTTTTTTTTTTTTTTAGACCAGTCCTTTAGGTTGAAATCTTTGCTTCGTATCTGGCTCCTTTAAGCGCTTGGAGCCTCAGTCGTGGCTACACGGTCGGCTGTTCTGTGAACAGCATGATTTGACTTGTTATCCGTTTTGCTGCATGATGAATTCATCAGTTCAAATCGTATTGTCGAAAGAACAGTGTTTCACTGTTCCAGCTGAACACACACAGCCTGCATCGAAATATCTTCATCAAGGAAAATGACAGCATCTTCTATGAGGGTTAGCGAGAGTGAAGACGTATTCTCAGTATTCCTGTCATGATGACCTCAGAGTCCACTCCCGCTGTATATCCATAACAATGGACAGTTCATGTTGACGTCTTTGGGGTTTGCGAGGTGATGGAAACCGTCGTTAGCGCACAGTTGTGGTCCCCGTCCCAGAGGGTAGGGTCAGTGGATTTAACTGGTATCAACTGAGTATTATTGTTCTAAGTATGGGGATTAGTAAGGGACGTAACTGTACATATATCAGACTAGACATTATTTTCACACTACCAAAGTGGTTCATCAGCAGTGCGTTGCTCCCCTTAGTGTTGTCTTCACAGCGATCTGAGCGTTCGGGTGATTAGCACTCAAAACTCAGCCACAGTCTGCAGACGCCGTCTGAGCTGGGTAGGCGATAGTGCAAGTCTGCCACCTTCAAGACTTGCACATCAAGGTCCTCACAAAGAACCAAATGGTCGGAGACAGGGAGGGCGAGCACAGACAAATTGAGTCAGACTGTGGACAGGGAACTCCAGTCAGTCAGCAAGCAGGGAGCCAGATGATCAGGTTGACTGCTGGCGGTAAATGCTGCCTGGCATGGACCGTCATTTTTGGTATCCACGACGATTGTAGTATCTTGGATACCAAAACAGTAACGGAATCATAAGCGTTGTAGGTGACAGCTCGCCTATTTAGCGTCCGGATACAACAACAGCGAGGCGACGGACCGTCTTGATGATATCCATGACCGTCTCTGGTCTTGATGTTAGAACATCAGAATGTCATTACCCGCCATTAAGTCCTTATCATTTGTCCTTCTGAAATAAGTAATTTGGTCAAATGATACTGAAACGGGAATCGCCTCTTTGTTCTAGCGGCTTAAAGGTAACTTATTGTTCACCCTGGGGGATTGGACGTGACTTTCTTACATAAAATCTCACGTTTCTCGCGGACTATACACTACACGTGTCTGTCTTGGAGGGAAATCTAATGTTCCCTTTAAGCTGCCCACAAGATACGTCTTCCTATGAACGAAACATAGTGTTCTCTATAGGTTTTCTTGAAAGAATTCTGGTGTTCCCTGTAAACTATCTGCAAGATATGTCTTCATCTAAAAGACGTGTAAAGTTCCACGTTGGCTTTCTTGAACAGAAATCAGATGTTCCCTGTGGGCTTTCTTTAGATGATATCTGATGTTCCCTGTAGGCTTTCTTTAGATGATATCTGATGTTCCCTGAAGGCTTTCTTTAGATGATATCTGATGTTCCCTGAAGGCTTTCTTTAAAGGATACATGATGTTCGGGCGGTGCTGGTTGATGAGGTTATCATCCTCACAGCAGACGCTGTTGGGTCAAGTTGTGTGCTACAGTAAGCTGGAGCATGTAGAGTCAGTTCAATCTGATGTGGGCTACCTTGGAATTCTTTCCATAGACGTGCAACAAAACTACTCCTTCCAGCCGTACCTCAAACACACCAGATGAAAACCTAAAAGCACTGAACATACTTCCAGTGAGTAAGCACTTGGGTATCAACAAGGCATGATGTTTACCATATCGACAGATACCATGCCATGTTATATTGATGCCCTTTTTACACAGACTGAACAGCTCCTCTGGCTCGAAGAAATTCCATGTCCCCTACCCACCCATTGATCAATACAAAACAAGCCTAGTCTACTCTGGACCATATGTCTGGAACTCCCCCTCCACCAAGTCTACAAAATACGCATACCTTAAACTTTTCAGGAAACGTGTACATAAACATTTCATGTCTCAATAATTTGATTATTCGAGTAACATCATTAACGTCCATTCGCAAAGTCTTCTGTACACCATAGTTTGAATACACCGTCTAAACATGTGACCTACTCCATTAAATCGCTCATCCCCGCTCCCTCTCTGTCTACCATCCCTCCTCTTCTTCCACCATCTACCATTCTCTCTCCCTCCACCCACCCCACCCCCCTCTCTCTCTCTCTGCTTTTTTTGTTGTTCGTTTGTTTCCTTCTGTTTGATTACCCACCATGTCATTATTACGGTTATGAATAGTCTGCTTGTCATCGTAGAACCACAGTGTTGCTATGTTGAATTGTCCGTATGAATTATATATATATAGATGATATATGTGTTACGCGATATACGTGTACCTGCTCAGTACGTGCACTACGCAATTTTTGGTGTGTTTCATGAACTGCACAGCCTCGTTGCAGAATTCATGAACTCTGCAACGAGGTTGCTCAGTTCATGAAAAACGCAAAATAGCATTGCCCAGTACATGAACTACGCACACGGTGCAAACACGGTTGTAACCTCAATTCGCAGATTGTGTATTTCACGAACTACGCAAACAGGCTCAGTCTGTATGTCAACCAGACCAAAACGTCATGAAGTCATCTGAACAGTTATCATTACTCGCATAACTGTTTTTGTTGCCGACTGACAGCAAAACAGTCTTAACGTCTTCAGTGATCATCTGTATCCGAAGAAGCATGGATGCTACTGCTAGAGGCCTGTGGTCTGATCACTATGAAAAAACAAAGTTCTCGAGATTTTACGAAGGCCTGTCACTGGCAAGAAAGAAGACGGGGAAGTTTACCATATCCAGAATACCATTGCTATTGTGTCCATGGCTGGATTGGACCGTGTAAAGCGCAAGTCATCGGGCAAGTGCATGATCACACAGAGCCAAGTATATGAAGTGCTTGAAGCAACACAGCAAGCAACAGGTAAATGTTTCCAAATACTTCAGTCATTTGCCAGAGGTGTATTATTTTGGTCACTGTCTCTTTGCCGACAGCATGGCAGTGAGTTCACGCGAAGGATGTCACGCTTTCTCTCTCTCTCTCTCTCTCTCTCTCTCTCTCTCTCTCTCTCTCTCTCTTTATTTCTCTGTGTCTCTTTCTCTGTCTTTCTCTTTCTCTCTCACCCTCTCTCTCTCTCTCTCTCTCTCTCTCTTTCTCTCTCTGTGTGTGTCTCTCTCTGTCTCTGTCTGACTCTCTTTCTCTGTGTGTGTGTGTCTCTTTCTGTCGCTGTCTCTGTCTGTCTTTCTCACGCTCTCTCTCTCTCTCTCTCTCTCCCTGTATGTATGTGTGTGTGTGTGTGTGTGTGTGTGTGTGTGTGTGTGTGTGTGTGTGTGTGTGGCTGTCTCTGACTGTCTGTCTGTCTGTCTGTCTCTGTCTTTCTCTCTCTCTCTCACCCCCCTTCTCTCTCTCGCTCTCTCTCTCTCTCTCACCCCCCCATCCCCCTCTCTCTTACCTTTTAGATTTCTATTTTAATATAGTTTGACTGGCATCTGAACGTGGAACCGGGAGTTCTCAAAAATTTTCCCTAGACACACATATGACTGTATGCTTCGTCGCAAACTATGAATAGCTTCTGTATGGCATTTGTGGGTTATTGTGTGTGTGTTTTGTGTGTGTGTGTGTCATTCATTTAAACGTCTTTCCACTAATCGTGATATTAGACGGTTTGTGTGTGTGTGTGTGTGTGTGTGTGTGTGTGTGTGTGTGTGTGTGTGTGTGTGTGTGTGTGTGTGTGTGCGCGTGAGATATTTGATGCATTAATTTGCAATTAATTTCGTGATCATAATGATTTTTTCCCTTCTCTGCGCTGTTTGTACTTTACTGTTCATCATTCTTGTGAATTGTGAATTCTTGTCAATGAAGAAGTATTTTATACAGTCAGTTATGAATCTGTTCGTCATACACACCCACATACACAGACTGATCTTGAGGTTACAACCGAGTTTGCACCTTGTGCGTAGTTCATGTACTGGGCAATGCCATTTTGCGTGTTTCATGAACTGAGCAACCTCGTTGCAAAGTTCATGAATTCTGCAACGAGGTTGCGCAGTTCACGAAACACACCAAAAATTGCGTAGTACACGTACTGAGCAGGTACACGTATATCGCGTAACACATGCATGACAAGGACAGATTGTTAGAGACTAGACTTTGGCTTAAAATCTTCATCCTTGCGTTATAAAGATCATTCTCTCTCTCTCTCTCTCTCTCTCTCTCTCTCTCTCTCTCTCTCTCTCTCTCTCTCTCTCTCTCTCTCATACAGCAAACGCAGCAGTCAAAGTCAATCAAGTATAAGTTGACAGTGTTCGAGAAGGGCATAATTATTATGAATTGTAAACAAGCTTTCTCAGCTTGGATTTTTTTTCGTTCTGACACAATAAAGTGGCCCTCTTGTGTTATTCCCGTCATTAAATAGTAAATGAATGTGTTCTACATATTCTGGGATAGTTTAAAAAAGAAATCTCATATTCCCAGTGGGTTTTCTGAGAAGGAAATATATATGCATCTTGTAGGCGTTCTTTAAAGAAAGTTTCGTGTTCCCAGTACGCTTTCTTGCAAGGATATCTGACGTTCCATGTAAACTTTCTTGAAAGAAATCTCATGTTCTTAGTGATCTTTCTCTAAAGAAATCTCTATATTCCATGTCACTTTTTTTTTTTTTAATCTATGTTTTCCCCCCGTAGTCTTTTTTTTTTTTTTTAAAATAGAAATCTCATGTTCCCTGTAGGCTTTCTTTCTTCTTTTTTTTTTTTTTAAGTCTAAGTTCCCTGTGGGTTATCCAAATATGAAAATTGTGGAGAAATCAATGCTTTTCACCGGGTCAGCCACATCAAGCGGACACGCCAGCATTCATCGGATAGGTATCAACTGAATGGGACAGACCGAGTAGAACAAAAATGATGGGACTTCAAATGCTCATTTCATCACATCAGAAAAAAAGCAGATCTCTGGATCCAAAGGACTGGTAGCGACATCCTGCTGTTGACATGTCCAGATCAAAATGGTCATGGATATCATGACGGCGAGCTATAGCCCAGTCGTTGTGCCTGCCAGCTTGCTTTCTGCATCTACCTCACGTGTTTCACGACCCGAGAGCTGCTCAGTGTCAGGTCAGTGGAATACTGCAGCTGGGACTGCGAAGAAATGAGCCTGGATGTGGCTACGTATAGGGGAGTCAGAAAGGGTATGATGGGATCGGGAATGATGTCAAGAAGAGGGTTTAGAGAGCACCAAAACAAACGCGTCTTTGAAAGCTTCAACAGACAACCACCATGGGATTTCCTGCGAAACACTTCGTCACGAGTTGAGAATGCACTCCTAAAGCTCTAATGATGTATCATTCAGCTTCAGACAGGGGCTTATTTAGAAGATGAATGAAATAAAGATTCTACCTTCAGACTAACATGCCTCTTTCTCAGTATGAACACTGTAGCAATTTCTGGCCACTGGTGCCAACGAATTTGTGCAAGCATGCCCGAAATTTCATGAAATCACCTCCCACCTCTCCCATCCTCATCTTCTCTGTCTGTCTGTCTGTCCGTCCGTCCGTCTGTCTGTCTGTCTGTCTGTCTCTACAATTTCTCTGGTTTGATCTCCCCGTCTGTCGTGTTTGTTTCTTTGTTCAATCGGCGGTTCCTGCTGTCTCTGTGTCTCTGTCTCAACATACCAGCTTCATAGCAAGGTGAACTGGGTTTAAGCAGTTAGCACCCACGGTGTAACAGACAAAACATGTCAAAGCCTCCCCATAACAGATGGACACTTCTCTCCAAATCCTGACAAGAAAGACAGCCCGCATGTCTTCATCTCTCGGCCTGTGTTACCGTTGATGTGCCCGTCAACTTAGAGACAATTTCTCATTAGGGAGTTTCTCTGATCTTCATCATAGGGACAGTTTCTCATTAGGGAGTTTCTCTGATCTTCATCATAGGGACAGTTTCTCATTAGGGAGTTTCTCTGATCTTCATCATAGGGACAGTTTCTCATTAGGGAGTTTCTCTGATCTTCATCATAGGGACAGTTTCTCATTAGCGAGTTTCTCTGATCTCATCATAGGGACAGTTTCTCATTAGCGAGTTTCTCTGATCTTCATCATAGGGACAGTTTCTCATTAGGGAGTTTCTCTGATCTTCATCATAGGGACAGTTTCTCATTAGGGAGTTTCTCTGATCTTCATCATAGAGACAGTTTCTCATTAGGGATTTCTCTGATCTTCATCATAGGGACAGTTTCTCATTAGGGAGTTTCTCTGATCTTCATCATAGGGACAGTTTCTCATTAGGGAGTTTCTCTCTGATCTTCATCATAGGGACAGTTTCTCATTAGGGAGTTTCTCTGATCTTCATCATAGGGACAGTTTCTCATTAGGAAGTTTCTCTGATCTTCATCATAGAGACAGTTTCTCATTAGGAAGTTTCTCTGAACTTCCCTTCTCATCGTGATAGGCATTATTTAGAGATCGCATTGTAGTGAACGAAACAAACTAGGAGAAAATGATCGGCGAGAATTGCTCCCGTGAAATCGGAGGATGAAGACTGAAGCACGGTTCCACGTTGGATCAAAGTGGACGGTGGCCAGGTGTGGTGACCACAACACCATGTGCAATAGTTCATCGGGAAAGTAATTCTTGACATTTGACAGCCATGAATCAAAACTGGTTTCTATAAATCAAGGATGAATTTGGATCTTTTGTATGTCTGTACCAAAGAAAACATTGACTCGCGCCAATGTTCATATTCAGCTTTTTTTCCATCAAAAAATCATTTTTGTTAAACGTTACCCGTTATAGTTATGATAATCAACAACGCGAATATTTTTGCCTGCGAATCTGAATACACTCTTGAAAACACAAACACACGTGTACACACACACACACACACACACACACACACACACACACACACACACATGTACTTCTCCCTCTTTCTTTTCTCTCCCTCCCTCCCTTTCTCTCATTCCCACTCTCCCTCCCAGCCTCTCTCTCCCTCTCTCTCTGTCCCTCCCTCTCTCATTTCCTCCCTCCCAGCCTCTCTCTCTCTCTCTCTCTCTCTCTCTCTCTCTCTCTCTCTCACTGACCTTCTCTCTCAACCCCTCAGTCTCTGTCAGTAACAAAACTGTGAAATAAAAAATCGATCAAGATTGCACCTAAACAGAACTAAAGCCAAGACACACCCCGTCATCCAAGTAACTCCCTCCACAGAGCCAATCAATGCTGCAGCCCCAGAGCCCCAGACGTCCTGCGACTGTTCTCCCATTATCTCCCCTGACATATGCCACTGAGCGGCCATCAACCACAGACCGGGTTATCAACTCCCACAGGGATGAGGCCTGTGTACGTCCTCTCTATTCGTAGTCCACGCATTGAGGCAACTCCGCCCATTTTCCTTTCTCTTGATCTTCTCAGCTCTGCCCTCCTCCTATCTTCTCTGCTCCATCCGATCAAAAATCAAAAAGAGAAGTCGCCACTCAAAGACTTTTGAGCATCAAGATGGATTCTCGAGTGCAGGGGGGTCCTTTTTTTTCTCTTTTTTTCCTTTTTTTTTTTTTTTTTTTTAGTGATGTATCCTGTCATTGATAAGGTTATGAATGAAAGATTTTACCCGCAGTTTTCAGACCTCCTCTTTCTAATCCTACCTCTTATCACTTCTATCAGTGGAATACCTTCCTCTACATAGGTACACCTTTGGGATACGTTTCTGTTGTAAAGATTTTTTTTTTTTTTTTATCATTTTACTTCTTCCCTTTTATTAGTAGTCGTTCTGGTATTGATAGAGCCGGCTGGCATGGGGTCCTTGTCCTACTTCATCATCCCAAAAGCAAGACTTCCAAGGGACGACATTGTGACTAACCTATCTTCGTCCTTCCTGGGGTCTGCAGCGGGATGGCGTATTCTGCAGCGGGATGACGTAGTCTGCAGCAGGATGACGTGGTCTGCAGCGGGATGACGTAGTCTGCAGCGGGATGACGTGGTCTGCAGCGGGATGACGTAGTCTGCGTGCGGGATGACGTGGTCTGCAGCGGGATGACGTGGTCTGCAGCGGGATGACATGGTCTGCAGCGGGATGACGTGGTCTGCAGCGGGATGACGTAGTGTGCGGCGGGATGACGTGGTCTGCAGCGGGATGACGTAGTCTGCAGGGATGACGTAGTCTGCGGCGGGATGGCGTAGTCTGCAGCGGGATGACGTAGTCTCCAGCGGGATGAAGTTGTCTGCAATGTTGGTAAAAGTTCGCACTGTTGGACTGAGGATAGCGATATGTGTTTTTTTTTATTCTTAATTTAAAAGGGCACGGAAGGACCTGAATGAGGTATCAGAGGTACAGCTTGACTCCACCTACTGGAGAAGATGATTACTTCACGTTGTAGACTGCCTCCACCAAGTCTAACAGATGAAATGTCAGCGTTAAACAGAGCTTATCTTATCAGGTGTCGAGTGTTTTGTCCTGTACTTTGTTTGTCTATGTCCTTGGCGGTAACTAACCCCCTCTCTCTTTCTATAGCTTATTCGGTCGCCATTTGCCACACAGTTCTGAAACTGGCGATCATTTCGGCTAGAAAGATCATTTCTGTTGTTGAAGCACTGCAAAAAGCTTTGTTAAGTGCCTGTAAGTCATTTTACGGACTGCTTTGACTTTTCAACAGGTAATCTGCGGCTTTTGTCACGTAGCAACGGCGAGCGACAAAATTTGGCGACTTACATAGCTCAAAAAAAAAAAAAACAAAAAAAACATCAGAGTTACAAATCCAAGGTAAAGTCTAAAGCAGCCTAGTCCCCCTGGTTTCGCTTTTCTGTAATTAAAATGCGCTTCGTCGTCTTTGATGGAAACAAGATAAACATTGCCTGTAAAGACTAGACGAAGAAAGAAAATTTCGTTTCGTGACATACCTCTATTTTTTTTTTCGTGTCAGATAAATAGTAACGTGATCAGGTCCGAGAAATCATCACCGTCCCATTTCGTGTCCAGTAAGGGAAGGGAGAGTATTCTTGCCTTCCGGTTGGGGATCAGTTGAGAGCGAGGCTGTCAGCTAAGCTTTCTTTGTACCCTTGGTTTCGTTAGTAAGCTGTCAACCCAAAGTCGACCACTAGATATTGTTTGGGCTTGAAACTTTTTCTTCGTTTTGTCTTTAGGCGTTTGAAAATGTAGCTTTTCTTCACCCCTTAATGATCATGTCTGTGTTAAGGTAGTTTCACGTTGTGCTTCCAGATCAAAGACCATTTAGCCGTTAGGGGAAGAGGGATGGATAGTTTGCGCAGGGAAAATACCAAATATCAGCCAGCTGCACATGTTCCTTGTTTTTAACCTATGTATAGTCGTGGTGCGTAAAAGGCCCTGCTGATTTATCCCTGATTTCCGCGTGCTTACATTGAAAGAGAGTGTTCCGTAGTATAGTAGGAAGAATCACAAGGGAGATCCGGACATCAGAAGATCTTCAGAGAAATCCTCTCCTCATTGTAAGTGTCTGGGCCTGGACCTCCTCACCCTGGAGTGGGACCACGTCACTTTCAGGTCAAGACTTCCCGGCGTCCTGCCATTGCGTCGTTCTGATGCTGTCAGGATTTGAACATGAACCTACAGGATGATCAGGCGGCGTCTCAAGGTCATATCGCCAGGTGACGGGAGTGGTAAACACGTGGCTGTTGTAAACATGCCTTTAGTGGGAATGTTCAGCTCTGTGAAGTTCACTTTGAATCCTCCTGGATCAGCTTAGCTCATCACTTTCTCATTTCTTTCCGCCATCGCCTCTAGGACCCTGTCCTCTTCCATCCAGAAGTTGAGGTCTGTTTCATGAGAT
>JADBJO010002807.1:45000-47500 GCA_016801955.1 Conus betulinus | reverse complement strand
ATTCACTGCTTTAAATCTGTTGCGTCTCTTTGGCAAGCATGTTTTATTTGGAAACATTGTCGTGTTACGTAGACCTAATTAAGCACAATTAATTTTAAAGCACAATTTTTAAAACGGCCCGACCAAAATACTCTCTAGATCCATAGATTGCTGCGTCGTCCCCAAAACACTACTATGTCTGGTAACAACACCCCAATAAAACAGCAAGGTGAGCAGAACGTCAGCATGTTAACAACATCCACATAAAACAGCATGTTAACAACACCCACATAAAAACAGCATGTTAAAACACCCACATAAAACAACATGTTAACAACACCCACATAAAACAGCATGTCACAACACCCACATAAAACAGCATGTTAACAACACCCCAATAAAACAGGATGTTAACAACACCTCAATAAAACAGCATGTTATCAACACCCCACCCCAATTAAAACAGCATGCTACCAACAACACCCAGTAAAACAGAATGTTAACAACACCTCAATAAAACAGGATGTTAACAACACCTCTCAATAAAACAGCATGTTATCAACACCCCAATAAAACAGCATGCTATCAACACCCCAATAAAACAGCATGTTATCAACACCCCAATAAAACAGCATGCATGTTATCAACACCCCAATAAAACAGCATGTTATCAACACCCAAATAAAACAGCATGTTATCAACACCCCAATAAAACAGCATGTTAACAACACCCCAATAAAACAGCATGTTATCAACACCCCAATAAAACAGCATGTTAACAACACCCAATAAAACAGCATGTTAACAACACCCCCAATAAAACAGCATGTTAACAACACCCCAATAAAACAGCATGTTAACAACACCCCAATAAAAACAGCATGTTATCAACACCCCAATAAAACAGCATGTTATCAACACCCCAATAAAACAGCATGTTAACAACACCCAGAAAAAACAGCAAGGTGAACAGCACGTCAGACATGTTAACAACACCCAGATAAAAACAGCAAGGTAAGCAGAACGTCAGCATGTTCTGTGATCTATGTTGGTATCTTCTTCCACTTTCTCTTCGTTTTCCTCCTCCTCTTCCTCCTCCTCCTCCTCCTCCTCTCTTCCACCTTCTCCTCCTTGTCCTCCTCCTCCTCCCTCCTCCTCCCTCCTCCTCCTCCCTCCTGCTCCTCCTTCTCCTCCTAATCCTCCTCCTCCTTCTTCTTTTTCTTCCTTTTTCTTCTCTTCTTCCTCCTTTTCTTCTCTTCTCCTTTTTCTTGTTGTTGTTGTTGTTGTTGTTGTTGTTGTTGTTGCTGTTCTTCTTCTTCTTCTTCTTCTTCTTCTTCTCTGTAGACCCTTACAAGGTCAGTGCAGCCGTGCAGAACATGGAGTAGTGGTCACCAGACTGTGCTGCCCTACAGAGTGACCAGAAGTGGAATGGCAGCTGAGTCTTCACCCTCACACTTCACAGTGCCAGTTCTCGCCCATCATTTTCTCCTCCTCTATTCCGTTCATAAAACGGCGATCCCTAAGCGATGCCTGTCAAAATGAGACGGGAAGATCAAAGAAGCTTTGTATTGAACCGATGTCTGTGTGATGGACGCCGGAATGGAAGACGGCTGAACGGTAAAGCCAGATGGCAGACGACGGAACGAGTATTGGCTTTCTTGTCAGCATTTGGCTAGACGTGTCGATGTAAGAGACGTGAGGCTGTGACACGTTTTCCCCGTTGTATTGTGGTTGCTAACTGCTGAAGCTCACTCAGTCTTCCTTTGAAGTTTCTGAGTCGAGACAGAGACAGCAGGAGCAGCCGATCAAACAAAGGACAAGAAATGAGAGATCGAAACAGACAGACAGACAGACAGACAGACAGACAGACAGGCAGAGATAGAACCACGCAAAAAGGGAGAGTCTCAGGTGATTTCATAGAGTATCAGGCACGTCTGCTTCCAGTATTGTACACAAGTGGCCAAAGAGTGCTGGATTGTTAATGCTGAGAATGAGATCAGTCAGCCTGAGAGTAGGATGGCGATGGATTCATTTTCTAAAGAGGTGTCATTTGATGCAGAGTGGTTGACGGCGCAATAGAAATCCATTCTCAGCTCCTAATTCTGTGTTTGTAAACATATCCCGTGATGATTGTCTGTTAAAGCTTTCATGACACTTTGTTTCTGGTGCCACACGTGCCTCCTCTCGCTGGTTCCATTCTGTAACGCCCCCTGTACACAGACACAGCTGACACATTGGTTTCTGGTGCCACACGTACCCTCTCTCACTGGTTCCATTCTATAACGCATCCTGTACACAGCCATAGCAGACACATTGGTTCTGGTGCCACACGTGCCCTCTCTCACTGGTTCCATTCTATAACGCTTCCTGTACACAGCCATAGCTGACACATTGGTTCTGGTGCCACACGTACCCTCTCTCACTGGTTCCATTCTATAACGCATCCTGTACACAGCCATAGCAGACACATTGGTTCTGGTGCCACACGTGCCCTCTCTCAACTGGTTCCATTCTATAACGC
>JADBJO010002807.1:32500-37500 GCA_016801955.1 Conus betulinus | reverse complement strand
TTTTACTCCCTACTTTTGCAAATGATAGACCTAATATGAAAACAAATGCGCATGCTGACAGAGCTCCTTTACGTAATAATACGTCAAACAGAAATGACACAAAAGTAACACAACCATTACGTCATTTATTTGGGATGACGAATCTGCAGTAAAGCTGAGCATTGCTTTAAATAACCCTATCGTGAAGAGTCGTATAGATGAAATAGAGAAACGCATGGAGAAGACACAAGATCATGATACGGAGACCTCGGTCTTCATTGACAACATGGTTAATGATCTGACCCAAACAATAAAAAGACGCAGCATCCCTATCACTCAAACAAAAGACAAATGCGCAAAAGAAAGAGAAAAAAATCCGAAACACAAAAAATGGTTTGATGAAAAATGTTTTCTTCTAAGGAAAGAAGAAAGATCACTTTTAAATGCACTGAACAGACACCCTTTCAATCGATACCTACAGGCAAAAGTACTTTTCAACTGTGAAGGCATACAAAAGTATTCTAAGAAAGACAAAAAAAATATATACAGAGAGTAACTTGTTAGAGAACTAAATGAAGCCTTTGAAAAGGATCCAAATCAAGTATGGAGAACACTAAACGAATTAACAAACATGCAAAAGACGAATCAAAATAAAAGGAAGGAAAAATTCATGAAGACAAATGGATATTTCACTTAGAAAAATCAATTAGCAAGAAAATTGAAATAACAGAACAGAGAAAAAAACTGACTGAGCAAAAACTGTCTGAAGCAAAAAATATTATATATATAATCCAGACGTTGATGAGCCTATTAGTATATCAGAAATCCATAAGACATTTCGAAATTTAAAAAATAAAAAAAAGCACAGGAAAGGACGGAATCTCAAATGAAATAATCAAAGCCAGTTTGCCTAATATAATTATACCTCTTAAGATATATATTTAACTGGGTACTAAGATATGGCCAGTATCCCACTCTGTGGAAACATGGCATTTGTATGCCCATTTATAAAAGCGGCGATCCTACAAATCCTAACAATTATCGTGGAATTACTTTAAATTGCTGCCTGAGTAATGCTTTCTGTCAAATATTAAACAGTAGGATAACTAATTACATAGAAAGCAGAGATTTATTTATAAAAGAACAGGCAGGATTTCGAAAATCCTACAGAACAACAGACCAGAAATTCTTTTTAAAAAGATCATTGACAGTGAAACTAAGAAAAAAAAGAACGGCAGACTATACCGTTGTTTTGTAGACTTTATAAAAGCATTTGACAGCATATGGTATGACGCTTTACTTCTGAAACTATACAATATTATCATCGGGTTATTATAAAAGTATGTACACAAACGCGATGGTTTGTGGAAAATCAAATAATGTCTTTATAAAGATCAGTCTCGGTCAAACAAGGACTTCTTCAAGGCAGTTCGCTTAACCCGATGCTGTTTAATATCTTTATGAATGGTATTTCAAAATATATTGATAACAATGATTCTCCTGTTATAACACAAGCTGAAAGAAACACGAATATCGCATTTATTATACGCTGACGACATAGTAGTATGTTGTCAAACACACAAAATCGGGATTACAAACAAAACTTAATCAACTCATAATTATTGTACAGAATGGGGCATGAAACTAAATAAAGATAAAACAAAAGTTGTCATATTCACTAAAACTGACTCAAAATTTTCAACCGCCGCATTTACATATGGAGATGATCCTCTTGAGACAGTAAATGAATACAAGTATTTAGAATAATTCTTCATAAAAGTGGAGAGCTACATAAAGCACAAGATCATCTAGCAAAACAAGGTAACAAAGCTGTACATTCCTTACTACGTAAAGTAAAGGGAGAACATGTCAATGTATCATCAATAGCAAAACTCTTTGATGCTTTGATTTCACCAGTTATGCTATATGCCGCAGAAATTTGGTTTCCATTTACAGAAAAGATAGGACATGTTGAAAAGCAGACTACAATGTTCGACATTTATCACAAATACCTATTATCCAATAATCCGATCGAGAACGTACATGTAAAATTTTGCAGACATATATTAGGCGTACACAGAAAAGCAATGAAATTGCCAGTACTAGCTGAACTTGGAAGATTTCCCTTGTGTCAAGAAATAATGAGTCAAGTAGTCATGTTTTGGATCCATATAATGGAATCAAAGAAAGACTCATATCTAAGAGAAGCGTATCGAAGATCTTGACCTATCATCTTCATGGAAATCTTTTGTAAAGATGATCTTAGTAATATTGGAATGATACATGTTTGGAATAACCAAAGTACACTAAACCCTCAAAGATTGCGTTATGCAATAGAGAGAAAGTTACAAAGTGAATATATACACTTTTGGGAAAAAGAAAAAGAAAGAGCACCAAGGTTAAAATTTTATAATGACATCAGTAATAAATATAGGCTTGAACCGTACCTCATCAAATGCACAAATAAACATTACAGGAAAGAACTTTGTAAATTAAGAATTAGCGCACATGACCTCGCAATAGAAAGAGGTAGATATTCCCATATTAAGCGTGAAGACAGGAATGTACAACTTGCAATATAATAGAAAACGAGGTACATTTTTTTAGACTCTTGTAAACGTTACGATAAAATCAGAATACGTTTAAAAAACGTATCATAAACAAAATGGATATATACGACGACGCTACCTCATTGAAAATAAGTACTCTAATGATGACCTTCTGGTTGAAATTGCGAAATATGTATATGACTGCGTTACATAATGACTTTTTATGTAAAAATTATTATTTCTTTGGACGATGAGTTGTATAATCATCGCCATCTTGTGTCCATAAATCCTTTAATGGTGTTTAGTGACAATAAAAAAAGTTTCAAGTTTCAAGTTTCACACACACACTCACACACACACACACACACACACGCACACACAGACACACACACGCGCGCGCGCGCACACACACTCACACACACATACTCACATACACACACACACACACACACACACACACACACACACACACACACACACACACACACACACACACACACACACACACACGTCTAATATCACGATTAGTGGAAAGACGTTAAAATAACACACACACACACACACACACACACACACACACACACACACACACACACACACACACACACACACACACACACACACGCACACGCACGCACGCACGCACGCACACACGCACGCACGCACGCACGCACGCACGCACATACACACACACACACACACACACGCACACACACGCAAACACGCGCACACACACACACATGCATACACACACACACACACACACACACACACACACACACACACACACACACACACACACACACACACACACATTTCATTAGTGCTTTACTTTATTTAAAGATTTTTAGTTACAAGATAGTCAACGCTACCCTCTCCGCCGTCTCTCCAGATCCCCTCTTTTGTCTCTGTCTGTCTACCCATCTGTCTGTCTGTCTGCCCGTCTCTCTCTCTCTCTCCCTCTCTTTCTTTCTTTCTCTCTCTTTCCCCTCCCTCCCTCGTTCTCTCTCTCTCTCCCTCCCCTCTCTCTCTCTTTCCAGCTTTTTTTTTTGTTTTTTTTTACAATTATATTAAGCATGAGATACATCATTGCATCAGAGATCAGTTCAATCGTCGTTGTGGGTCTTGAGAATTCTGACAGTGTCCAACCATGTAGCCATTGGGGACCTTGTCTCACAAAGGTCAGTCCTCCAAGAGACGGAGAAGAGAGTCTGTGCACCCTAACTTCCCCATCTCCAGCTCTGTATTCATACCAACGGCGGGCGAGACCAGTCTTGGTCCAGAATAAAACGTCGGGACCACTAACCCGAGGGCACTAATGCGTGGTATCTGGCGCTTGCATAATACAAGAGCTTTGGGGGTGAGCGGTTTTGATGGACGCAGCCAGTGCCTATCTTTCAGAACCGGATTGCAGGTGCCCGTGAGGATCTGGTTTTACTGCCGTGCACCGTCTTCACCGGCTCGGACTGGCCTGGGCAGACAGAGGTTACACAGTCAATATTTTTTGTTACCAAGGTCTGATTGAAGCCGTCAGTGAGCTCGGCGAAGCAAGAAAGACTGATATCGATGTTTTTTCTCTCTCAAAATATTCCCTTTTTGAAGACCGTAAGCAACTTCAAGGATTTGAACAACTTTATCTCCTTCCAGGATAGGTGAAGGTAGTTATCATTCATCATTGCCTCCTGATTTGAAATCAATGGAAAGCAAGGTTCAGAAGAACTAGACTTCAGATTCCTGCGTTCTTTGTTGATAAAGGGGAAGGTTGGTATTCGATTCTTTGATGGCTATTATAATGTTTGTTGACTACCATAATTCGTTATATAAACCCGAATTCTGTGTTGGCAACTGAAAATCAGTGCTGATAAATCAGAATTTGTCGATTACCAGTGTTCTTTGTTGGATAGCAGAATTATCTTAATTCTTCTTGCAACCAGAATTGTTTGTTGACTACCGAAAAAAATCTTCGTTTGTGGCCACATTATATTGCAGAGCATCATAATTCTTTGTTGGTTACCAGATCCCTTTGTGGTCTACGTGAACTCTTTGTTGCCTTCCACAATTCTTTCTCTGCTACGGGGAATGGAGAGAACCTGGCCGGCCATTTTCTTTGGCTGCTTCCTCTCCCTTCGCCTCCCCCTCCCCCCCTCCTTCACACCACAATCCACAGCTTTCCGTTGGCCACACGTCAAAGCAGCTGACCACTTTGCTTCCAAACTGCGGTACAAATGGCCAGAGAGTGGAGAGATCAGAGGAACGGTGCATGAGGTGTAAAGACTGATGTCTGAAAGGTGGCGTTTTCGCATATTTTTTACTGTACATGTTTGTTACTTTCTTTGTGTCTTTTTTCTTTGTCTGTTTCCAACATCTTTATATAATGGCGTAGCCGACATGTAGTTCGACAAAAATGCCTACTGACACAATCAACCAACCAAACGTTAACTCAAAACACAGATTTCAAAGTTCTTGAGGTAA
>JADBJO010002807.1:25000-27500 GCA_016801955.1 Conus betulinus | reverse complement strand
GGAGAGGGGGGGAGGGGGGGAGGGGTGAGACAAAAAATGCTAACAACACGCGGCAGCCAAACCTGAAGACCCGTCTGCAGAAAAAAAAAAATATTATATTACAAAAAAGATGGCTCTCCGGCTGTATAGAAGGCTGCAGGAGTTTATGGCGGGCTGGGTTTCTATGGAAGAGAATTCCATTCAGGAGGGGCACAAAAAGAAAAATGGAATTTACCAAATAACTCAGTGAAGCCGTGTGGAACAGAAAAAGTGACTACGAGAAGAGGAACAGAGTTCTAAGTGGTGAATACCAGGTAGACATGCAGGGTCAGCCCAACTGACTGCATTGAAGCAGATCTGCCAAATTTATTTAATACTTTCTTTAACAGTGGCAGAGCGCCGGACTCGAAATGGTGATCCTGGGATTGCGGGTCCGAATCTCCTCCGGACCATTTTGGTACAGGGTGATTTTACTGACTCCATTTCCCATACAGTCCTTCGAATGAGACTACAAACCGAGGTTCCGTGTGTGGACGCGCGCATGACATCTCGCACACACATAAAAATCCCATCACCAACTTTCGGAAGAGAAGGCCAGTTTAGCCGTTGGTATGGATAACACGTTACACATAGCGTGCACCCTGCGTGAGAAATGGAAAGCATGAAGGAAAAATGAAATTGAGAGAACGATTTTGGACGATATTGACTGGATGACTCGGGAAACTACTGATTGAAGCGCCAGCAGGCAGCTCTTCAGTGGGCACTACCCAGGTAGGCAGCCCGTTGTGTAAACGAGTGTGGATTATAAAGCGCTTAGAGCTTAGTCTCTAGCCGAGGATAGGCGTTATCTTAGTATTCACAATGATAACAACAACAACAACAACGACAACAATAATAATGATAATAATAATAATAATAATAATAATAATGACAGGAAGCCAGGCAAATTTTGAAGGTATGGTGTTTTGTGGATGGTTCGAGTAATTCTTAGGATGAGAAGAGCCGTATCGCCTTGAAGCTTTCGAATCTCAAGGAACAGATTTGACGGACAGCCAGAACAACAGCGAATAGCCATAGTGCAGGTGGAAACACAGCACAGGATCAGAATGGCTTTTTGTTTGTTTTGTTTGTTTGTTTGCTGTCCCAAACTCTGCGCCACCTCAGAGGCAGTGCACCCACGCCGCTCATTCCGACACCCCGTCCACAGCTACAGCCTGGTCGGCCCCGCCGCAGCCCTGGCACCGGCGATCCACAGGAAGCAGTCAGTGTCAAGTCGTCAAGAAGCAACCCACCGGAGGAGACACTGCACTGCTGCCGAGTCGCTAAGGTGTGTTCAGTGGCGCCTGTTCTGATCTAACATACGCAGGACACCACCTACTAAGCCCCCTACTGACGACAATAATTGCTTAGTCGCAGAGCCGGCGTAAGTGAGCTCTCCCTCCGGAGGGCGCCACCACGTCCGTCCAAACGACAACCCCCATGGACTCGCCGATCCGGTCGCCAACGGTGACCTCGACGGAACCAAGCCAAGGCCACAGACATGGAGAGGACATCGAAAATGAGGTCAGTATGAGAGCAGGGCATGAAGGGCCACAGAATTTTAGAGATTTTCTAAAAAAAAATGCTGATCGATGAGAATGAGGATGATTAAGATGATGCTACGGATTTCCATTTCGGTCTGAGACTAATGACAGGGCTGTACTCTACACTTCCTTTCATAATATATCCCGGCGTCAACCAGGCCCGAGAGATACAGACATTTGCAGTGTTGGTCATGAAATTTGAGCAACACTCTCAGAA
This sequence comes from Conus betulinus, assembly GCA_016801955.1. NCBI lineage: Eukaryota > Metazoa > Mollusca > Gastropoda > Neogastropoda > Conidae > Conus > Conus betulinus. The sequence goes on along the minus strand of JADBJO010002807.1, from coordinate 25,721 downwards.
ACGCATCCATTTAAGTGGATAAAATTCGACTGTGTGATCCCAGTCTTCCCAACTGAGTCCGCAGAAAACTCAACTGTGGGTAGGAGCCGGTCGGGGCAGAAAAACCCACATGACTCTAATGGGATTCGAACCCACGATCTCCCAGCCGGGAGTCGGCGACGCTAACCACTTCGCCACGGCGGCTGGTAGATCAGAATGGCTTCTGTTGCAAAGGAAGTGGCACTGGTTGTAATGGGGCGCACTTCCAACGTTACATAACAAATGAGATTCACAACATGTGTGTCAACAACATGAGCTTGCACAACAAACGGAGAAATGTTGGAGCGTCGTGGTCAAGTGCGACAACGAAATGGAGTTGGATCTTCTTGGTGTGGATATAATTATTACGTCTTGACAACGAAATGGAGTTGGATCTTCTTGGTGTGGATATAATTATTACGTCTTGACAACGAAATGGAGTTGGATCTTCTTGGTGTGGAGATAATTACCTGTCTTGACAACGAAATGGAGTTGGATCTTCTTGGTGTGGAGATAATTATTACCTGTCTTGACAACGAAATGGAGTTGGATCTTCTTGGTATGGAGATGATCATTACCTGTCTTGACAATGAAATGGAGCTGGATCTTCTTGGTGTGGAGATAATTATTACCCGTCTTGACAACGAAATGGAATTGGATCTTCTTGGTGTGGAGATAATTATTACCTGTCTTGACAACGAAA
>JADBJO010002807.1:15000-22500 GCA_016801955.1 Conus betulinus | reverse complement strand
AAACTGACTTTTTGATCTGGCAGTTCAGTAGTGAATACACCAGTCAATTTGCAATCCAGATTCTCACCCGCAGCAGTCACGTCAAATTTTCAGCTGTAGGTGAAAAGCGAAATCTGTGAACATTTAATTGGGACACATCCATTCTAAATTGTGCCAGAACATTCCCGTAATTTTCTACATACAGAATACTGATACATTTTTCTCGAGAAAGCATGTGTTTCAGTTTACCATACATGGACAATCGTGGACCGATATCTACATGGTTTCGCCACTGATGGCAGAAATTACTGAATAGTCTGAATCTCAATTCTTTTATGAACTGTATTTCATTACCACGACCAAAAATCCATACATCTTGAAATCCATTTTCACACAGAATATTCCTGACATGTGTGGCCCATGTTACACGGCCTTTCTCGTGCATACACACAGTGACATGTTGTACGCTTTCTTTGATAATCTGACATCCGGTTGTTTTAACAATCTAAGCCAGTACTTAATACACGGGTAACAGTTGATATCCATAATGGAAAACGTCCAAGTTCTCCATATACTACGTCATTTGCTGATTTGTTTCTTACATGTGAAAATCTTTTGCATGCATGCAGATGTACTTGTTCCAGCCACCGTATCTCAGAGCCATAAAGAAGCAACGGGACAACCTGTGCATTAAAAAATTTTGAAGAAAATATCCGGTGAATCACACTCATTTCTTTTTTTGGTGTGCACAGGATGTCGTTTGTACATTTCTTCCCTCTAAGTTTTAGTTCTTCCATGGTAAGTGTAAAACTATCTAGTAGAAAAGGTAAGATGTAAGTATTTGTACGAATTAACGACTTCTAGCGGGGTGCTAATTCAGAAACCATCTCTCCTTTGAGCTGAGAAAACCACCCTTCCTGAAAACAGTAAGTTTTGACTTGTCTAAATTTACTATTAACCGCAGTCTTTCTGTTTATTTTTTGAGAATATTTAATTGATGCTGTAGTCCAATCGCAGTAGAAGCGAACAGAGTGAGATCATCGGCAAATAGCAAAAGGAATAGTTCAGTTTCGTCTGATGTGAGAGTAGCACCATGTTTACCGTTCATAATTACGTCATTTGCAAGTTCATTTATTAACAAAGAAAATAATAATGGACTAATAACACATCCTTGCTTTAAGCCTTGTAAACATTCAAAGAAAGTTGAGTAACGTGTATTATTATGACATAAAACACACGCTTTCACATTGGAGTACATTGCCTGAATCGTTTTTAGCATCCTACTTCACACACCTGCTCGTAGCAGCGCCGCCCGCAAAAAACCTTGCGGTTCACAGTATCATATTTTTTTTTCAATCGATGAACGCCACGTATAGTTTCGTACTCTTCTGCAAATATTTTTCAATTGCTGCGTTTTAAACGAATATATGATCTACCGTTGAACGGCCTGCTTGTGCCTCACAGATGATGCCGTTTTGCTCTGCCCACAAAGTTAACCTGCCATTGATAATATGTGCAAATACCTTACTAAGAACACTCAAAAGAGATATGCTTCTGAAATTATCAGGAGTGTTGGCATCACCCTTCTTATACAGTGGAATATTGCTGCTTCCGCCCATTTTGATGGGGAAAAAAAACTCCTCGAGAATATAGCGTTGAAATACTTCAAGTAAGGTAGAATTATTTGCTCTGCATTCTTCATCATTTCAGGCAAAAGACCATTTAAACTGCTGCCTTCTTATTTTTCATGTGTTTAATCACTTTACTGATTTATTGTTCACTTATCTCTCCATCCAATTCATGGTCAAATAACGTTTCGTCCACTTCATCATTTAGGCAACATTCACCGTGAACAAATCCTTCGTTAAAAACTGATTCCAAGTGCTGTACCCACTCGTTGTCTGTAATGTCATTTGAAACAACACTTCTTTTATTATTGTTAATTTCATTCCAAAACTGACTGGAGTTCTGAGCTTAAAAGATTTTTCAAATCAAAGTTCTCTGAGCACGCTCTTTCATGTCGAGCATAGTCCTGTATTCTTTCCTTACTTCGATGTATTTAACGTAGTCGACTTTATATTTAGTTTTTCTGGCCCTTCGAAGGTGTCTTATTACTTCCCTTTTCTTTGAAAAGCACTCATTATCAAACCATCTGGCTTTATGAGCACTTTGTTTACCAACCATAACTTTTCTTTTCATTGGTTCAGCTGCCTCTTTTAATGATCAAGTAAAAATATTCACTGAGTCATCTAAATCCACGTCGATCAAAGAATTGCCAACTCAAGTTGGGTCTGAAAATATTCTGATCTTCAGTGTTCAGTGAGCATGTGGGCTTGATTTTCTGACCAAATGATCTTCTCTAGCTGGACAGCGTTGGTGACAGTGGGCTGAACAATGGAATTACCTGTCTTACAATACAATTCAACAGGCATGCGGTCAGACGCAATTCTGTCTCCTATGACCATCCGTTCAAAACTTCCACAAAGATCGAACCTCATAAGGAAATAATCAATAACGCTATGACCGTGTTTAGATAAATATGTAAAATTACCAGACCCCTTGAGCTCTGGACATCCATTTAGTATTTTCAAATTATAACAGGCGCACATATCAAGTAACTTCTTACCAAAATCATTTGTCACCACGTGACATGACATTTTGAATTCTATGAATGTAGTAGACCTATCAAAAACACATCAGAGCAAAAACCTTGAGTTAAAGGACAGTTGATGATTTTGTACATTACCTGTTCGTCCATTAAGCAAGTACAGATTAGCATCCGCTGCCAATAGATCACCTATGATCGTTTCAGTTTCCAGTGTATGAGAACTGGATTCCGCAGTGTCATAAAAAGGGCTACCATAGGGTGGGACATACACAGATACGTACAGTATGTCAGATGCACTGCCCAAAAGTTTATCGCACATTCTGACTGCAACTAATTTATCACATTCACATTGTATCACTTTAATGTATTTTGTCAGGTTCTTTTTTATCACTACAACTACGCCACCTGACCAACGGCCGTGATGAAATAATTTCAAAGCGGGAGAAACAAATTGAATAAAATTTGGAAAAAACATCAGACATATCGAAAGTTTTGCTCATAAATCTTTATGCTAGTGTAAAAAAATCAAAATTATTTAAGATATTCCTCAAGTCCCAGTCTCTGAGTTTGTTTGCAAGTCCCGCTGTTAAATAGCAGGAAGGACAGTCGCTGGGCCCGGCCTTCATCCTAGGTGTCAGCATCAATGAAGGGTCTTCACCACTATCCTCCACTGCAACGTCCGCTTCACCATCAGGAGGATTCGGCGTGGATGAGGCTGGACACACGACCTCTGCCTGGGTCTGTTGTTCCGCTCGTTGGGTCTGCAGCATGGAGTCTGCCCACTGCTGAGCTCTGGGTGTTCCACGGCCACGACTTCTTCCGGAATATTTTGGTTGTTCAGCCGACGGAGTTAAAGGCGCATGCCTTCCATGCACACTGTTTGTGGCCTGGGTATGTCGGTCATTGCTGGATGGTATAGCTCGCGCCCGTAAATTTTACACAATGTTTTCTTTCTGTACCGAGTCACCACTGGTATTCTGAACTGGTTGCTGTGGTACAGTGTCTGTGCCTCCTGTGATGTCTGTGTGCTGGGGCGGACCTTAAGGATTGGCTGCCTTCATGCGTGAAAACCCGTTCTGTTGACCGGAGCTTGCATGGTCTGTTCCAGTGGGAGGAACAGGTGGAACGGGTGACGGCTTGATTAATTTGGGGACTGGATCATTTCTTCTGCATTTAGAGCTGGAAAGTCAGTTGTCCATAAGCAATTCATGAACATCCACACGATTCTGTGGGCGTGAGTCCTCAGTGAGATTTCCCCTCTCACCCCCTCTTGAGCGCTTTGCATCATGATAAACAAGGGACGTGTTTCTTCGTCCGGAGTGTAGGGGCTGATCACATCTGAGAATTCTTTTGTTGCAAAGGTCGTAAGTGATCAGCGTAGAGTGGATCTTTGTCCTTCATGTCTTAGCTGGCGTTGCACAGGGAGAAGCTCCTTCCTCTTCTGTTGAATATTTTCTGAGAAATCTTCCCGAACAAATATATTCTGAAATCCATCTGAATTTCTCAGTTTTGGTGCGTTTTGAAGCACTAACCTCTTTTGGCTGCAGCTCTGGAATGCGCACAACAATAGCTCTGCCAGACTTTAATATTCTATTCAGAGCCAAGTCTTCCGCTGTGCCCATTCCGACTCGCACAATTTGACGAACCTTCCGTTCATAGTCTGGAAATGAAGCACCACTTCCATCGAAAGGAAAGCCCCCCCCCCCCCCCCCCCCCCCCCCCCAGAAAGATTGTTCCGTCTGTTCTGACTATCCAGCTAGTCGCATTTGTCTGATAATGTGGTAATCGTTTCTGTCAATCTGTGCACTTCCGACCATAATGAGTGACACTGATCTTGCATCTCTGTTACAATTAGCCAGTTGAGCTTGCTGGTCTTCTCTAGACACATTCGATTCTCTATTTTCTTTTCCACATCTGATCATTTCTTTTCCACTGAAACAAACTGTTTTTCAACGTTTTGTTTATGACGAACATTGTTGGCTTCTATTCTTGCAATGGTGTAATGCAGAATATCGGATATTTCTGACTGGAGTCGATTAAATGAAAGACCAGTTCCATAGAAATTGTCACACACGATGTACACGGGGCACTTTGCTATTGAAGTATGTCTGTGGTGTATAATATGACACCTGCTCATACTTCCTTCCCTGGTACGGAACGTTGGAGGATGGAAATGACTCCCGTTTTTGCCCCCCCTTCCCTGAGTAGGACCAGGGTTCGGCTCAATGTCTCCACACAAAAGCAAGCAGCATGACAGGAAGACAACGGCCGCAAATATACCAGTGTCACAGGTCAGAACAAAACAGTCAACACATACCTGTATTTCTGTGTGGGTCAGTATTTGTTGCCTGTAGAAATCGAACAGTGGCAAGCGTAAGAAAGTAGAGATACGGAGAGTTTTGCCTGACTGTACGGTGTCCCAATTTCCCGCATAGTCCACCAGCACTGCACAAGACTGGTTCAGGTTCACAACAGGGGAACAGCACACAGCACATACAGCACAACAGCCAGGCAGAGTGTTGTCCCTGCACTCATTGGCCAGCACAACAGCCAGGCAGAGTGTTGTCACTGCACTCATTGGCCAGCACAACAGCCAGGCAGAGTGTTGTCACTGCACTCATTGGCACTCATTGGCCAGCACACACCACAGGACCGTGTGGACGCGCAGCTATGGCGTTTATATCGTTTCTGCATGACATTCCGCCACGCCACTAAAACTGACCACAGCTATGGCGTTTTATACGCGTTTTCTGCATGACATTCCGCCACGTCCACTAAAACTGACCACAGCTATGGCGCTCAGTGCGCGTTTCTGCATGACATTCCGCCACGTCCACTAAAAAAACTGACCACAGCTATGGCGCTCAGTGCGCGTTTCTGCATGACATTCCGCCACGTCCACTAAAACTGACCACAGCTATGGCGCTTAGAGCGCGTTTCTGCATGACATTCTGCCACGTCCACTAAAACTGACTACAGCTGATTCTTGCACATGAATTTGGTATCAGCATGATCGAAAGGAATTAAGGGAAATGAAAAATCATTAAATGAAAAAGTTAATCTTCAACTTATCAAGGAAAATGATTAATTAGTGGTGCGCGACCTGAAGATACGTCTTGTCGCCGGCGTGAACCCGTGTTCAGTTCACCCAGAGAGAGAGAGAGAGAGAGAGAGAGAGAGAGAGAGACAGAGAGAGAGAGAGAGAGGAGAGAACTCGGAACTCGGAAAATTTCATTTATGATAGGTCATGACCCCGTAGGAAGGGGTGTTTGAACAACATATAAGCGATCGTAATCTAAAGAGTAAGAATACAGAGTGAAATCCCTCAATAAACGTCAATCATCAAACACAGAAAAGAAAAGCAAAAACAAATCAAATACACATCTCTATGATGTTACCAGTTCTCTTAGCTTAAATGCGTTATACAGGTACAATGAAAAATCTGTACATCACGATCAGAGAGAGAGAGAGAGAGAGAGAGAGAGAGAGAGAGAGAGAGAGAGAGAAGAGACAGGACAGAAAGAAAGAAAGAGAGAGAGATAGACAGAGAGAAGGACGGAGAAGCGCGCAGAGAGGCATCTTCATCAACAAACACTATGTCCATCCAGACTCGGCTCCAGCTTCTTCAGGTCCGTGGCCTGACAAGCTCCTGTCCAGTGGAGTGTCTTCAGCGGAGGGGCCATCTTACTGGTTTAGGGGCGTGTTAACTTCATAGAGAAAATGTCAGCTGACGTTCAGAACCACGCGCACCTTAGCGCACTCGCCACACAGCACATATTCACAAACAGATACACAGAAACGGACGACACACGCACATTTCCACGCATGCACGCACGCACGCACGCATGCACGCACGCATGCACCGCACACACAGACACACACACAGACAGACACACACACCACAGGCACACACACACACACGCACACACGCGCGCGCGCGCATGCACACACTAACATTAACATTTCCACACGTACACACGCACTAACAGAGGGGAAGACGGAAGTGGTGAGAGAGGGAGGGGGGGGGGGGGGGGGGGGGGGGGGGCGGGGGGGGGGGGGGAGGGAGAGAGAGAGAGAGAGAGAGAGAGAGAGAGAGAGAGAGAGGTGGTGGGATAGGGTGGAGTCTGTGGGGTGTGAACGCGGCAATGAACAAAACAAAAACTCAAAAAAAAAAAAAAAAAATCAACGACAACACAAGAACAACAAAGAAGACTGTAGACAGCCAAACTTCCCTGTGCCACCCATACAACACTTACGTAATCACTGTAACTGGTCTGGAACTGAGCAGAAAAAAAAAATCGACACTAGAAAAGGCGCAACTGGCACTGCCGCTGGACTTGAAATGACACTGCTGTTTTCTTTAAAAAAAAAAAAAAAAAAAATGAAGGGAGGAAAAAGGACGAGAACAGTGAAGAAGGCCGGGGAGGACAGAGGAGGGGGAACAAAGGGTAGACGATAGGGATGGGATGGGGGCGGGGAGGAGACTCGGATCCCCAGTGACACAGCAAAACCGACGTCCACGCATGACCTCGGGGGCCGGAATAGCTCAGTTGGTAGAGCGCCGGACTCGTGATACTGGGTTTGTGGGTTCGAATTTCGGTACAGGGGGTTTTTCCCCCTCGGAATTAACATTGGTTCTAACTCCATTCCCCAAACAGTCCTTCGAATGAGACTATAAACCGAGGTTCCGTGTGTGAACGCACGCACAGCATCTTGCACACATGTCAAAATCCCATCAGCAACTTTCAAAAGAGAAGGCCAGTTTGGCCGTTGGTATGGATGACGCGTTACACATAGCATGCACCTTCCCCGAAGATGGAGTATGGCTGCCTTAATGGCGGAAATGAAAAGGTCAAACACACAAAACTCCACTGCCTGTATCGGCCTGCATAGGCAGAAAGGGAGAAAGAATC
>JADBJO010002807.1:5000-12500 GCA_016801955.1 Conus betulinus | reverse complement strand
GTGTGTGTGTGTGTGTGTGTGAAGCTTGAAACTTGAAACTTTTTTATTGTCACAAAAACACCATTAAAGGATTTATGGACACAAGATGGCGATGATTAAACAACTCATCGTCCAAAGACATAATGATTTGTTCTTTTCGCATAAAAAAGTCATTATGTAAAGCAGTCATATACATATTTCGCAATTTCAACCTGAAGGTCATCATTAGACATCAAAGTACTTATTTTCAATGAGGTAGCGTCGTATATATCCATTCTGTTTATGGTACGTTTTAAACGTATTCCTGATTTTATCGTAACGTTTACAAGAGTCTAAAAATTGTACCTCGTCTTCTATTATATTGCAAGTTGTACATTTCCCTGTCTTCACGCTTGATATGGGAATATCTACCTCTTTCTATTGCGAGTCACGTGCGCTAATTCTTAATTTACAAAGTTCCTTCCTGTAATGTTTATTTGTGCATTTGATGAGGTACGGTTCAAGCCTATAATTATTACTGATGTCATTTATACAATTTTAAACTTGGTGTTCTTTCTTTTTCTTTTTTTCCCAAAAGTGTATATATTCATTTGTAACTTTTTTTCTATTGCATAACGCAATCTTTGAGCGTTAAGTGTACTTTGGTTATTCCATACATGTGTCATTCCAATATTACTTAAGATCATCTTTACAAAAGATTTCCATGAAGATGATGGGTCAAGATCTCCGTACGTTTCGCTTAGATATGAGTCTTCCTTTGATTCCATTATATAGATCCAAAACATGACTAGTTGACTCATTATTTCTTGACACAAGGGAAATCTTCCAAGTTCAGCTAGTACTGGCAATTTCATCACTTTTCTGTGTACGCCTAATATATGTCTGCAAAAATTTTACATGTACATTCTCGATCGGATTATTGGATAATAAGTATCTGTGATAAATGTCGAACATTGTAGTCTGCTTTTCAACATGTCCTATCTTTTCTGTAAATGGAAACCAAACTTCTGCGCCTTAAAGTATAACTGGTGAAATCAAAGCATCAAAGAGTTTTGCTATTGATGATACATTGACATGTTCTCCCTTTACTTTACGTAATAAGGAATGTGCAGCTTTGTTACCTTGTTTTGCTAGATGATCTTTCGCTTTATGTAACTCTCCACTTTTATGAAGAATTATTCCAAAATACTTGTATTCATTTATTGTCTCAAGAGGATCATCTCTACATGTAAATGCGGCTGAAAATTTTGAGTCAGTTTTAGTGAATATGACAACTTTTGTTTTATCTTTACTTAGTTTCATGCCCCATTCTGTACAATAATTATGAAGTTGATTAAGTTTTTGTTTGTAATCCTGATTTTGTGTTTGACAACATAACTATGTCGTCAGCATATGATAAATGCGATATTCGTGTTTCTTTCAGCTTGTTTATAACAAGAGAATCATTGTTATCAATATAGTTTAAAATATCATTTATAAAGATATTAAACAGCGTTCGGCTAAGCGAACTGCCTTGACGAAGTCCTTGTTTGACCGAGACTGATCTTGTAAATCCATTATTTGATTTTCCACAAACCATCGTGTTTGTGTACATATCTTTTATAACCCGATAACAACAGCCATTGATACCTGTATTGTATAGTTTCAGAAGTAAAGCGTCATGCCATATGCTGTCAAATGCTTTTTATAAAGTGTACAAAACAACAGTATAGTCTGCCATTTTTTTTTTTCTTATTTCAATGTCAATGATCTTTTCAAAATGAATATCTGGTCTGTTGTTCTGCAGGATTTTCGAAATCCTGCCAGTTCTTTTATAAATAAATCTCTGTTTTCTATGTGATTTGTTATCCTATTGTTTAATACTTGACAGAAAGCATTACTCATGCAGCAATTTAAAGTAATTCCACGATAATTGTTAGGATTTGTAGGATCGCTGCTTTTATAAATGGGCATACAAATGCCATGTTTCCACAGAGTGGGATACTGGCCATGTCTTAGTACCCAGTTAAATATATTCTTAAGAGGTATAATTATATTAGGCAAACTGGCTTTTATTATTTCATTTGAGATTCCGCCCTTTCCCGTGGCTTTTTGATTTTTTAAATTTCAAAATGTCTTATGGATTTCTGATATACTAATTGGTTCATCAACGTTTGGATTATATATAACATTTCTTGCTTCAGACAATTTTTGCTCAATCAGGTTTTTTTTCTCTGTTCTTTTTTTTTTTTTCAATATATCCTGCTAATTAATTTTTCTGTGTGAGATATCTATTTGTCTTCATGGATTTCCTTCCTTTCATTTTGATTCGTGTTTTGCATGTTTGTTGATTCGTTTAGTGTTCTCCGTACTTGATTTGGATCCTTTTCAAAGGCTTCATTTAGATCTCTGACAAGTTTGGTGTGTGTGGATGGGTCCGTATGTGTGTGTGTGTGTGTGTGTGTGTGTGTGTGTGTGTGTGTGTGCGTGTGTGTGTATGTGTGTGTGTGTGTGTGTGTGTGTGTGTGTGTGTACGCACGCACGCACGCGTGTGTATACCTCTCTGTGTGTGTGTACGTGTGCGCACGCGCCTCTGTGTGTGTGTGTGTGTGTGTGTGTGTGTGTGTGTGTGTGTGTGTGTGTGTGTGCCAGCGTATGCAGTGTGTACATACATGTGCATGTGTGGGGGCTCATGTACGTGTATATGGATTTGCGCGTGTGTGATCTGTGTGTGTGTGTGTGTGTGTGTGTGTGTGTGTGTGTGTGTTTTTGTAAGCATGCTCCTGCGTGTGCGTATAGGCGGTATGTACCTGTAAATATAGATAGATATACACACAAACACGCACACACACACACACACACGTGTGTGTGTGTGTGTGTGTGTGTGTGTGTGTGTGTGTGTGTGTGTGTGTGTGTGTGTGTAGAGAGAGAGAGAAAGAGAGAGAGAGAGAGAGAGAGAGAGAGAGAGAGAGAGAGAGAGTACTCACGGATCATTCCATCTTCCCGACCCTCGACACTACCATCCCCGCTCCCAGCCCCATCAGCCACACCAACGAACCCCCTCTACGCCCCTCCCCCATTCCTTTCCTTCACTCACCCTCATCCCCTTCCCCCCGTCTCTTTACGTCCCCCCCCCCTCCCGCCCCGCAGCCTCCTAATACAGACTGGCCTTTCCGGACTCCAGCTAGTCGAAGATGCCGAGTGCAGGGAAAGCTGGATTCTTCTGATCCTAAGGAGAAATCAACCAAGACACACGACCCACAAAACCACTAACTCCTCGTCTTCTTCTCCGCCTCAGTCTCAAGGGAAGGCAACGGGGTTGAGGTGTGTGTGTGTGTGGGGGGGGGGGGGGGGGGGAGGGGGGAGGGGGGGAGGAGGGGTGAATGGGCGGAGGTTGGGGGATGAGGGATAGGTGGAGATGGGAAGGGGAAACGCAAGGGAGGGAAGGAGGGGGGGGGGGGGGGGGGGGGGAGCGAGAGAAATAGTAGACTGGTTTTTTTTTTCTTCTTTTTTTTTTTTCCTTTCGTTATTTCCTTGACGAAGATAAATGAGCAAGATAACCCCCCCCACCCCCCAACCCCCCTCCCCCATTTCACCGTACCCGATTGTGTGTTTGTTGTTTTGTTTTGAGGTGTTGAATGGGGTGAAGAAGGTGTTAACCCAAAGGGATGGAGAGGGACGAGAGAGATGGCGACAGGATGACCGTTTGCGTCCTTGGCTTTTCTTTAGCTTTTTTTCATTCATTCATTTTTTTTTTCCTTCCTTTCAGACCTTCTTTCTTCGTTTTTTTTTTTTTCCCTTTTCTTAGTTCTTTCCTTCATTTCTTTCTTTCAATTATTTGCTTTTTTTTTTTTTCGTTTTTTTTTAATGTTTTATTTGCTGCTCTTTCTGTCAGTTTATTTCCTTTTTCTTTTTCATTTCTTTCTTTCAGTTCTTCACTTAATTCTTTTTTTTCAGATCCTTCTTTGCTTTTCTTTGTGTGCATTTTCCCCAGTTCTTACTGTGCGTTCTTTTTATGTTATTTCTTTTTTTTTTGCGCGCTTGTTTTCCCGTTGTTCTACAGTTTTTCTCTAAATATTTTGTGCTTTCCTCCTTTCTGTTTCTTTCCTTCTTTCTTCCACCCCCCCCCCATTTCCTTAATGCAATTGTTGTATTATACTTTACAAACAGATCATACCTTTTTCTACTTATTTACCTTTTTAGGGGACTCTATAGTGTGTATGGTGTAATGACTCTTGCAGTGCCAGACGTTTTTCTTTGCAGGACTGGGAGAGACACGGCACTAGACTGCAGTGCATTTTTACAGCAGATTCTTTGAAGAGCTTGTTCCAAAATGTTTTACCTGATGTGTCTTCCAGTTGGAAAGGATGTAACCATTTCTTTTAATACGATCTGATCGATGCCTACGTGGACCGTGAGCAAACAGTTCAGATGGGACCTTTTAGTTTGAAGATAATGACGTGAGGTTGGATTTTCGCTGATGTTCTTCTACTATGCAATGTTGTTGAATGGGCTTTAAATACGAGGACCATTCAATATAGAAGGTGAATTGTCCTATATAACGACTTCTAATACAGGTAGAACCTTACTTTTTTTTCTTTTTCTGAGTATTCTCCCAGCACTGCCACACACTGTGTCTGTCAGACTGAATGATGTCTTCACCTGATTTGATCATGGATGGAGCTCTCACCTCTGTAGGCCTGTCCGGCCTGTCTTCGTCACGAACACTGCTCCATCCTTCTCTGAATAATGTAGCCCATTTGTAGACAATTTTTTTTTGCTGAAACATGCTGTTCCACACACAGCAGACATTCTTCTGTGAGTTTCACTTGGTTTGCACTGTTTCAGCTACCGAACATTTCATTACAGATCTCTGTTCAGTCCTAGGGCATGTTTCTTGGTCAGCCATTTTGTATAATCTGAAAACCGTAAAAAAAAAAAAAACAAACAAACAAAAACCCCATAATGAAACGAAACAGAAAAAAGTAAGCATCTATCTGTATCAAAAGTCCTTATTTAAGACATTTCATCTTATATATTGAATGGCCCTCGTAGCAAGGATAAATGAAAGAGTTAAGGACTTCTTTCAGTCTTTCTTTTAATCGCCGGTGCTTCAAAGAAGGGCGAAGGAGTATCAGAAGCCTATGCTCAAAGAGCATGAGCTACTGATGTCCATAGAGCGTGAGCTATTGATGTCCATAGAGCGTGAGCTACTGATGTCCATAGAGCGTGAGCCATTGATGTCCATAGAGCGTGAGCTACTGATGTCCATAGAGCGTGAGCCATTGATGTCCATAGAGCGTGAGCTACTGATGTCCATAGAGCGTGAGCTACGGATGTCCATAGAGCGTGAGTTATTGGTGTCCATGTCACATGTGGACTGTCATCGCTGAAGGTGATGTGGGTGTTCATTGACAGACACTGGATGTGTTGCACGTGCTGTGTGGCAGCAGTCGGTCAGGTTATCTTACACAACTGCCATTGATGATGATGATGATGGATTCTCCCGTCGTGTCCGACGGATGAGCAGGCAGACAGGTCATCTGCTGATGTGGGTCTACATGTGGGTATGAAGACCATTTCTTGAGGCACAAAGTCGCTGCATGGAATGGAGTCCTGCAAGTCTTCTTCGATTCCTTCTTTCCTGGACAGCAGCTGCCCTGTTGCACTCAAATGTCTTTGTGCCCTGGGTACACTCTTGCTTCCACTGTGTTCTGTCAAGGGCGTCATCTTCCCACGATATTGCAGCTTCTGAGGTTGGCCTTCAAGGTGTCTTTGTATCTCTTGAGAGGCCTTCCTTGGTCACGTTGTCCTTCCTTCAGTTGCCCATAAAGCAGCATCTTTGGAAGTCTGCTGTCCTCCATATTGTTATCTACAACTGCCACTGGTATAGCATGGTTAGCTAAATGTAAATCTTCAAGAATAAGATCAGTTTGTTTTGTCGTTCCTGGACCATGTGTTGGTCTTCATCATTGGGAACTGCTTGGTCTAGTGAGTAAAGCGTTCCATGGTTGGGGATTCCATTTCCTTTCCAGACAGCCAAGATGGTGAAGATTTTCCCTTTGGGTTCAAGTCAAGTCAAGTCAAAAGTCAAGAACACTTTATTGTCTCCAAAGAGAAATTAAGAGTGGCCATATAAAACATGTCGATGGATCTATATTTAACAAATCACAAATCACACCCACCCATCCACCCCCACCCCATCCATCCACCCCCACCCATCCATTCAACCCCACCCATCCATCCACCCCCACCCATCCATTCAACCCCCCATCCATCCCCCCCATCCACCCCTCCCCCCCCACAGAATAACACACACACACACACACACACACACACACACACACACACACACACACACACACACACACACACGCACGCACACACACACACACACACACACACACACACATACAAACAAGCTTTTTGAACCGCATCTTATTGAAAGTTTAGTTATGATTCAGGAGTTTGATGGAACTGGGAACGAAACTGTTTTGTGTTCTATTTGTTTTGAATTTTGGAATTTGGAATCTTTGTCCATGGTGTAGGAACATTGTAGTTTTTTTTTAAATTTTAAAAAAGAACATGAGAACTATCGGCAGCAATGTTCACAGCTGTGCTCACTTCTGTGGTCTGCTGGGTCTTTGGAGGAGACTGTAAACTGAAGTCCTGTGCGTGAACGAACGCATGGAAAAGAAATCCTGCACGCACACACACACACACACACACACACACACACACACACACACACACACACACACACACACACACACACACACACACACGCACGCATGCACGCACGCACGCACGCACGCACACACTCACATACAAGCACGCACGCACGCATGCACGCAAGCACGCACGCACGCACGCACGCACTCACTCACGCACGCACGCACGCACGCACACACACACACACACACACACACACACACACACACACACACACACACACACGATCTCACCAATGTTGAAGGTCGAAGTTCTAACGTGGGCAGGAAGAAAGGACGGAAGGAAAAAAAAGACTCCATTCATGGCCATTGATGACTAGAGACCTTTACCCCACCCCCCCCACACCCCCCACCCCCCCCCACACCCCCACCCCCCTTCCACCAAAGATATGATGGTTCACCTGTGTCTGTTGCTTTGCAAGATCAGGAGAAAAAAGAGACCTGACTGAAACGGGACTTGGCAGAAAGATGAAACGGGGCCAAGGAGGGACCTGTTAGATTACCACGCGGATCCGGATCACAGATCGGATCCAGAATTAGTTTAAACCGTGATGGAGGTCCTTGGTCACCCGTGTGTCGTGCTTTACAGTGTGTCCTGGTTCTCTCTTCCTCCCTCTATCTGTCAGTCTGTCTGGCTGGCTGGCTGTCTGTCTGTCTGTCTGTCTCTTTCTCTGTGTCTCCCTCTGTCTTTGTCTCTCTATCTGTCTGTCAGCCTGTCTGTCTGTCTGTCTGTCTCTCTCTTTCTCTGTGTCTCCCTCTGTCTTTGTCTCTCTCTCTCTCTCTCTGTCTCTCTCACTGTGTCTTTGTCTCT
>JADBJO010002806.1:277500-283867 GCA_016801955.1 Conus betulinus | reverse complement strand
TGGACCTCTTCGGTCATTTTGACGCCAAAGAACTAGGCTTCTTGAAACACGATATGTAACATTTTTTTAAAAGAAAAACTGACAATTTAGGAACTTTGAAGAATTCATTACTGATGTTGACTTCCCTACAGATTTTGCCTCGTAAGGTGGATGGAATTTCCTCTATGAAACAACTCATAGCAAAATTGGGAAAAAAATGGATACTAATGCTGGAGTACTCAAGAAACCCCAAGGGCTTTCAATATTATTGTTAAAGAAAGTACATGAGCTAATATGCTGTGCGTGAAATTTTCAGTTAAGATGAATGCAAAACAAGTTGTTGCTCTCAATAGTAACAGAAACTACATTGCCAAGTCTTCTGGAGTAAGATATTAATTCATTTTTGTTTCAGTGAAGATGAAGCAGTCGGAAAATAGAGTTGTATTCAGAATTATATTGGTACAAACATGTTTTGTGAATGCCATGGGCCTGACAAACACAATGAATTGTACATTCTGTTATGAAGAGAGATTCAATCCACACTTTTTATGGATTTGCAATTCAAGTTCAAATTTGATTTTAGAAAAATGTAGAAAAAAAAACATTCAATGACAAATGCTGACATTTGTTTGACGTTAAAATCACATGTAATATAATCTTTGCAGATGATACATACATGGCGAACAAAAACCACCTCTGACTTTATCATTACGCTTGCTAAATTTTACATTCAATAAATGTAAGATCGAAAAACAGGCCAAATGCGTTTAAAATTTTCAGTCAACTGATCAAGACTTGAATTGTATAATGCTGAAGTTATCAACAACAAAACATATAAGCAAATGCAATAATTTTTCTGAGTCAACTGAAAAAACAGATTTAAGAATCAAACTGTGCAATGCTAAAGTTAACAATCATCAAATTGTGCAATGCAAAAGTCTTCTTTGGAGTCGGTCATTGATGATCTCAAAAGTATGTTTGCCAGACATGGAGTGCCAGAGGTTGTCAAGTCAGACAATGGGACCCCAGTTTTCCTCCCATGTGTTTTTAAAATTTGCCAGGGATTTTGGATTCGTTCATGAGAAAAGCAGCCCTCATTTTCCGCAAAGCAATGGGGAAGCAGAAAGGGCAGTTCAGACTGTTAAAAACCTGTTGCAGAAAGCAGATGACCTATATGTAACTATGGTGAATTACCGAGCTACTCCACTGCAATCCGGTTCAGTCCAGCAGAGATGTTGATGGGAAGGAGACTAAGAACCAAAGTTTCAGTCCAGCAGAGATGTTGATGGGAAAAAGACTAAGAACCAAAGTTTCAGTCCAGCAGAGATGTTGATGGAAGAAGAAGACTAAGAACCAAAGTCCTGTCATCTCAGATCTTCTAGTCCCAGACTGGCCATGATTTCCTCAGATGAAACAAGCAGAAGAAAAACAAAAGGAGAACATGAAGAAAAACTTTGACCGAAGTCACAAGGCCAAGCCTCTGTCAACGTTATCCTCAGGAGATCGTGTGTGGGTCAAACATCCATCAGAGACTGAGGCTGTTGTTGTCAAACCTGTGTTGCCCCCAGGTCATTTGAGGTACAGACGCCTACAGGTATCCAGAGAAGAAACCAGCGACACCTGAATCGGAGGTTCTCAGGTGATACAAGTCTGAAATCGACCCCAAAGAAACTGTCAACGACATTGCCTGCAGTTGCTGAAACCAGTACAAGAAGAAAGCCAGAATCAAGATGACCAGCTGGACTCTGTTCCTGAATCAGTGCATGCCCATGATGTTGTGATTACTCGGACTGAGACACCAGAGACAGTCAACAACAATAACCCAGCTTCAGGATCCAAGAGTGGACAAGTTTTACACTAGATCTGGTAGACATGTGAAAGCTCCAAAGCGCCTTGGCATGTGAGAAGAATGCTAGAAGTGGCGATAGGTGAAAACTTCAAAGTGCCTGGAAATAGATCTGTGTGATAACACCCATGCATGAAAACACACACACACACACACACACACACACACACACACTACTCCCAGGGACAGAGACAAACAAATGAAATGATCATTTTGATAAAAGAAAGGGGGATGGGATGTAATTTAGAATTGTCGTAGACTGTTTACGTCAGATTTTGAAGTCATAGGAGGACGCGGAGGGGCTTCTTGGCGGGATACCTGCCGTGGATTGTTCTCGTACTACTCTTCAGAACTAGTTTTATGTGTTTTGTCTTAATTGAAGAACACTGTAACTTTATAAAAACGCAATTGGACCTGCTTCATGTAAATGCACAGTCTAATTAGAATGATTTTCGATGAATTGTTTGAGTATTGAATTCCTGGGTATTCTTTCACAAATGTTACGGATCACTCAGTGATGCAAGACCAAGTGCCATGTACAATTATAAGGTTCATGGAACCGTTTTTTTTTTTTTTTTTTTTTTTTTTTTTTTTTTTTTACACAGGTTTGACTTCCGTTAAATCTGAGCTGCCTAGTACTTAAAACAAGCTAGGGTCTGTGGCCTAACTATTTTATCAAGATCTGATGACTTTGAACTGTTTAAGGCCGACAGTTTATCATTGACACCCCCCCCCCCCCCGCCCCCCCTCCAAGTTATTTCCCTTCCAGTTACTAAACTTGGGTGCCGACTGTTCATTTTCGTAAGTGTGGGAGATAACGGAGGCCGCTCTGGTAAAGATAGGGCCTACAGGTACAAAACTGATTTGGGACTTCCTCAATTTGTGGATTTCTTTCAGCGGTTGATTTTCACACTTTCTTTCTCTTTTACTTTTCTTTCTTTCATTCTTTCTTTCTTTTTTTTGTGGGGTGGGGGGTGGGGGGACATTTTGAGCGGAATGGGGAGGGAACTGGGAGGTACAGGAGAATGACGATCGGGCCGAGGAGAAGGGGTTGAGGATTGAGAAAGTAGGAAATAAGTCACGTAATGATTTTTTTTTAAACACTTTACGTCTCTGTGACTTTTTTTTTTTTTTTTTTTTTTTTTTGTCTTCACCGGAAAATGCCCTCTCTTTAATCAAACATTGATTAAGAAAAAAAAAATTAGAGAGGAGTGGGGAGGGAGGTGTTTAAGGTGGCGAAGCCCCACAACTATCGATGACCCCTACCATTTCCCCACTCCCACCCTTATGCTTTAACGAACGTCTCGTATACACACACACACACACATACATACGCACACACTCCCCACCCCCCACACCATTCTTGGAGCCGTTTCCCCTTTACACACCTCCCACATACGCACTTGTCTGCCTATAGAGTATTCTCACATTCCAACCACTTGCTGGAGCGAGCGAGAAGGGCGGGGTGGAGGTTGGGCAACAGCAGAACTGGGGTGGGGGTTAGCGAAGGTGGGTGGGGGGGGGGGGGGGGGGGGGGGGGGGGGGGGGGGGGGACGGTTGAGACTCAGTCAGTCAACATAACTGACCCATATAAGTCTGCCCACTGTTGACCTTGTGGGCCACCCACTTAGCGGGGCTTGCTGCCTGATTACCGTGACCCGTGTGACGAGGTCAAGGCTCGCTGTTCACGGGGCCAGAGTGGCGGACTGCCGTGTTCTCTTGGCTCGGACAACGCAAACAAAATGGCCTTGGGCAGCCAACGCTGTCCAGAGACCGCCGGTGTGTTTGACGCTGCCGCTTATGGAAGTCAGTCTGAGTCAGGGGTGCTCCTTGGGGAAGTGTTCTCGTTCGAGGCTATTGCGCCATCCAGGGAGGTCTGACTGAACGTTTTCGTTGTTGAAGCGTTTGTTGTTGTTTTTTTAATCCATCACTTTTTATGGAACTACTTTCAGCATTTACTCTGATCATCAGGATCAAAGGTTAGTTTATGTAATCTCCAGTCTAAGCTCAATGCATTGCAGCTTTTGTTGATTTGACATGCATGTTGTTCATTGGTGTCGTGCTAATAATAAGTCTCGATATGCTGTCTTTTAAATGCGTTGCCATTTAGGCCCTTTTTTTAAAAAAAAAAGTGTTTCCACTGAACATGAAAACTGAAAGAATGGCTGAAAATAATTACACAGGGAATCATGATTGTGGGCATTTAAAAATAAAATTAAGATGAGAATGATGGCTTAAATCATAGCGGTCCATGGCTACACTCTTTTCAAATGTTCAAGTTATTGTAGCACTGAATTTTCTATAAACACAAAAAAAAACAACAAGAAAGCAGATATATTACAAAGATTTATGATCAAATGCACCTAAAAATGAAGTTAATGCAAGTCCATTTGTAGGCCAGGTGGATGTATAAAACAAAGCAAGCTATGCAGATTAACATTTGAGTAATTTACTTTTCCCCCATCATATCTTTGTTAATGTCAATTTCAATTCAGTTGAGATAAAATGAACGTAGACATGTGTAAATGTTTAAATGCAGATTTCATGATGTATGTTGTGATTCATGTGCTAGGCATGATACTGGGGAAAAAAAAAAACATCATTTTACAGCAGCAAAATGTTAGTCCATACTCAAAAGTTGTACCTTCAGAAGAAAGCACTAAGATGAAAAAGATGACTTTGTGACTTTCAGCAAGATAGAAGTCAAAATCAGTATCAGTGATTATTAAATTAGATAAATTTTGGTAGTCTGTATTTACAAAATAATGAAAATTACCAAATCACATATTTTTCTTTATTTTCACATGGAAATTGAAGGACTGTTGTTTTTAAAAGATGATCACAAAATAGTTACTGGTCCTTACTATGTGACCTTGACCTTTGGCCTTCTCTCAGGAAGATGATGTTTGATTTTTTTTTCATTGACATCTTATGTGCTCCACCTCATCGATGACATTTTTCTGGCAGTCAATTTTGCTCCACCATATTTAGCCACACTTTCGCTCTTTTTTTTTAATTTTTTTTTTTTTCCCCCCACATCTCAGCATTAGCAGTCCACTGGGAGCAATGAATACAAAGTCCTCCTGAGTTTTTTTTTTTCTCCAGGGGAGATACTGCACAGCTACTAAGATAGTGTGGTATCGTTCAGTGGTGCCTGTTCTAATTCAGTATAAACAGGACATTGTCAACTAATCTGGTGTTGTTCAGTGGTGCCTGTTCTGATTCAGTATAAACAGGACATTGTCAGCTAATCTGGTGTTGTTCAGTGGTGCCTGTTCTGATTCAGTATAAACAGGACATTGTCAACTAATCTGGTGTTGTTCAGTGGTGCCTGTTCTGATTCAGTATAAACAGGACATTGTCAGCTAATCCACCCACTCACCTTAATGTTGTCTCTCTATATTTTTTTTTTTTAATTTTAAGTCAAGACTGTCAACTGGGCAACAAGGAAACTGAAACTTACATTTGTCATAGACCCAGGCTGAATCCAGAAACCTTGCAGAAGTGAATGAGACCCTCCTCTCCCCTTCCACTTCCCTTATCTTCCCCCACCATCACCAACCCACCCCCCCCCCCCACTCTCCACCCTATGTCACTCTTCCTGAATAGTGTGATCTCTTTTCTTCTTTACATGATACTCCCAGGTCAGCTAAGAGAAGGCCCATAAACACCTGTAAAATTTGTTCAGGAGGAGCAGTATTATTAGAAGGCATCTATAATATTGGCTGCATGTTTGCAGTCCTTCTGTTTATATCTAAAGCAGCACTTTAGCAGTTTTTTTTTTTTTTTTGCTGTCCCATCTTCTGTACCACCTCAGTGGCATTGCACCCCACGCCACTAATTCTGACACCCCATCTACAGCCAGAGCCCAGTCGGTCCTGCCGCAAAACCAGCCCCGGCAGCCTACAGGGAGCTGTCAATGTCAAGTCGTCAAGAGACAACCCACCGGAGGAGACACTGCACTGCTGCCGAGTCACTTCGGTGGTGTTCAGTGGTGCCGTTGTGATCCAGCATGCGCAGGACATCACCTACTAAGCCTCCTACTGACAACAATAATTACTTAGTTGCAGAGTCAGCATGGGTGAGCTCTCCCTCCGGAGGGTGCCACCACGTCCGTCCAGCGAGAGCCCTCCATGGACTCGCCAATACCGGTGACCCCGACGGAACCAAACCAAGGCCACAGACGTGGAGAGGATATCGAAGCTGAGGTCATCATGAGAGCAGGGCATGAAGGGGCACAGAATTTGAGTCTTTTTTCTCTTTATGCTGATCGAGAAGAATGAGGATGATGCTATGGATTTCCATTACGGTCTGAGACTGCGTGACAGGGCTGTACTCTACGCTTCCTTACATAATATATCCTGGCGTCAACCAGGCCTGAGAGATACAGACACCTGCAGTGTTGGTCAGGAAATTTGAGCAATTGAACTCTGGGTAGGAGCTGGTTGGAGCAGAAAAATCCCACATAACTTTGATGGGAATCGAACCCATGACCTCCCAACCGGGAGTCTGCGATGCTAACCACTTTGCCATGGCGGCTGG
>JADBJO010002806.1:270000-275000 GCA_016801955.1 Conus betulinus | reverse complement strand
TGTCTATGTTAAACATAGCTCGCTGTTCACTTAAGCCACATATTGCTCATTGTTTACTGCAGAATGTGTAGAATCTGTTTATATAGGTCACTGTTCATTTCAGTCACACACTCATTTAGGTCACAAATGACTCACTGTTTATTTAGAAAACATGTAATTCACTGTTCGCTACAGAATTAATATCTGGCTGTCTAGGTAACACGCTGTTCACCGTTTAGTTAGGTCTCATGTTATCACTGTTGGTCTCATGTTATTCACTGTTCATTTAGGTCATCCATTATTCACTTTTCATTTAGGTCACACATTATTCGCTGTTCATTTAGGTCACAGGTTATTCGCTGTTCATTAAGGTCACACATGACTCATGGTTCTGTACAGAATGTGTTTAACCTGTTCATTTATGTTACACGTTACTCAAATGTTCATTGCAGAATGTATTTAGAGTGTTCATTTAAGTCATGCATTACACACGATTCACTGCAAAATCCTGTTAACCTGTTCATTTAGATCACACATTACTCATGATTCACTGCAGAATCCTGTTAACCTGTTCATTTAGATCACACATTGCTCACGATTCATTGCAGAATCCTGTTAACCTGTTCATTTAGATCACACGTTACTCATGGTTCACTGCAGAATCCTGTTAACCTGTTCATTTAGATCACACATTGCTCACGATTCACTGCAGAATCCTGTTAACCTGTTCATTTAGATACACATTACTCATGATTCATTGCAGAAACCTTTTTACCTGTTAATTTAGATCACACATTACTCATGATTCACTGCAGAATCCTGTTAACCTGTTCATCTAGATCACACATTACTCATTGCAGAAACCTTTTTACCTGTTCATTTAGATCACACATTACTCACAATTCACTGTAGAATCCTGTTAACCTGTTCATTTAGATCTCACATTACTTGCTGTTCACATTCAACCTGTTAATTCAGGTAATACTGTGTTCACTGCAGAATGTGTCCATGTGTTTGTCAAGGTCACACATTACTCATTGTGCACTGCAGAATGTCTTCGACCTATGCATAAGGGTCACACATATTTCACTGTTCACTACCGAATGTGTCCAATCTTTTAATTTAGTTCACATGTTTGTCACTGTTCACGGCAGAATGTTCATAATTTATCCATTTTTACAGTGCATTACCTGCTGCTCTGATTAAAGTTACTGGTCAGCTCTACCCAGAGTTCAGTGTGCAGTGAGTTCAAGTGGAAAGAGTGGAACCAAAGAGTTGGGTTTCCTTCACTTCATGGATACGTTTTTGATTGTTACTCAAAATATCAGAACATTGCGACATACACTGAACAAGAGAACAGACCCTGGAGTCTGGCATGTGTGATGAATTACGTTGGTGTGTATCTCAGGTAGTTGGAAACTCAGTAGGATTAGACATACCCGTTAACAGTGTATAGATCTTTCGCAGAAGGCAGACGATGAAGAGGCAGGGTCAAGGGTCAGAGGATTGTGTCCAGAAGAGAAAGAAGGTGCGTACCTCCCCGACCAACACCTCTCTGCTTCCTCCATGCAAAGTGTGCCACCAGCAGGCAGCTGGCTTCCACTACGGCGTCAACACCTGCGAGGCCTGCAAGGTATGGTTGCCTTTGTGTGCTTGTGGATGCTCCCCCCCCCCCCCCCCCCCCCCTCCCCTTTTTTTTTTCTTTTTTTGTTTCCTTTGCGTTTTTCCTTCACTGTCTTATCTTGCATGTCTTGTCAGTGATGTTAATCCCATGGTGCTCCTGCAGTACACAGCCACACGCACATACCTGTCACAGTCCCAGCACCAGCATTCACAGGGAGCAGTCAGTGTTAGTCTTCATGGGGTTGACCCACAAGAGAAGGTACTGCACAACTGCTAAGTCATTCATGTGGTGTTCAGTAGTGCCTGTTCTGATCTAATATATGATGGACATCACTAATTCACAGGTGACAACAGTACCTGATGATAAGTAACAAACAAGTAGGATATTTCTTACACCCACAATGAAATAGTGACACGTCCATAACTTCAAACATTGTGGGTATGTGATTATTTCATCATGGCAGCAAGAGTTGCCTTACTTGTTCATTATTTACTGCTTACAATTCCCTGCCTCTTTTAAGATTTCCCTAATACCTGATTACTTGTGGATCCAGTGTGCGTGTGCATCCCCCTCAAGAGTGTGCCATCATGCCCCTCTAACAGTCTCTTCTTAATCTGCCATCGTCAATGATGTCGACACGAACTTACCAAGGACATGGCCTTGGAAAGGAAACAGCTAGGTTAGAGATGTTTTCTTCATCAGAGTCACATCCTTGCAGACTCCATGCCCATCCAGATCCCGCAGTTGAGACTAAAACGGAGTTCCCATGACTGAACACAAGCATGAAGGAACAGTAGAAAATGTCTAGTACACATGCTAAATGCCACTCTGACCTTGGTTGAAGGTTAAGCTTTTGAGTGGGGTTGATTGAATACGCATACATAAAAGCGAAACAAATAACAACAACAAAAACACCTGTGCACTGTCACTATTAGATATCGTCATTGAAGGTGATGGATCATTGCCTTAATGGAGGGAGTCAAAATGAAAACATATACAAATAAATGAATTTTGAACCTTGGAGTCCAAGCCAGGGACTGGTGAAGAAAAAGAGAGAAGGAGAAGAAGAAGAAGTAGAGGGAAGAGGAGGAGGAGGAGGAGAAAGATGAAGGAGTAGAAGAGAAAGAAGACAAAAAGCAGAAAAAGAGGAAGAGGTGGAAAGAGGAGAAGAGAGAGAGAGTCTTGCATATAGCCCAGCTGACTGCAAAAGACCATATTACAGGTATCACCTGGTTGGAATCGGTTCTTAACATATATTTGGAAAAATCAAAGAAATAAACACACAACTCTTTTTCAAATAACCCTTGGATTATGAGTCTGGCGCTCTACCAGCTGAGCTGTTCTGGCCCCTGATTGTAACTGCCAAGCTGATGAGCTGGCCTGGAAGCCAAAGATGACTAAAGACATGAAAAGAACTACAGATGGCTCTGTGCACATGGTGCAGTTCAACAGCTGCATTGTACTGTGTGTATAGAGAGGCGTATGGTTTCACTGAAATACCCTCTTCTTCAACTCCTCCACACACACACACATGCATGCACACATTCATGCACATACACATGCATGCATGCATGCATACACGCATGCAGGCATGCACGCACACATGCACCCGCACAATCATGCACGCACGCACACACACACACACACACACACACACACACACACACACACACACACACACACGCACACACACACACCCTCTGTGTCTCTTTCTCTGTCTCTCTCTCTCTGTCTCTCTCTGTCTACCTCACACACACACACACACACACACACACACACACACACACACACACACACACAAAGGCACACAACACACACACACACACACATACACACACACACACACACACACACACAGAGGCACACAAAAACACACACACACACACACACACCCTGTCTGTGTCTCTGTGTATATGTGTGTGTGTGTGTGTGTCTCTCTCTCTCTCTCTCTCTCTCTCTCTCTCTCTCTCTCTCTCTCTCTACCTCACACACACAGTCACACAACACACACACACACACACATGCACACACACACACACACACACACACACACAACACAGCTATATATGCACAAACAGACATAACTCTCTCCCCTCCCTCTCTGTTTGTTCATTTTATTTCTCATCCATGATTTTTTTTCTTTTTTACACACATTATTTGCTTCTTCATTTAACGAAATAACAGAAAATGTTCTCCTGTGCTACCTGTGTGCTCCAATGTGTTTTTCATTTTGTTTCAGGGGTTCTTCCGCAGATCACTTATCCGCGAGGAGCCTTACAAGTGTCTGGGCAAGGGCAACTGTGATATCGGGGCAGGGAAACGCAAGATATGTCCACAGTGTCGCTACCTCAAGTGTTTGGCCGTTGGCATGTCCAAGGACAGTAAGTTCATTTCAGCTGCGATACTGAGGTAGAGAAAGACAGATATGTCCCACCGGGCCGCTACCTGAAACGAGTTAACTGTTGGCATGTCCGACGAAGGGAAGTACGATCTGTTCTGATATTGGGGAAGGGAAAACACAGGATCTGTCCAGAGTATCACCGCTTCATGTGGGCAATCATCAAGGTATCTAAGGACAGGTAAGGACTTTCCAAGGGACATAACTGGAAGTCAGAGTGAGTACGGCTCACAGCCAAATCTAGAGTCTATATCTGGTAGGCCTAACGGAATGTTACATGACACCAGGCTTTGACTGCACAGACTGAGGTGAGCATGACCCCTTCTTGTGTTGTAAGTGAAAGCAGTACATGGTGTTTATGTGTTTGGAGCAAAGTTGCTGTGGAAATGGAGTGAAGTTGAAGCTGAGTGGTCTTTGTTTTTGTTTGTTTCTTTCTTTCATTTCTCAAGCCAAACAGTTCTTTGTGTTTATCTGCTGGAAGTTGGCAGCAGTTATGCTTTGTATGTCTCTGTTGGTACTAGGCACTATATTTGTGCACATAATTGTCAGTGATGATGATGATGATGATGATGACTACTTTTGTTACTCAGATTCATTTCTAAGGGTTTTCCAAATGTTTTTTTTTAGCTTCTTGTTTGGAGCTGTTTGAAAAGATGATTTCTTTTGCCAAGTATGAGGGCTGTTTCTTCCATGCTCGCCCACCAGATGTTAGGTTTATACCTTCCTCAATTGACCTGGCAAAAGGAGATGACGTACCATGACAGCTGGGGGCTCGGAGTGTCTGTCAAATAGTACAATAATACCACCACAATGACAACATGTTGACATGGCTGGTGAAATTGCCAAATTAAGATGTTTGATTGCCAGGAATTTGAACTGTGAACATTCTGAATGTGAGCATAGTGCTGGAGTGGACTTGCGTTTGCGGATAGGAAGTTGCGTGCTGCATGGGTTTTTATCTCAGTTAGAAGACAGCTGTTTTTGGCTTTGGAGTACTGT
>JADBJO010002806.1:180000-267500 GCA_016801955.1 Conus betulinus | reverse complement strand
GAAGTTTATCTTTTCTGTCATCTGTTTGATCCAGTTCAAAGAGCAAAACATTGACACAAAGATCAACTATGGCCATGGATTGAAAGATCGGACATCTTTCTTGATAAGTGTTGGAGATGCTGAAATAAAAACTGAAATTAAATGGGGGCTCTGTAGTGCAAAGACTACTCTGAATGTGATAGCCAGTCTGGTTAGTACCATAACTGCTGAGTTATGAGTTGCAACTTCTTTTTTATGCTACTCTAACCCTTGTGACTACAACACTGGCAACAGCCTATTCATGGATTTTTTCTGATACTATTCTGAGCCCGTCCAAAGGTTATCTTCTCCTGATCTGCTCTTGATCAGACAAACTGAAAACAAATGTTTTGCAGAAATCAAATTCGACCTCTTTTCACAGAAAGACGGATTCATGCATATGCAACCTGCAAATGAGTGTGTTGTTAACTATAAATGAATAGTATTTTTGCTTTAAAATCAGTCTCTTGTCACTGCGTGATTCAGCACATGTGCCAAAGTCGAGAAACCAAGCCAATGAAGCAGATTTCAAATGGAAGGCTATTAATCGTCCAATAGTGGTATATTCAGCACGGTGAATTCTGCTGATGCAAAAAAAAAAAAAAAATCTCAGCAGCCATGATTATTAATGTTTGAAAAAAAGAAAAAAAGCCATTGTCTCAACAGCAAATGATATAGATATCATAGCAGGCATAAGTGAGGTATAAGTACCAGAAGACCGCAGACAACGTGGCCAACATCAGTGAAGAGTTATTGAAACCCTTTGTTTCTGACACTGAAGATGAGTTGTTCAGAGGTTTTAGTGCCACCAAGAATTGCAAGGAAAAAGACTCTAAACAGAGGTTGTTGTTTTTTTTGTTTGTTTTTTGTGTTTTTGTTTTTGCCTTCACTGCATGTACAGGCAGTGACTTAGGCATTGTTTTTATCTGACATTTTCAATAAATGTGTGTTTGGTACAGTTTTATATAGTGGTGTGGTTTATGGCCTGGAAATAACAGTACCACCCCTCCCTGCCTCTCTTCCCCATTCTCTCAAACACCCAAAATGGAAATGGCATCAGTGCAGAATAGTGGCTGTTAGTTCTGACTTACAACATAAATGACTGATGAAGGAAGGCACCAAACTACTTTGTTCCTTAATTCTGTCCGATAAGGAGATGCAGAAAGAGAGAGAAAGAAGGCAAGAGGGGAGGGAGGGTGTTGTGGATGGGGGATAGAGAGAGACTGACAAAGATAATGTAAATTGTGAATTCATCGCTCCATTCTTTCCACCTTTTATTTGTGCAGCTGTTATTGAAGTTATGCAGCTGTTATT
Organism: Conus betulinus; assembly: GCA_016801955.1. Lineage (NCBI taxonomy): Eukaryota > Metazoa > Mollusca > Gastropoda > Neogastropoda > Conidae > Conus > Conus betulinus. Next base: position 266,168 of record JADBJO010002806.1, on the reverse strand, counting down.
GAAGTTATGCAGCTGTTATTGAAGTTATGCAGCTGTTATTGAAGTTGTGCAGCTGTTACTGAAGCAATTGAAGTATTAAAACATTTGTTCCATGTATGAGCATAGTAATGGCGTCTCCTGCTTCATGTTTCGGGCCACTGTTGTACCATATTCCGCCATCACATTGATCCACATTTTTCACTCACTACTACGAAAGGAATCCTGATGCATCCTGCTTGACTTTTGTTAACATTGTTTTTTTTTTTACATCTGATGCTGGACAGGAAAACTGCAAATTGAAGAGGGACGTCTTTGGGTCCATGAATCTGTCAGAGAAAGAGTACCAGGACATTTACCAGAGGACAGGGCTGGACGCCGACAACCGTCAGCCTATCATCGATCATGTGATGGCAAAGACGGAAAAGAACATCTGCAGTTACATCGCCTTTGTCAAAACCATTCCTGGATTTTCCCAGCTGTCAGTCAACGACCAGGCCAGGCTGATCAGAGGTAGGGAGATGCTCAGTTAACTTTTTTAAAATTTTCTTCTTTAATACCAGTGGAAAAAGTTGCATGTCACTAAGTTAGTGACATAGAAAAGTTAAGTCTTTGCTGTGTTCATCACCATAAATAGAAGCTGAGTGTTCGTAGTGACTTCATTGATATTAGCCATACAACTGCTCTGAACACATCAGTTTGTATGGTATGCAGGTATTGGTTGATACAGTTCATCAGACAGAAATTGAGTTTTGCCTTTCACAGCCAGAGTAACACAGGCTATTGATGACAGGTTTCCAGTGGACTTCACTCTGGGCTGCCCTGTCTCCCTCCGCCCAGATCATCCCTGATATGGCCCTTTACGGTCGGCTGGGCTATAAGCAACATTATCTTATCTTATCTTATCCCTCCGCCCAGATCATTCCCTTTCTCTTCAGCTCTGCCTCAAGTTTCGTCTTCTGCTGTGTTTGTCTCCTCTTCTGACAGATGGTTGGGTGTTTGCTTCTGGGGGCGTGTGTCCAATTACGCTCCACTTCCTCCTCCTCAGATCTCCATGGCTAACAGCTCCTTTGCCACCTTTTTGCAGGATCTGATTGTTGTGATGTGGGAGGACAGCTGACAGTTGTGGAGACGTCTTGTCTTTGATGGATGTGATAGTCCAATTCTCAGAGCATTTGCCTGTGAGGCTCATAGTCATGAATGGGAACCCTTCAAGGGTTGGAAGAAGAGGGATTGGTATCATCTTCCTTTATGCGTACCCCAGACATGGTGAGCCTCAAATAGTTCGCTTCCCCTACACCCTTAGTCTGTGGATTGTTACAAACTGATCAGGATTGTCTGCCAATATTGGTTTGTTCAAATTCAGTTCAAGTCAGGTCATGTTGTTTTTAGACCAGCCAGCCACAAGGGGTTATATCAGGGCTGTCACCTTGTCACAGTCATTTTTATACAGATGTTAAAAAAAGGAATAAATCAATAAAACAAAAAGACCACACACAGAAGACGTTTTAAACAAATGTTCTAGAGACATCATTGAATCGCTTTCTCAGAGCATTTGCCTGCGAGGCTGACAGTCATGAATGGGAACCCTTCAAGGGGTTGGAGGAAGAGGGATTGGTACGTAGTTCTGTAAAATTGTAGATCAGCTGAAAAATTTCTTTCCTTCAGGATTTAAAAGATCACTTAAGTTTGGTAATCTAAACAAGATTTTCATTGAGTCCCCTGTAAAGTATTTATCTCTAATATCATGTCATCCCCTGGGAGTATTCCCGATTCCTTCTTGTGGATGTCCAAGAACATTGTACCTTCTCAGACTTAGAATTGATGGTCAGTCAGAAAGTTGTTGTTTTTTTAAACAAAGAAGGAGATGTCCTCAAAACCCCAAATTATAAAGGTCCGTGAGAATACCAAATTTCTTAGCAGTGTTGTAAGCCAGGCCTTCTCCAGGTCAAAAAGGATGGCAACCACATCATGTTTGTTAATGACTACGTTGTGTATGATGATTTCAAGACGGACTAAATGTTTAACAGCAGAATGATACTGGTGAAAACTTCACTGTTCATTGGCCCAAAGACCATTGATTTACAGCTTCTACATTAGGCAAGAGTTGACTATCTTTTCCATTAATTTACAAAGGCAGCTGCTCAGAGCTATTGAGCGATGACTGGAAGGGTTGGTAAAGTCTTTTGTGGTTTTGGTGATTGAACTACTGAGGGCTTTCCACCATGAGGGGAAATATTACCTTGTAGTCCAGATATGATTGTATACTTTTAAGAGTATTTGGACACTGCTTTCCAAGAGATGTTTCACAAGTTGGTAATTGATGTCATCAAGGCCAGCAGAAGAATCACAACAATGTTATCAATTATATCATTATCATTACAAGTCGTAGTAGTACTATCAACATTATTATTATTATCATTATCAGAGTGGTTATTATTACTAGTACTACTACTGTTACCACTTATATTTAAATTATTATCAACATCCATTGGTATATCTCTTAGATTTCAATTTAACTATCTTTCCCATTTCCTATATCATCATTATTTTCATATTATAATCATGATCATTATCATAACCTTTGATATATTTCTTACATTCTGTCTTATTATCTTTCCCATTATCCTTCTTCTTCTCTTGATTTCACTTTTACATTATAGGACGTGGGTAAGGGCTGTGGTGACAGTGATGGTGGATTGTAAAGCATGAAGCATGTTTATGCTGAAAATTTCTTTAACAATGAATATGTTTTAAGTTTCAAAATTTCACACAATACATTCCATCAATTGACTATGAACTTGTATGTTAATTCATAGTTGTATGTGTGAAAATTTTGAACAGGTCAATAGGAAATTTTTGTTTTCTTGTTAGTTGGAATCCTACGATCCCAGCTGTCAAAAGATTCTCGTCTGTTCATTTGTGTAACCACGTCGAATTGTGCATGATTTCACAGATAACCGAAGCGAATTCCGAATCTTATGCAACTACTGGGGGTTCAACGATGAGCTGAAGGTTGTGACCTTTCCCTCGGGGGCATCACACAGTGTATTCATGAGCTGGCCAAAGTGTGGGGGTGGGACTTGTTTCTCTATCGCTTTCAGTGTGCATGCATTCTCCAACAGCTGCAGCTGACCAGAGAAGAGCTGGTGATTCTGAAATGTCTCATGGTGGTCACTGTTGGTGAGTGCCTTTTGGTGAACTGCAATTTTTGTACTCCCTGTTCTTATAGACAGGGAGTACTTTAGAAAAGGAACGAAAAAATACGATATGTGTGTGTGTGTGTGTGTGTGTGTGTGTCCGTGGTCAAAATGTGTTCCACTCGCTCCAGACAAAAGTACTGGGCCAATCTTTCTGAAAATTTGTAGGTATGTTCATTATGGGTTAAGGATGATGCCTGATGTGTTATTTTACAGTTATAGCCGTTGCTAATGGCCATAACAGCCCAAATGGTTTTCCTTCTTTGTGGAATATCTCAGATAGTACTTGGCCAATCTGTCTGAATATTTGTAGGCATGTTCATTATGGGTCATGGATGATGCACGATGTGTTATTTTACTGTTATAGTTGTTACTAACGGCTATAATGGCCCATAATGGTTTTTCTTTTTTATGGAAAACATTGGAAGGTACTAGGCCGATCTTTCTGAAAATTTGTAGGTATGTTCATTATCAGTCACAGATGATGCGTGATGCATTATTTTACTGTTATATCCATTACTAACGGCTATAACGGCCCATGACAATTTTCTTCTTTATGGAAAATCTGAGAAAGTATATGGCCAATCTGTCTGAAAATCTGTAGGTATGTTCATTGTGGGTCACAGATGATGGCCGATGTTTACCAGAATATCCCTTACTAACGGCTATAACAGGCCAAAATGGTTTTTCCTCTTTATGGAATACCTCATGCATATTCAAGATAAAGTGGGATTACATTTATATGCTTTGCATCTTGCTCGGTTTTAGATTCTGACAACTTTTTAATTTCCCTGATCTGTCCATTATAGTGAAATATTTTTAAGGGAAAAAAATGCAGCTTATGAGTTCACGTTTTCAATGTTCTGACCGGTCTTTTTAAAGTGAAATATTAACAAGGGAAATAAGTGCTCTCTTATGTCAAGTCAGTTTGTTGAGATTTGTTTCCTCTTACCTCTTGACCCTCTTTTCAGCCCCACCCCAGTTTCTTTAGAAGGAAAAGAATTTGAAGTAAGAGATGGTTGTGTGTATGCATATGTGTGTATGCATGTGTGTGTGTGTGTGTGCATGTGTATGTGTGGGGGGGGAGGGTGATGTGGGGGGGGGGGGGGGGGCGCATATGTGTATGTGGGTGAGTGATCTCGACTGTATACCCCTCTTTTGAACCCCATCTCAGTTCGTTTGGGAGGGAAAGAATCCAAGGTAACAGATTGGTGTGTGCATGAGTGCGCTTGCATGCATACACGTGTGTGTGTGTGTGTTGTGTGTGTGTGTGTGTGTGTGTGTGTGTGTGTGTGTGTTAATTTAAGCAAACACCATTACTTACCCTGCAGGCTCTCACCACCCTCACCCACTTCCCTGCCCTCCTCCAGAATGCTGCTGTTTTCCTCTGGGGAAAACATGTCCACATGGTGGAGTGATGTGCAGGTCGCCAGGATGTGGATGAACCGGACAAAGTGAGCGCCATCCAATGGCGGATGGCCCAGTGCTTGCTGTGGACGCTGAAGCAGTCCCGGTCCCGCCCGCAGGCGTTTTACGCCCGCATCATTGGTGCCATGTGCCGGCTCCGCGACCTGTGCGAGAGGTTTTACCAGTGGGTCAACACCAACCCTTTCCAGGCCTACTCTCAGGTTCAAAACAATTCGTTGCTTGCAGAATGGTTTCAGGAGACTGCATGCTGTCATGACCTTTCGTGTATGAATAGTTTGATGTATGCAAGTGGATTTTTTTTTCAGTACTTCTTTGGATGAACTATGTATTAAGGCATGATTTTATATATAATGCATGGAGGCGACCAGAATAATCAGTCAAAGGTCTCTTTTAAGATATGGGTGTGTGTTTGCATGTTTGAAATGAAAACCATCCTTTCAGGGTAATGTCTGTGCAAAAACAGAGCTGTCATCTTTACAGTTGAGTGACATGATAGAAAGAGTGTCTGTATCAGACAAATCTAATTTAATATTCCAGCCGTAAGAGATAAGTTAGAACTGGTAGATTTGTGTTATTTCAGATATGTATTGATTGTGTGCTTGTCTTTGAGATCCGTAATTTGCAAACTACTAGACCAATTTTCGCACAAAAGATGTCAGTTTCAAGGTGGAATTGACTAACAGAAACTCCTGTCTTTTCTTTGTACACTGACTTGACTGGTGTTTGGTGTGTGTGTGTGTGTGTGCTTGGGTGCGTGCGTGCGTACATGTGTGTGTGTGTGTGTGTGTGTGTGTGTGTTGCGTGCGTGCGTATGTGTGTGTGTGTGTGTGTGTGTGTGTGTGTGTGTGTGTGTGTGTGTGTGTGTGTATGTGTGTGTGTGTGTGTGTGCTCATGTGTGTGTGTACGTGTGTGTGTGTGTGTGTGTGTGTGTGCGTATGTGGTATGTGTGTGTGCTCATGTGCATACGTGTGTGTGTGTGTGTGTGTGTGTGTGTGTGTGTGTGTGTGTGTGTGTGTGCTTGTGTGTGTGCGTCATGTGTGTGCATACGTGTGTGTGTGTGTGTGTGTGTGTGTGTGCATGCATACGTGTGTGTGTGTGTGTGTGTGTGTGTGTGTGTGTGTGTGTGTGTGTGCATGTATTGTGCACTCATGCAATAGTGATGGGTGAAACTAAGACATTATAATAGCAGTGAGAGTTATGGTATTTCACACTGCAGATCAGTGTCGTCACTGTTGCCACTTTTCACTGTGATGGTGTTGCAATGTGTCATGTCATGACAGCATGTCATGAAATTCTACAATGTGTCATGTCAGAAAAATCATGCAATGAAATCCTGCAATGTGTCAAGCCATGAAATCCTGCAGTGTGTTTCTGTTAGGAAATCTTACGGCATGTAGTGTCATGAAATCTTACCATGTGTTACATCATGAAATCTTTCAGAGTGTCATGTCAGGAAGTCTTGTAGTGTGTCATGTCAAGATATCTTCTGGTGTGTCATGGCATTAAATCCTTTAGTGTGTCATGTCAAGATATCCTCCAGTGTGTCATGGCATTAAATCCTTTGGTGTGTCATGTCAAGATATCTTCTGGTGTGTCATGACATTAAATCCTTTAGTGTGTCATGTCAAGATATCCTCCAGTGTGTCATGGCATTAAATCCTTTGGTGTGTCATGTCAAGATATCTTCTGGTGTGTCATGGCATTAAATCCTTTAGTGTGTCATGTCAAGATATCCTCCAGTGTGTCATGGCATTAAATCCTTTAGTGTGTCATGTCAAGATATCCTCCAGTGTGTCATGTCAGGAAATCCTGTAGTGTGTCATGTCAAGATATCCTCCAGTGTGTCATGTCAGGAAATCCTTTAGTGTGTCATGTCAAGATATCCTCCTGTGTGTCATGGCATTAAATCCTTTAGCGTGTCATGTCAAGATATCTTCCAGTGTGTCATGTCAGGAAGTCTTGTAGTGTGTCATGTCAAGACATCCTCCGGTGTGTCATGGCATTAAATCCTGTAGTGTGTCATGTCAAGACATCCTCAGTGTGTTATGTCAGGAAATCCTGTAGTGTGTCATGTCAAGACATCCTCCAGTGTGTCATGTCAGGAAGTCTTGTAGTGTGTCATGTCAAGACATCCTCCAGTGTGTCATGGCATTAAATCCTGTAGTGTGTCATGTCAAGACATCCTCCGGTGTGGCATGGCATTAAATCCTGTAGTGTGTCATGTCAAGACATCCTCCGGTGTGGCATGGCAAGAAATCCTGTAGTGTGTCATGTCAAGACATCCTCCAGTGTGGCATGTCAGGAAGTCTTGTAGTGTGTCATGTCAAGACATCCTCCAGTGTGTCATGGCATTAAATCCTGTAGTGTGTCATGTCAAGACATCCTCCAGTGTGTCATGGCATTAAATCCTGTAGTGTGTCATGTCAAGACATCCTCTAGTGTGTCATGGCAGGAAAGCCTGCAGAGTGTTGGGAAATTGAATCCTGCCACTACTGTTGGGGAACAGTTCTGGGTTCAGTCCTTGACACACCCAGGTTCAAGGAGATGTCCTCTTCAGAGTCAGCATCTTGACAAGACTTCTAACTCCTTTGAAGTTTGTCAGATTAGACTTAAACTGAGCAAATCTGAAAGCAGGCATTGTACATACTCTCTCTCTTTCTCCCTTTCTTACACACACACACACACACACACACACACACACACACACACACACACACACATACACACACACACACACACACACACACACACACACACACACACACACACACACACACACACACACACACACACACGCTTGCATGTACATTAAATTCCATTCTGTGACAGTGTGTAAGAGTGGCTCATCAATCAGTCAGATAGATGAAAAGACACTGTAAGGAAATCAACAAGCACACTGGTGTTGGAAGTCTTTGCGTTCGTTCTGGTTCGTTTTGATGAAAATTCCAATTATCTGAGAATGGACCCCACCACCCACCCTCTCTCCCCTCCCTTCCCTCTACCACCGTCCCCCTCCTTCCATGAATGCTACTTGGGTATCTGACAAAATCTTTCATTTGATGTGATGGAAAACTCTGCTTTTGTCAATAATTGATCTCAGACAAGATTTGGGGGGGGGGGGGGGGGGGGGGGGGGGTGTCATGCTGGAGTGTGTTAGGTTAGGTGGATTTTTGTTGGGGGAAGGGCGTGGGGGAAGGATTACTGTAGTGTTGTTACACTGACTGATCTCTTAAAAACAAACAAACAAAACAATGTTATGTAAAGGCCTGTGTGTAGTACTAGGATTATAGACTACAAATGAAAAAAAAATTGTGAAGAAACCCATCACATATGGGACAAAGTATGATAAATTATGAAATAGTGACATTTGCATGTGATAAGTTACAGGGTTCATACAGTCCTTAAAAGTACTTAATTTTTGGGATCCATTTTCAAGGCCCTGCCCATAGGTCCTATAAAAGTGCTTAAATTTTGTCACTGCCAATGACTTTGAATAAAGTCTGTGTAAAACCTTGTGTCTGTTTGAAAAAAATTGAAATTGAATTAAAAAAAAAAAGTATGAAAGTAAAAGAAGTCTGTGTCATAGTTGCCTGATGATCTGCTACATATAAAAACACCAGAGTTACCTGCCTTTGCGGAGGATGATAGAATGATCTGCGTCATAAAACTGAGGAGCCAACATGCCGGAGAAGTGTTTGGTTTAATTTGTCTGGCTAGAAAAAGAAGAGTACAAAGAATGGTTGCAGGCAGACCCAGGTGGAGACAAAAGCAAAGCCTTTTGCCACTTATGGAAAAAGGTCCTAGACAGTAATTTAATTTGTGTCAGCATTTCATTATTATTTTTCTTAAAATTATCACTTAAGTAAGTCCTTGAATAAAAAAAAAGCTTGAAAAGTCTTTAAAAAGTACTTGATTTTTTTTTTGACAGGAAATCTGTATGAACCCTGAGCTAAGATGAAATTTGATTAATAACCTCTGACCAAAGATGAATAGTAGACATGTTCATGTTGTGCTCAAGATTTGTTGGAGCCACTTTGGCCGCTGTACGATTTCCCGGTGAATCAGCAAATTTGTATATGCCTGTCTCAATGGGGAGTTGTCACTGAACTGGTATTTAGTTTTGTTCCAAGATGAATCAGCTTTTGAAGTGATTTCAATAGCTGTCACGTCTTGTGTAAGTCCAGGAGAGTCTGGATCATGTATCAGACAAAGCATTTATGTTTATGAGTTACTTGTATCTTTTTGTGCAATCATTGCAAGGCAACATATAATTTTCTTGTTTTTTGCACATGTTGTGTTCACCTTCTAAAGGTTTGTTGTGCTTCTTTCCATTTTATTTCAGTAATACTGGAGATCAGAGAAGAGCTGGTAGAGGTTTTGACAAGGGCAGTAACAGTTCTCTGAGGTTGGCTTTCAGGCTGTGTTGAGACAGTATCCATAGCATTTTTGTTTGGTTAAAGAAAGAGTGTGATGACTACTGCAGGGTACAAATTCACATTGTTTGTGTTCGGTTGGTGACAAGGATTCTTTTTGCGGATAGATCCCTAGAATTGGTTTGGGTATAGCTCTTCTTTGGAGGCGTTTTTGTATGTGAACTATCTCCAAATAGTGTCTGACCCAATTTCAAAACTTTGGCTTGTTTTTTGTTGTTTTTTTTTTTCTTTATTCATTTATTTATTCATTTTGATTTTTTGTCAACATTGTTGTTGTTTTCCTTTTTGTGTACTTAAATAAGTGATATGGCAGGAGTTTTTTTTTTTTTTTTTTAAAGAATAAAAATGAGAAACAGAATGTAGTCGTAGCAACACAATTCTTGGTTTGTTAAAACCTTTTATTGGCTAAAAAAAAAAAAAAAAAAAGTAGACACAAGTGTGTAAAGTTGATGGAAGAGATTCTGTGTAATATTGATTTCATAATTTGAAACATCCTACTTTAAAGTTGCACATGTCTATTTGATATTTGTTGTTCTTGTTTTAAATCCTGTGTACAGCATATCCATAATCATAACTGCCCTGATTGAAAAGAAAAGAGATGATTATACCTAAAGGTTTTGTGCATATATCCTTTGTTTAATCAGTCTTGTGAATAAACAGAGAATCTAATGGATATGTTTTGGGGGTTTTTTTTTTTTGAGTTGTTCAATAAAACAAACATTTACAGAAGTGTACATTTTACCTTTCAGTCAAAATATGACCAGAACCCATGTAGCCTGACTGCTGTTGTGTCCGTATCTTATGTCTGTCGCTGCCATCTTAGTATGAAATCTGCTATCTCGCTGGACAAAAGTGTGGATAAATGTTTAAGTCTCCAGTCATAGATATCTTTGCAATAATGATCTCTAACTTTTGTTGTTGCAGTGTTCTTTTTGAGTAGCATTACTACTGCATCCTTCCAGCTTCTTTCATTCACAGACACACCCATGTGGTTGCCCCCGGTGCCAGCAGTCTGTTAGGAACATTCAGTCCTTGGTCGTCATGAGGCAACCACTTGAGGAGGAACTGCTCTGGTAGGGAACCCTTTAGAGATGTCTAGTTTGATCTAACATACACAGGACAGCACCCACAAAGTTCAGGATTAACCATGGTCTTAGCTGGTGGAGCCAGCGTCAGTGAACAACCCTTTTTGTAGTTCCAGTTTACTGTTTCATGCTGCTGCGAGGCCACCCGGCAGAGGAGACGCTGCAGTGTTGCAGTGAAGTGTTCCGTGGTGTCTGCTCTGGACATGTATGATTTAACAATGATTATTGTCAGTAGAGAACTTCATGGGGGTGTCCTGAGTAGGTAAGATCAAAACAGATGTCATGAAGTGTCCCAGCAGCAGTGCATTGTCTTCTCTCGCTGGTGTTCTGTGTGTTTAGATCTACAGCAAGCAACCTACCTTCCTGCAAATATTTGAATTTCACATCTAATGTCAGTCTTGGACACATGACAGATCCTGTGGCCTACCTGAATCTGTTATTATGCAATTCAGAGTTATGTGAGAATGATCAATAGACAAAGTTGGAGAACATCCAGACTGTTAAATAAGCAGAAGTTTCTCACCCAATGACATGAAAGAAAAAAGATTATGTAGTATTTGTGGATCAGGAAACTGGCTGACCTACGAAAAAGTTCAGAAAGGAAAATGTATGTAAGCCCAAAACAACACTAACAACACCACCACTGACAGATTGATGATTTAAATGTGATAACAAGAGTCACAACTGATAGTACAAAGTATGCTCTCTCTCTTTCTTTTTTAATTATTTCTCTCTTTCTTTCTTTCATTTTCTTCTTCTTCTTTTTTTTTTTTAAAGTTGTTTTGAATGCAAATGACAAGCTTAGTTGTAAATCTTAGCTGATTTTCAGCTCTGATCATGTTTTATCATTAACAGAAACTGGACATTGTCTTTTTTTTCATTTTGACAAAACCAGCTCTGGAATTAAAAAATGTTATTACATCGTCCTCTCAAAGTCCAAGATTTTTTGAAATATTAAACTTTGCACTTTAAATTCCTCATATGTGCATCTAAAGTTCCACATATCCATTTGAGCTATGCTTTTGAATGTGTAGAGTTGTGTAGTAAAATTTCTTGATACGAATAAAATCGTGATTGTATTGTGTCATTGTTGTGCTTATGTGGGTGTTTGTGGTGTGTGTGCAAACATTTTTTTTTTTTTTTAATGACAGTTTTTTTCTTCTTTTGCTACTATGTGTTTGCTGTGTTGAATTTTTGTTAAACTGTGCAAGATTAATCAAAATTTCAAGCGAAACATACATCACAATGACATATTATCAAATACGAAATATGAATCATTTTAAATGAATTCTAACCAAAACTTAGCACAGAGGTGGAATAAGCCCACATACAAACCCATTAAATTAACCTCTACCAGATGACATTTTTGACTATGCAGACCCAATCGTGCGAGTTGTCCAAGACCCACACATTTTGTAGAGGCTTTTCCTTTTGCCTATCCCTATTAAGATGGCATGGGTCTTGTAAGACCCACACCTTATAAAGGGCGGTTCAGCAACTTATTCCTCCCAAATGGCGTGGGTCATGTGCAACCCATTACAATGTGTAGGTCCTTGAGGAATCGCGACTAATTAAACTGATAATTGATTGTGTATCCATACAAGAAATTTCTGTGATCAATGGCTACTAAGATCGTTGAGGAACTTATAAGATTTTGTGAGCATAGCTCTATACGTTCATAGGACATAATAATCAGAGTCACTGGGTCATGGAAGATCCTGGTAGCACGGTAAAGGGTTATGTAGGAAGAATTAAATGATCCAGAACAAGAGACTTCAGCTCTTGGTCTGAGAATAACTTTGCATAAGAACCTTGGGTGGATTGGATGTTGACATCACCACTTTCTTTCCTCCTCTTTCACGCACATGCATCCCAGGTTTTTGCCTCCCCACAATCTTCATGGTGTGGGCTGATAGGTCATCATTGCTGCTCCCATCATTCGACGGATGAGCAAAAGAAGGATCAAGTAGACTGACGCCCTTGACTTTGTTTTTTCTTCTTCTTCTTGTTATTTTTGTTGTTGTTTGTGATAAATCTATGTTACCTGTCCATATGGGATCAAATTGCATACTCACTGTTTCAACGGCAACAAACTACAATAACATCCACTAGATGCTCCTGATCATAATGGAATTCAATACAGTTCAGTTTGATGTGTCATTTGCTAACGCTGTTAATCCACACTGAAATTCACAAGTGTGTTCACAGGCTTATGCTGAACAAATGAACACATCATAGACTATCAGTCATAGCAAATATTGAAAGTAGTCAAATATAGTCAAATACTGAAACTAGTCAGCTGAAAACCTGTCGCCCTGTTCACGACATGCCACAGCTAGCCACAAGCATAATCCTACATATACTCACTTTAAAGCTAAAACGGAAGGAAAAACACAAATACATGAGTCAAGATAATTTAACTGGCGGCGGCCATAGTGGGCCGTGGTTTTGACGGCAGTGTCCCGCTCGGCAGAACGAATCCGTGAAAGCGACTTGCACGATCGTGCTAGATCTAACGCTATTCTTGATATGAAAATCCTATACCTACCACCTACATAAAATTAAACTTTGCCTAAAATCATGCAAAAAAGCAACCATTTCTTCTCCACCTTGTTTTGTCTAAACAAAACCATATCCTAACGTAAACAGTTTACAGTGAAAATTTGAAGCCCAGTTTCTTTTGTCGCGTGAATCTAGGTCTAGCAGCATGGCTTTGAGAGAGAGAGAGAGAGAGCGTCAATGAAAATTCAAGAGCGCAGTTCTTTCCCTTTAGGCCTACCCGGAGAGGCGTGAAACGGACGGTTTGCGGAACGACGGGTTGAAAATTCCGGGTCGGCCCGGCTCCATTATGGCCACCTGCAGCCGTAATTGATGACGCCACAGAGGAGTTGAGCCGGGCAGGATTTTTTAACCGGGCGGTGCAAAGCACGGCTGTCTTGCGCACAGGTTTACTATGGGCCGCCGCCCATAAGATTAAAAAACCACCAACAGCTGGCCCAAACCACAAGCGATGGAGATAAGCAGAGAGAATTGGCGTCAGATTACAGTATAATACACAGCACTGACAGGCATATAATGCTTGGGTGTTTTACAGCAAGCGGAAAGATATTTTGATTCTGACTAAAAGAGAAAGTAGACGCCATCCTCCTTGTTCACAAGGCTATAGCAACTGCAACGAAATAATTATATTTGATTCTTAGGCTGTTATCTTGAAATTAACGTCGCCTGTTCCTATGCCATATGAACAGTTATGCCAGATTAAATTCGATTGTTGAATTTTTGCTTATAATAATACTTTAAGAGGTTAACAAGCAACTGGCCTCGCAAGCTGCTCTCCCATCTTTCAGCCATCTGCCACGTTTAGGTCAGCGATCGGGACGACAGTAGGGGGTAAGCCATACAACGGCTGTTTCAATAGATAGACATTGTGCTGCTTCTATGACAGAAAAAAGTATTTGAATGTGAAAAAGATGATTTGGGTCTTTCAGCTGGGGTCACAATGTTAGTTTTCAAGACAATGTGTTAGCAAGGATTGCAGAAAAATGCATGATTGGTGGGTTCTTTGTGTCCCTATATCCCTTTAGGGCACAAGGATTTGCGGGTGATAAATCTATAGGACAATAGAAATGGACGGTCATATAGAGTATGAATTATCAATCAGTGTGAAGTGGCATAGTTGGGAATGCCGAGATGGAGGTGGCAGTTCTCTCTTGAATGATGTAAGAGGCCAACGTTGGACGGTGCAGCCAACCTTCCAGCCACTATGAATGTTGATGGATCTAGCCCAGCTGTGTAACCAGGGGACGGCTCCTAGCGGTGGGAGTGGGGGAGTGGGTTACAAAATATTCTATGAGTGTTCGACAGAACGAAGACCAGGTGATCTCGAAGGCGTGGGAGGCTTTTAATGTTGTCAGTTAGAGACTGTGGAGTGACACATACCACGTGTGGTTTTGTGTCGTCTGTCTGGGGGAAAAGGCTCTTGGATTTATCAGGAGAGTCAGAGCGTGAAATGTCAACATGTTCTCCACACAGCGCTGTACTGAGGTTGCCCTACACCACAACTCCATCACTTCCACACGTTAGAGAAATGACTTCCCATACCACCACGCTCCCACCTCCAGGAGGAGGTGCTTGATCCATGCAAAGTGGGGCAAAGCGTTCGTTTACACTTCGATAAATACACTTGTTCACCATGGCGCAGTAGAAGACTTCGAGGCTGATAGAGAACCACACAAGTCGCCATCCCTGTATGTCCCTGAGACGGTGTTCACTTGCCTAATGCAATGCTGCCTAACATAACAGCGAGGAAGGATCTGCGCGTAGCCCCTGATTGGTTGTTGAGCGTGACACGATTCTGGGTTGTTTGTTCTGAGGCACATTGATTCATCGAGGCAGCAGATTCTTTCCGTTTAAAGTCCACTACACATTTTATGCAAACAAGATACATGTCTGAAAAAGGGCAGAAGTCAGAGGACGTCTTTTTCGAATTATATGTGCACCCATTATTTTTTGTCCCCATGAAAAAAAATCAGTCAATCAATCAATCAAATAACGTGATATTAAAAACACAAAAAAAGCAAACAAAAAAGGTCAAGTTGCCTAATTCGTGAAAGAAGAAAGCAAACAAAACTGCTGCTAAGCCCACACTCGACAATGTATTTGCCCCTTCCCCCAGGACATGCTCTCTCTCTCTCTCTCTCTCTCTCTCTCTCTCCTCTCTCTCTCTCTCTCTCTCTCTCTCTCTCTCTCTCTCTCTCTCTCTCTCTCTCTCTCTCTTCGATAGGAGGATCGCTTATTCTATGTCTGTGTGTGCTGATTTTTTTCTTCTTTGAAATCAATTTCTTTATTTTTTGTTTGTTGTTTCGATCCCTTTGTTTCCCTTTAAAGTCATCTACAACTTAAATGTTAATGGATGAACAACTCATCAACTTCGAATGCATTTGTGAAGATATGTGTGTTTGATACAGTTTTTGTAAGTCTCAGTCGCTAGTTATGCTTAGTCCCTTAGCGGGGCATTGGTCGGATGAAAAAAAGCATGTGTTTGCTAATGTGTTACCCTTGGAAATAAAGATTACCATCATCATCATCATCATCATCATCATCCCTTCTCCGGAAAGAAAAAAAAACAACGTTTGAAACAGTCAGCAGCGTAACTGAAAGCAAGCCAAACTCAAAGTGATGCTTATTTCATATACTATGCAAAGGTTACAAAAATAATCATAAATGGACCTAAGTCGAGTGGCTTTGTGATTGAACAAGTCCTCTGAGCAATTAAGGAAATCTCTCTCTCTCTCTCTCTCTCTCTCTCTCTCTCTCTCTCTCTCTCTCTCTCTCTCTCTCTCTCTCTCTCTCTCTCTCTCTCTCTCTCCTAGGGTCAGATTAATGTCCCATCAGCCGTACACTAATAAGGTGACAGTGTCCAAGGCGAAGTCTGTAATTCTGATTTTGATCAGCAGGCCTACGTTTTGTACATCCACATGTTTGGCATTGTCGCAAAGGCGGGGTGCGCAGCACCGGTGCTTGTTCTCCATCGGCGTCTCGCTGCTGCGAGGGGCGATTGAATGGCTGCACAGTTTTTTAACTGGAAAGTGAGGGGCAGGATCGAGGATAGTGGCTGTTTTTTGTGTCTTCTTGCTTGGTAGTCAGCGTGTTTAGTGAGTTCTTAGGTCCCTTCGTAACATGATTCCACAGTGGCTGAATCCTTCCTGATTGCCATATGCGGTGGAGTAGTTCGAATTTTGTTTCCCTTCCGGATGAAGTAGTCCGAATCTTGTCCCCCACTGTAGTAAAGTGGTTCGAATCATGTTTTCTTTTGAAGTGATATAGTTCGAATCTTGTTTCCTTTTGCAGTGAAGTTTGTGGGCTGTTTACTGTATTCAGTTCGTATTGAGACTGGTCTGTGGTTTTGTGGTGACTTTCTCTGTAGGGTAATTAGTTTGTTGTGTTGTGGTGACTTTCAGTTGCAGTATGATTAGACTATGGATTTTTTGGTGACTTGATATTTGTATTGTCTTTTTTTTATGGTGACTTTCAGTATATAATTAATGTGAATGGTCTATGGTTTTACTAGTGACTTTCAGCTGATCAATGATTGGTCTTTAGTTCTGTGGTAAGTTTAAGCATGTAAAATGATTAGTATGTGCTTTTGTGACGAGTTAAAGCCTATAATGTGATTGGGCAGTAATTTTTGTAACGACTTTTAATGTGACTGGTCTTAGAACTCGTAGTGATTTTCAATCTGAATCGCAGCTGGTGTTTTGTTTAGTGATGAGTGACTTCTGATTGTCCATATATTTGTCAGAACTACTTTATAATGTGACTGGCACAGGTTTGTATTGCATGCTAAATGCGCAGCTGACTTGTTGCACATCAAACCTTCTCTCCCCCTCACCCTAACCTCCCTCCCTTGAAGTCAGAATTCCGTTTTACTTCCAAACTTAAAGATCTGATGATATTTCCTCAAAATACATGCATTGTCTATACAGCCAAAAGATGAAGGAAAATCCAGCAAAATCAAAATCAAAATCAGAGTGGAAATGGTATTAGACGGAGACACGAATATATGAAGGGATAAAGGCGGTGTCCTTTTTTTTTTTTTTAATTCTTTTTTCGTCGTCCTTTCCCTCCCCGGTTTTTTTTTGTTTTTTGTTTTCTCCCATTATCGCGTTCCGTGTTTTCCCCCTTACTCCCCCCCCCCCCCCCCCCCACTATAATACTTGCCATCCTCCCCATTTCCCACTCCTTGTTTCCCCCATCGTTTTCGACTCTTCTTTTACATGGTAGGAACCAATACAAGGAAAAGATATAGTCGAAAGTGCGGGTGGAACCCAGAGAAGTACTGTCCTCAGCTGCCGAACAAACCAACAGGGAGCAATCTTGCGCTACTCATGGAAGCGTGCTCTGTGTTCACAAAGGGTGCAGGCATGTTCAAGGTATTCCATTAAGACGTCAAGAAACAATTGCTCCCTGGCAGATGCTATTGTGTGATGGTCACTGAATGTGACGTGACAGAACCTCCACGGAAGCGTTCCCATGGATGCACCAGCCCCTATTTCATGACCGCAGAGCCCACTGCACAAAAAAAAAAAAAAAAAAAAAAAAAAAAAGCCACTGTCAGGCAACTGCTATGTGCATCCCGCAGCCTCACTCGTTGCTGTTCCGTTGACAGGTGAAGACAGTACAACTCCAGACCCCGCCAAGCTTCCGTCATGAGGTCTTTCGTGCCCTATGAAGATAACCTCGGGTTACACTCTTTCGTGCTGTCAACAGGATATTTCCTTGTAGTCAATGGGGTCTTTCCTCACCGTCACAGGGCCTTTCCCCAGAGTCGGCTTAAAGGCAGAGAAGGAAAAAAAGGTGCAGGTGAGGCCCATCCTTGTGCATGGCGTGGCGTTCCTTTTTACCTCCACTGTTTAAAAACGAGAACAGCAACAAAACAGCACATTGTTCATTGACAAGAAGTCGCATTTGAAAAACCCGCATTAACGCTACACCCTTGCCGTGAAGCATGTAATTAGTGTGGCAAGACACAATACTTTGAAAACGATTGATGGCTATAGAGTTAGCACATGTGTCGATGAAAAAAAGAAACAAAACTAAATTAAAAAAAAAAAAGGGGGTAAGAATGGCCGTGTACACAGATGCATTCTCTCTCTCTCTCTGTCTGTCTGTCTGTCTCTCTGTCCGACCGTCCGTCTTTCTCCCTCTGTCTGTTTTTCTCTCTCTGTCCGTCTGTCTGCCTGTCTCTGTCTGTCTGTCTCTGTCTCTCTCTCTCTCTTTCCGTCTCCGTCTGTCTCTCTGTCTGTCTGCCTACCTTCTTGTCCGGCATTCTGTCTGTCTTTCTATCTGCCTACCTGTCTGTCTGGTTGTCTATCTGTTTGTCTGTCTGTCCAAGAGTTATTAGACTTATAAAATGTGGGGGAAGGGGGAAAGGGAGAGGGGTAAGCAAACTGAGCCAAAGGATCAAATACATCAGTAGATTCACTCAGTCACCCTTGATGGGATTGAAAGAATCTCGAGCTTCTGTCTGTCTGTCTTTCTCAGTTTATCCATCGTCGTTTCCTCACCCCGCCCCCTGGTACATGGTATTTTCTTCATCTCCTTGCCCATCCTTCTCTCTTTCATTTAGGAAACCCCCCCCCCCCCCCCCCCCCCCCCTCTCCCTTCCTTTTTCCCTCCAACATCCGTCCCCCTCTCCACCTTCATCCCCTTCACTACCCCTTCCCCCACCCAATCCTCCGGCTTCCTGGTTTTTTTTTTTGCCTCCTTCACCTCCCCCCCCCCCCCCCCCCCCCCCCCCCCCCCCCCCTCCCTGTCTTGCTCGTTTCTCTCTCGTCAGTGTCTCAATGTGATTCACACGCAGCACGTGCCTACTCGACTTAACGCACTGGGCAGTGATATCTTTCTCTCACAAAATTGTTATTCAAGCTTTGTCGTCTTTTTTTTTTTTGTACATTCAATAGTTTTTCTTCAACCTTCGTGTTTCCGAACGAAAGTTTTATTGTGTTTATTTTTTCTGTATTTTATGACGTAGGGCCTAATCCCCCTCCTGACGATGGTAAGTGTTAATTTAATGTTACGAGAGTACTGCTCCGATTATAATTATTGTATTCTTTTCACTCGTACTTCGTCATGTTTTTTTTTCCCCCCTCGACGTTTGTTTCATGAACTCAAATAAGGATGAGGTTGTATCTGTCCGTCAAACCTCCGTTTGAACCAGGCCATTTTAGATGGCATCTATGGATCTCTCTCTATTTCTGCTTAGTCATCTTTATCCAGTATGATGATTAGTTTATGTTGATACATGTAAGGTAAATAAGGATGTGGAGTGGCTGGCTGTCTGCATGGATGTCTCAATGTGGGATTAAGGCAATCTGATAAGCAAGGGGAAACTGTTTCTCTCTCTCTCTTCGCCATCTTCCCCTTTCCTCAATCTTCTGCTTCTTCTTCTACTTCCCCCCCCCCCCCCCCCCCCCCCCCCCCCCCCCCCCCCCCCCCCAGTCCATGTATTTCTCACATTTTCTCTTTTTCTCACTTCCATTTTTTTCTTCTGATTTTCTTTTTTGAATTTAATTTTAAGTGAATGGATACTGTTGTAAGTCAAGTTCCAAACTACTAGCCACCGCCCTTCCGAATAATATTTACTGATGGCCCCAAAGCTGAAGAGGGGGTTGCCTCTGCTGTGTTTCATTCTTACACAGCTCCCTGTCAGAGATGTTCTAAACACATTCCCAATGACAAGTCTATCTACACTGCTCAGCGAACAGCCTTGCTCCTGAAACGCAAAACGTACAAATGTCCTCGTTCTGTCGAACTCCCTTTCTGCTTTGGAGGTCATAGATGGCCGTAACCTCGAGCACCTTCAACTGCCTGATCTGTTTGAACTATACGCCTCTCTGAAATCTGATGGGTTCATCATAGTTTTTGCATGGGTTCCTGGTCATAGCAATGAGGTTGTTGATAAACTTTCCAAGAACGTCACAAGCAAAGAATTGAGCAGACTCTTTGTCCCTCACACCGAGCTGAAACCTAACTCAGGCTTATTTCAAAGATCTCTGCAAAAGGAATGGAACCTGCAGACGGATAACTAACTCCTCCAAATCCGTCCAAACCTAGGAGTTTTTACCATGTTCCAAGGGCGGTGGTAAAAAAAACAGACAGTCTTCTACCGTTAGTACACAGGCCACTCATTTTAAACCTATTCTCATCTCTAAAACGGTGAAGAAGCTCCCGTGTGTATTCCATGTGATGCACCCACTCACAACGAAACGTTTCTGTGGGGGTAGAACTTACATGACGCCAGATACAAATATTTTACAGCAGGCTGCCTGAAAATCTAGTTCAGAGATGTCCCACCCGTTGTCATTTTTGGATTTCTGAAAAAGATTATAATTTTCCATCAGATCTAAGATTTTACGGAAGAAAGACTTTTACAACCCCCCTGTGTATCTTTAGAAGATGTGCTTTAATGAGTTGTGTGTGTAGGGGCCTATGTTTTGTTTGAGAGTCGACGTCAACCGGGTGACATCCCTGATAATTATGGCCCTTTGCTGTCGGGTTGGCTATAAGCAGTCTTCCTCTCTCTCTCTCTCTCTCTCTCTCTCTCACATGCGTGCGTTCGTTTGCGTGTGCGCGCGCGCGTGTAAGCGCCCACTATAGCAGTGCCCGGTAACTGCGAGCATCAGAGACATTTACTTCAGTTACAATGTGCACTACACACACACACACACACACACACACACTCTCTCACTCTCTCTCTCTCACACTCACACACACTCACACTCTCACACACACACACACACACACACACACACATGCGCACACTCGCGCACGCACTCTCGCACACAGCTGCGAACACATCGGCATGTCATATGCTACAAGCGAATAACTGGACAGAGATTTTTTTTTTTAATCACGTTTTATTACAGCTGTCTGTACCTCAGTGACCTACGGCAGGTTTCTCATATCTTATTTCATTACTGTCTTTTTCATAAAAAAATGAATTTGCAGATAACAACACTGATATTATCATTATTTTTTATTTTTTTAAAGAAGTCTTAACAGCACCTGCGACAAGAAGACGTGCAGACACGTACTTAGGGGAAAACTGTTAGGATACACAATTATCAAATCCTTTTTTTTTTTGTTTGTTCTTTTTCTCTAAACAGGCATGTGCACTTCTAATAGAGATCCTACCGAGAACATTCAATCAATATCAAAGAAATGCTGCTGAAAAGCAAACTGTTTTGGGTCAGAATCTTCAACGGGTTGAAGTGTGACAGCCTAGAAAGAAGAAGATGTAGTCATAACTGAAGGCGAGTGCAGTCTTCTGTTGACTGATTACCAAAACCTAAACGAATTAACAAATGAAATACGCACATCGTTTCAAATGGGACATTCTAAAGTTAAAAGACCGATTAAAAAAAAAGCACAGAGTACAATTTACTGAGGAATCCATATCTAGAAGATTAACTTAATGAAAATCATACTTTAAGTGGTTGGGTGGCGCGTTTGTATTATATGCATCACACACCTTGTTAACAAACCAGAAAACTCTCCAACTCCTGAATGCAAGACCGTAACTCATACGAGCCCTTCCGAACCCCTACCAGATCCTACCGGAATCTAGGACTAATCCAAATCCAAACTGAAGGCTGACCATGACGGTATGAAACATCATCGTAAACACCGTTACTCATAAATGACGTTGTGCTTGCAGTGTTGGGGCAGATGAGTTGTCTTCTCCTTTCTCCATCCACTTCGGTTTTCCCAAGCCTGCTGTGGAGATGGCCCCCAGAAGAAGAAGAAACGAAATCAGCGTTGTCCGTACTTAAGTGGATGTTCCTGAGATTTTTGCTTATGGTTGTCATCCGGAGCTGCTGTTCGCGTTTGGAGATCTAGAACAGATGCCGAGTGGAATCTCTGCCGTCATTTATGGTCATGTCAAAGTCTGTGTTCTGTGGCCACAGTATCCTGAATAAGGATTCTAAATATAGCAACATTACTAACGAGCTTCATGACAACATGATATAAAAGGAATCGGCAGTTGGGAAGCCACTAGGAAAACTTCTCTTTGGCCCAGGGTGAATAATTCCGTGGCAGACAATCAGGCTCAAATTCTCCGACACTGAAATTAAAGAATTGTTACCTCTTGCAACGCTCACAGGACAGCGTTTGTTGCTGAATCGTCTCGTGTAAGTTAAGTTTACCCAGATACTTGTGTTAGACTGCTATAATATGCGTCTTGTGTGCGCGCTCATTTTCGACAGATCCTGTTGCTGTTTTCGGTTTGCCATCAGATACATGTATGTGTGGAGGCTTGAATGGTAGCCGTTTGCTTACTTTGTCAGATCGTCATAATCCTTTTATATATGGGAACAGCCCAACAGGAATTTGAGCTGTAAGCCACCATGGACTTAAGTAAGGTAAGGCACTGTTGCTGATAGCCGAGCCGACCACAAAGGGCCATATCAGGGTTGTAATGAAGTTGAATTGGGCCCACAAGTCTTTGAAAAAAAAAAAAAACCCACCTAATTCCACAACCTTTTGAAACACACTGACTAGAGTAAAAGCTCCAAAAGGTCCTGCCTATCAATTGCCATAGCATGTCATCGGAAATATTCTGACCCAGCAGGGCCCACTTTAAACATACTTTTTTACAGCAGTGGTTGGAAGAGGAGCCAGAGAGAACAGTTAGGACAGTCATTTACCCAGGATCATGGACTGCAGGCCAAGCAGCTGTCAGCAGTTTGATTGGTCTGCTGTACAGGATACATGCCCCAGGCTGCATGATGTGCTAGCTAACCCCTTACAGAACTTTCAAACTCACAAAGCAAAACAGCACTTACTGAAGCTTGAGTCTTATTGGCTGTTGGAACAAGGCCTGAGACTTCGGCTTGTCAGGGGTTTTACACTGCTGTAAAGGATCACTGAGCAAACTAAGTAGGGCTGTTCCACAGAGACATAATGCATGATCTTTGCAAGCTAGGCAAACTCTTGGGCTGTGATACATTGGGCAGGCAGAGACCTAGAAAGCGGAGGAGGGGAAGGCAGATACAGACTGCCAAAGGGAAGAAGGAATGTTTGTAGATGTGACAACAGGAGAGTTAGACCAGCTGTTTTTGAAGGTGTTCTCTGGATGGCTGGGGTTCGGGTGCCATGTACTGTCCCACATGGCCATAGCTGTTGTCCTCTAGCTCTGGAGAAGTACAAGCTTGAGTCTGGCGACAAGCTCAGACAAAGGCAGTTGCAGTGGTGCTGAAGTTCTGCATGACAGCACCTATGGACATTTTCAAGAGCACTGTAGTAGTGGTGTTCTCCAGGATGGGTCAAATGAGTCCTTCACGGCAGCATGTAGGAATGTTGTGGAGCACTCACAGATATTTCTGTTACTTTTCTTTCTTTTCTTTCTTTCTTTCTGCGTACGCCTCCTGCAGACACTGCCTGTATAGACAGGCAGTGGAGTTTTCTGTTAACAAAGGCTCAGATCTTGTTACCTTTCAAAGCCATGATGTGGGCGTTAGAGCCTAAGTGGGAGTCTTTTGTCAGTTCAACACTCGGGTACTTCATACTACTATTGACTGGGAGAGAGACTGTCCCTGCAGTTTGCAGACAGTGAAAGGTGGTTTCTCCCTTCAAGACGATGAGGATGTGGCATTTGGCTATGTTGAAATTCAACAGTTGTGTCAGTTCCCAGATTTTGCTGTACCAGAGTGAGTTATGTTGCTAGTAGAGGATGGTATTGTCAGCAAACAGCGGTATCAGAGCCGTGGTGATGTTAGGTTATTGATATGGGCCAAGAAAAGCATGTGGCAAAGCACAACAGAGCCTTGTGATACCCTTGAGGTGGTATGTCCCAGCTGGGACCAAACCTCTGGGCGCAGCTTCTTTTTGGTCCTTTCAAGCAGGAGCTCTTTACCTTCTGGGATCATGGGCCTCATAGTTATGGAGCTCTAGGAGGAGGCTCTGGGGAGCGGGCAGGGGGGGTGAGGGGGTTGGGGGATAATGGAGGGTACCTTGTCAAAGGATTCAGCAAAATTTTGGAGTGTGGTGTCTGTCCTCCTCTGTGTGATCTTTTTCAGTTTTTATTTCCAGTAATTTTGGAGAGTATATCCATAGCAAAACCATGTAGGAAATTAAGGTTTTGATTGTTACTGAAAAGTATACAACATTGTGCAGTTGCTTGAAGAATCTTCTTAGCTTTGTATTTGCCTGGTCTGTTTCTTGGTGCACTGAACTGACGGTGTATTCCTGTTATTTCTATGCACACTTAAGGTGGTGCATCGTAAGTTAATCGGAGCTGATCGGAACCAGTATAATGTTCTGTGATGATGAATGTGTCTCATTGTGCCAGTCCTGTTTTTTTTTGTTTTTGCAGGGTAATTATATTCCAGCTTCATCACCAGTCAGTTTAGAATGGCTCAGATTGGAACAACGGAAATCAGACGTGAAGATGTTCCATTGCCACAAGACCAGAAAAGCCGCCTGGCATTTGTTCTGCACAATGTATTGACGCCACAGGTCAGTGTATATGTGTGGACATGGGACATGTCCTCGGTTGTAAAAATGGGTTGATGAAAAACAAGTCTTTTTTTTCAGTGAAACTTTTTTTTACTTTTTCTGCAGGGTATTTGCCTCATTTTCTTTTTAAAGTTTTAAAGGCCTCCTTTAAATAGGTATAAGAAAAAGGTTTTGATGTATCTAATGTATTAAGGTTAGAGAACATTTTCTCCCTTGCTGACATATACATGAAAGAGTGAGAGTGAGAGAGAGGGGCCAGTGTTCATTCTCTAGCCAGTGCCAGGCTGTAAGACCTTTTGGTGCTATTTTATTGTGCTACCAAGAGCAGTTGACTTACTTGTTTGTAACTGAGTATTACTTTTGTTTTGTGTGTTTTTGTGTTAAAGTGGGTGTGACAAGTGAAGAGGAATGGGTGATCCACTCAGCACAGCCGGTGTCAGTGCCATTTGCTCTTAGGATATCTGTATTGAAAGCTCTGTATTATGCATGGTTGGGGAATTGTGTGTGTGTGTGTGTGTGTGTGTGTGTGTGTGTGTGTGTGTGTTGTGACAGGGGTCCATATGTTGTAATGTTTTCTGTCACAGTGACAGGACTGCCAGGTGCTGCCAGATATGGTAAATGGTGGGGGAGGGTATGTGTGTGTGTGGATTTAAGCGTTCAGTACATAAAGAGGTTTAAGGAATGAAGAACTCTGGACATCATTGACTGATCGGTCTGTTTCAGGAATGTCAGGATTACATCAGGAGGACAGAGAAGCAAGGTTACGAAAAGGCAATGGTCAACATAGGGATGGGGAGGTAGTAGTAGTGTGTGTGTGTGTATGATGTGTGTGTGTGTGTGTGTGTGTGTGTGTGTGTGTGTGTGTGTGTGTGTGTGTGTGTGTGTGTGTGTGTGTGTGCAAGCTTTTCACTGCATGATAGTAGAATATGTGCATGTCTGTGATCATTAGTTCCTCGTTGACATTTTATTCACAACATTCTCCAGACTTGGAGGATATTCACTCTCAGAAAAACTGAAACATTCAAAGATCAGTAGTATTACTGTGCACAGAGATGTTTTAAGTGCATACAGACAAACAGGGTGATGGACAGACATGCACACACACACACACACACACACACACACACACACACACACACACACACACACACACGTACACATGTGTGCGCACACTTTCTCTTTTTTCTCATTCTCTTCTTTTGCATGTGTACACATAAAAAGATACACCCCCAAAAAGGAAGAAAGAAGACCGAGACAAAGTGAGTGTTTGCCTGTGATAAATGTTTCTTTAGCTTTTTTCCCAAGCCAGGTGTTTCACAAACGAGCATATCTCAACACTAATGACTCTACAGTCACTGTCCAAGATTCATGGTCGCATGATTTGTTCTGAAACCATGTTTGTATTACCGTATGTAAAACACAGCAGCATGACTGCAGTTTTGAATTT
The DNA here is from genome assembly GCA_016801955.1 of Conus betulinus. Lineage (NCBI taxonomy): Eukaryota > Metazoa > Mollusca > Gastropoda > Neogastropoda > Conidae > Conus > Conus betulinus. The sequence goes on along the minus strand of JADBJO010002806.1, from coordinate 240,580 downwards.
ATCTCAGTGTGTGTTGTCCGTCTGTGTTTCCGACAGAAACAGCTCATTGTTATGAAAGTGTGTATGGTGTTGGTGAAACATGTTGCATCAAAGTGCAGCTTTACTGCAGCGTTATCACTGCATTGACTCTATAATGTTTATGATGGGAATGTGGGGGCCAGATGTTGACAACAACACATGAAACAGACTGCAAAATCATGTTATTTTTTCATGATTTAAAACTGACAAGCGAATGTTCAGCAGTTATGTCATTTTCAGATGTCTCAAACAATAGACAAAAAAAAAAAAAAAAAAGGGGGGGGCATTAGTACTGCCAAGTTTCGCAGCCAAGTAGGGAATGATCTATTTGTAATAATGCTTCTGGGGTAGGAGACCTGGAAACCACACTACAGGCTGGCACAGCCATCTTACACCAACCCTGATTGGCTGAGCACCCTCTGTACAGCACTGCACAGCCTCAGGATGAATGCCTGTGTTGACAGGCAGATGCTGATGACGGATGTTCGCAACAGTGATCGCTGCATCATTGACAGTGTGGAGGAAGCCGACAAGATCTGGCAGAGAATCAAATCCTTTATACCCGTGGAATGGAACAGTGGCAGCGTGATGGGCTTGAATGAAAGGTAAGGCCGGCAATGACAGTCCTTGTTGTCATGTCATTCATTGTTACATGATTGATTGTGACATTGACACTGTCAGGTGAAGTCTTTTTTTTTTTTTTTTTTTTTCATGGTATGGGAAAAATCCACAGAATTTTTTTCTTTCTTAAATGAATTGAGTAATCATGTTTTTTTTTTGTTTTGTTTTTTTTTTAGACATATTGTATACTAACATGAAGTAATTAAATCTGAAATAATGTTAGTGAACCGCCAAGAGAAACATGAACAAACGAGTCACAAGACAAAACATGACGTGTTTTGACCTCTTAGGTTTTCTTCAGGCAAGACACAAATAGGACAATGAAAATGAACGAGTTTGTCACTTAGCTTTGTCTCTTGAGTGCAAGGTAGGCGTAATGAAGTAATTAATTAATTCTGTCATCCTTCATGCCCTGCACCAGTACTGACCTCATTTTCCATTTCCTCTCCAAGTTTATGCCTGGGGTAGGTTTGTGTCCAGGGGACTGTTGTCGGCAGGTTCGTGGCAACTGTTCTTCAGCACATAGGGTGATGCCTTATGCATGCAGTGCTCATTCAGGCTGGCTTCATGGCCAAGTGATTACTTGTCACCAGCGTAATGAATGGGCAACAGTGTTGTGTTTCCTCTGGTACCGTTGAACACCAGCAAAATGAATGGGCAACAGTGCTGTTTCCTCTGGTATGGCTTAACACCAGCAAAATGAATGGGCAACAGTACTGTGTTTCCTCTGGTATGGCTTAACACACCAGCAAAATGAATGGGCAACAGTACTGTGTTTCCTTTGGTACTGCTTGGTTGCTGTGTTTCCTTTGGTACCGCTTAACACCAGCAAAATGAATGGGCAACAGTGCTGTGTTTCCTTTGGCATCGCTTAACACCAGCAAAATGAATGGGCAACAGTGCTGTGTTTCCTTTGGCATCGCTTAACACCAGCAAAATGAATGGGCAACAGTGCTGTGTTCCTTTGGCATCGCTTAACACCAGCAAAATGAGTGGGCAACAGTGTTGTGTTTCCTTTGGTACCACTGAACACCAACAAAAATGAATGGGCAACAGTGCTGTGTTTCCTTTGGTACCACTGAACACCAACAAAAATGAATGGGCAACAGTGCTGTGTTTCCTTTGGTACCACTGAACACACCAAAAAAATGAATGGGGCAACAGTGCTGTGTTTCCTTTGGTGAGCTGCTAAGGACAACTTGCTATTTTTTTCATGCATATTCTGGTTCCGGGATAGCGCCAGGATGGCCCAGGTGTATTGGTGAAGGGGAGCCGGAATGAGCAGCTCTGGAGGAATGCCGCTGTTAGGGCACAGCAAAGAAATGACGATTCTTTTAGAATGATTATTGTGTATGTTATTGTTTGCTTTTATACATAAGTATTGTCAAAGGAAAGGTAAAGACAACAAATAAACAAAAAAGGAAGAAAAAAAGCAGGCGAAAAATATCAAAAGAGAATGAGTTGAGTTTACTGTGCACATTCTTAGAGAATGAAGAAATGTTTGAATTGAGAGAGAGAGAGAGACAGACAGACAGACAGACAGACACAGACACAGAGAGACAGAGACACAGACAGAGATTTTGATTCATTTTCTGATATAGATCATTGCTTAAGGAATTTGCATTACCTATCTCATTTTGCGATGTAAATATAATTCAAAGAGGACATAGACTTTGGAAGCGGTGCAGCCTACTCTAGGAACTGTGAAGTTTTATTACACACATTTTGCACTGTGAATAGGTGTTAAATATGACATATAGAAGATGATCATCAACAATGGAAAAACAGCAGGAAAGATGAAGAGAGTGATAACTAATGTTTTTCCGTGCCGAATAATGCGATTGAAATAGTGTCATGTTTCCACCCAGGTTACGATTTCTGCGCTACGATCCTGGGCAATACTTCAAACCTCATTTTTTGATGGCAGCTATAAGCGGCACAATGGAGAAGCCAGCTTTATCACCATACAGCTGTATCTTAACGAGGTAACTCGGATACCATTATCATCGTCATTGTGAGAAAACAATAATGTGTTACATATGTATATAGGTATCCATCTTGAAAACCGTCATTGTAATAAAAATTAACCTGTGTCAGTATCAAAGTCACTGCTACCTTATGAGCTGGCATGTAGTGTTTAAATTTGTAGAGTTGTTGTGTGCAAGTGCCTGTGGTAACGGATTCCTGTTATGTTAACTTTCCTTGTTATAGCTAGTGCAACATACATACAGACACACACACACACACACACACACACACACACACTTGCACTGAGCTTCACATTTACATTCAATTTCACAAGCAAACAAGTATGCGTGCACATGCATGCACACACACACACACACACACACACACACACACACACACACACACTAACACACACTAACGCATACTAACACACACACACACACACACACAACACTAACACACACATGCACACACTCTAACACACACGCACACATACACAGAGTCACACACACATACACTCACACACAGTTTCAGACACTGGCATACATATTTGCACTCATGAACAGACTAGGATGACTGATGTGTCTGTTTGGTTTCAAACAATGTACCTTAAAGCAGAAGTTGTGTGAACGTCATAAACTCTTTCCACCTGATCTTGACAGACTATGCATTTTGTGAGTGCCATGTTACTGTTGTGTGCCAGATCATTGTAGAGGATAATTCTGTTTGCAGGGGTTCAAGGGAGGTAGTACCACCTTCCTGTCCAGAGACGAGAAGCAGAGATGTGAAGTGGTCCCAAAACAGGTAGACATAGACAGGGGTACTGAGAAAACTTGCCACACGTTTTGCACAGGATAATATGGCATGTTCACATTGTTCACACACACACAAGTACACACACACACACACACACTTTGCACACACACACACACACATGCACACACATGCACACACACAAACACATTCGTACACACACACACACACACACACACACACTCATACAAGCACACTCATACACACACACACACACACACACACACACACACACACACACACATAGAGTAGCTGTTTACTTTTCATTTGATAGAACAATGTAACAATGTAACAATGGTCTTTGATAAGTGTGAATGCATGAGATGCAGCTGCAGCTTGTACACATGATTCTGTATTTCAGAAACCAACCCATTGACAATATTACTTGCAGCAGTCAGTATGAATCAAGATGAAATGTATAATCACAGCATGGTGTTTTTCAGTTTGATTTCCAGTGGACGTTGCCAGTTATATACCATTAGAGTATGTAAATGCATGTTGCATATTCATAAAACATCTTCCATGCCCACCATAGATAATTATGCCTAAATGTGGTTCAAGTAAGTGTTTTGTACTTTACACTGTGAACTATTTCAGTGTGTTACAAAGTGAGGTGACTGTGGGTGGAAACTGAAACAAATTGCAAGAATGATTTTTTAGTGAGTCCGCCACCAACTAGGACAAACAAGTTACAAGACGAAACATGATGTGCATTTCGACCTCTTAGGTCTTCTTCCGCCAAGATAAACAATGTTCAGGACAATGAAAACGAAGAATGAGCAATCATTTATTTTCTCATATCTGGTGCTAGATGTGCCTTGAACGAAATGGTTGCTCGTTCTTCGTTTTCATTCTCCTGAACATTGTTTATCTTGCCTGAAGAAGACCCAAGAAGTCGAAACGCATCATGTTTGTAACTTGTTTGTTACGGTTTTTGGTGGACACACTAAGAAAAGTCTTGAAATTTGCATCAGTGTGGCTGCACTGCAGTTCCTGTGGACCCACCCTTAACACTAGTGCTCTTGGTGACTGTATTTAATTGCAGCTTTTTTTTTGTTCGTTTGTTGGTGGGGCTAATTGTTATCCATCTTTTAGCAATTGGAAGTGATTGACCATCTATGGTATAGGTGCATCACAATTTGTACCAGATAAAAGAAAATAGCTTAATCATGATGTGGAAGTAAGTAATCCCTGTACTTTCAAATGCTAGCTTGGCTACTGTGGATGTGATCTAAAAGAAAAGAAAACGTCTTCATCAGTCATCTAACATGATAACAAAATAGTCCATACAACGACAGAAACAAAAATGACACCAAAGGTACTTACACGAGTTGCAGTCATAATTCACCTTGAGATATAACACTCCATACGCAATGAAAGTTTGCTTTGTCAAAGCCATACTCATTCACAAATGCACACAGCTTCATCAAACACTGTGTGAAAACACATGAAAGCAATGTTTCAACAACATGGAAGGTAAAATCCAACAAGCTAACAGGACCAAGTGAGAACACAATGAACAAGAAAGCAAAAAAATGGAAGTGGGTGTTGCAGGAGTGAGATACTTGTCAGTTAAAGGGAAACAGTTGTGTTGTACAAAAGAATCAGTGCTTGGGTATGAAGTTTTAGACGTGCGTGTGTAGATAATGGACATGTGTGTTAGGGGCGTGTGCTTCTTGATATCTTAAGCTTGACAACTTTCACCGACTGCTTTGCAGGTTCTGCTCTCATTTTTGAACATCACATTTACCACGAGGGCTCCATGCTAAAAAAGGGACGGAAGTATGCAGTAAGGACGGATGTCATGTACGCCCCTCCTTCAAAGTGATTAGGAAAGCCTTTCGCCCTCTCCCATGGGAACAGTTTAGGTAGCATGGTGTAGACTACCTGTGTGTGATGTGACAGCCAGGACTACAGTGTTGTGCATCATCACCATTGTACATCATAGAGGACCAATGAATATTGTATTCTTCTGGGGAGCATGCTCCATTATTCCTAGTCACCAGGTAAGCCATTTCTAGAGTCTTTGAAATCCTCCAAACAAAAAGTTCTGTGCATCTTAAATTAATGTTTGCAATAATAGCCATCAGAAGTAAAATATGTTTGAAAGCACATTCATGAAAATGAAAACAAAAGTGGAAGGTCAGATATGAAATACTTAGAGAACAGAAAATTGGTTGGGAGTCTCTTTTTTTTTTTTTTTTTTTTTTTTTCTAACTGTGATGTCTGGTTGCAACTGTGTACCATGGCATGGAGGGAAAGCAGCAAGGAAGAGAAAGACAAAACTGTTGTACATTTCAGTTTGAAACTTGGGACAGATTGCAAGAGGTTAATGCACTGGATAGCGTGATAACCATCATCAAACTCTGGTACCAGTTGGTAAAGTGTTGATGCTGTTTCTAGTCCAAGAGAAGACTGGTGCTTCTATCAGAATGACAAATCACAGCATCTCATCGGTAATGGAAAATTCTTGGCAGTACCCACATGCTCTACACATACCTGGTGGATGTTGGGTATTTTGATGTTTTAACAATCTGCAGAATGGTGACAGATTTTTGATCTGCTTCTTTGATCATCTGTGTACATGTGTACAGAAATTGTTGTAGGAAAATGAGTTTGTAGAAATACCAGTCCCTACAAATGTCTGCTTCCTTCTTGGCATGAATTATGCCCTTGATGATAGGGATACCCAAATAAAAAAAAAAGTTGAGAGAAGGCAACTTTCCTGTTCCTATAAGTGGCTCAGAATTCCCTCAGTCTCTTTGGCTGACTCCTCTTTGAACGATTATGTCCTTTTCCATTAGAAAGGAGGATTACAGTTTCACACCTGTCATCCAAGAGCCAAGAAATTGAAAAGATTTTGAAGTTCTGATAGGTAAGCATTCTTAAAAACTTACTAACATAGAATGGGGATGAATGGTTGTATTTTCCAAGGTTTCTATTTTTTCCACCTTTTAAGATCAATTCGTCTTGTAGTAATGTTTGAAATTGTTTTGGGGTATTTTTATTTAGAGTGTTCCATTGGAGGAGAAAAAGTTTATAGAGATGAAAAAAAAGGTCACATTAAATGCAATTTAACCAATCATTAACATTAGCTAAGCAACCAAGATGACCCTATTTTAAAAATGCATTTTTTATTTTATGTGTATAGTAGTGCTGTTGTTGAAAATTATACAGACTTGAGCTTAGGTATATGCATGAGTGTTACCGTTGTTGAGAGTTGTACTTCATATACTAGTGTCACTATTTCCGAGATATTTACAGTTTTGTTGAAGATTGTGTGCTAAGTGCTACCAGTACGTATACTTTCACTGTGTTTCTCTATATCAAATGCATAATGTGACCTCAGTCGAGGCTTTTTAAGTAAGTGTTGTACATTATGTCTTAGTGTTATCATTTGGGTGTTTACCATGTCATTCCGCTTGAAGTTCTCAGTGCATCATTGTCCATTCTTTGAGTGGTGGTTCTACAGCATTTACTTTTAACTAACATTGTGGAGGGGTGGAGATGGTGATGTAATTGTTGCATTGCTGATACAGTTGTATAGGCAGTTATGTATGGTGCTGTCAAGGTATACATTGCTGATGGAAGTAGTGTTGTTGACAAGGTCTGTGATGTTGATCTCACATTGCTGGTGCACTTGGTGATAATACATGGTGTTGTCATTATTTACATTTCTGATAAAGGCAGTGATGTGTTCAGTGTGTATGGTGCTGATGTAACCATTTACATTGCCAACACAGGTGTTGGCAAAGTTCAAAGTGTTGATGTTGCTGTTTGCTTTGCTGATACAGTGTTGTTGGCAATGTACATGGTGAGGCAGAGTTGTTGGCAATGTACATGGTGAGGCAGAGTTGTTGGCAATGTACATGGTGAGGCAGAGTTGTTGGCAATGTACATGGTGAGGCAGAGTTGTTGGGCATGTACATGGTGAGGCAGAGTTGTTGGCAATGCATATGTTGCTGATGTCAGCATTTGCTATGTTGATGTAGGCAGTCCTGTTGGAAATTCATACAGTGTTGATATCATCGTTTGCGTTGCTGATACAGGCTTTGTTGCAGCAGTGTACAACAGCAATGCAACAGGCGGGGTTGTTGGCAAGGTATCTGTATTGTTGTCGCCATTGTTTGCATTGCTGACACAGGCAGTGTTGTTGGCAATGTACATGGTGTTGATTTGATAGTCTGCGTCGCTGGTACAGGCAGTGTTGTTGGCAATGCACATGCTGTTGATTTGATAGTCTGCGTTGCTGGTACAGGCAGTGTGTTGTTGCAATGTACATGCTGTTGATTTGATAGTCTGCATCGCTGGTACAGGCAGTGTTGTTTGCAATGTACATGCTGTTGTTTTGATAGCTGCATCGCTGGTACAGGCAGTGTTGTTGGCAATGCACATGCTGTTGATTTGATAGTCTGCATCGCTGGTACAGGCAGTGTTGTTGGCAATGTACATGGCGTTGACGACATCATTTGCATTGCCAATACAGACAGTTTTGTTGGTAATGAAAGGAGTGAAAGGTAGAAGAAGAAGAACCAGAGCGATCTCGTCCTGATCAATGGCTGGCCAGGAAGAGTGATGAGAGTGTATGTAGGGCAATTTCCCCACTTCCCATCCCACGCTTGCAGCACTGCTCCTTTGTTTGTTTACAGTCTTGCTTTCCTTGTAATTAGAAATATAAAACAATAATAGAATGATGTGCAATTTTCTTGCTGCTTTTTTTATGACTTGTGAAATGAAATTGGGTATTTTTTTTGTTTGTTTAAATAAGAAAAGACCAAAAAATCAGGAATGAAAAGTGTTTTTTCTCTTGATTCTAGAATACGTTTTGTGAAGGTGAATGATCTTTCTCTTTGAAGCAGAGAATTGAGAAAGTAGTGTGTGTACAAGTTTGCATTCATATAAGACTGTGTCTTTTGATGATGATCTTTTTTTTCTTGTTTGTTTTGTGACTCAAAAGACCATGTTCATACTGGTTATAGAAGTTAAATCATGTGGGCGTAAGGTGTACACTCAGCAATTGTGAAATGCTTGGCCAGTTGCTGAAACATCCAGATACACAAACACATGTGCACACATCTTTTGTGTGGAGGTAATGAAGAACTGGAAACTCCTGTTTTAGGTCTTGTGTGTTGATATACACAGTTAGTTCACATGTCATTTCATTTCAGCTCAGCTAAGACTTCCAAACAACATGAATTGGGTAGAATGGGTCATCACTTGCACATACACACACGTACTAAAACGCTAAAAGTGTTCATCATTTGGTGTGTTTTACTAATAATGAGATTCCCGATCATAAACTGACAATGAGAACAAAATGACATGTGCAAATTTAACATTTTCAATGCCATGTACAACATGCACAGCATGTTCTGAGTGCTACATGTACAAAACTCCATTTGACATTGATCATTTTTGGAAGCACTAAAAATGGCAAGAACAATTTGGAAAATGCTGTGGCTTTAAACAATGAGTTTTAAAATTCAACAATGAAAATTGTAATATGCATGAATAAGAGTCCCTTTATATGTTTTCTTAAATCAGATTTTGTCATGATTTTTATTATTTAAAGACTTCACCATTTTTTTTTTTTTTACACTTAAAATGTGACCTTTTCAAATATTCGCACACTGAGAGAGAGAAAAAAGTGCCAATGAACGTAGAAAACCCATTCACACTCAGAATCGACCAGTCCCTACACACACAAAACCCCTCCATAAACTGGGGAAGAAAACCACCAAACTCTCTGTCCACTTCTCACCACTTCCAGCTCCCCTACTGTTGTTGCTGATCCAACACAGGGACAGGAAGGAAGACGACAGCAGTCCCTGGTTCTACCAGAATGAAATGCGATGGCAGACCTGACAGTAAAACAATGTGCTTCACTGTATAATGTCGGTGATCTAAACGATGCTGAGAGAGAGAGACATTGACCCATGACCGACATGTCTGCCCTTTTCTCAGAAACTCATCCCAGGATGCAATACCTTACCAGTTATCATGTCGGTAAACAGCAGCCCATCATAGACATGTACACTGGCAAAAAAACAGATGAGGAACACCCCCAACCGGACATTCGCATCTTAAACTAGTTAAAGTACATCACCCTGACAGGAAGCATTTCATATATCTATATCGGATGCATGATACCATGAACTGTTTTGATTTAAAACCGACAAATGATAACACAACGCCAACATGAAGAGGCCATTGGCCACATATGTGATGCCATTTTTATCTGTACATGTAATCACTTTGCTGTGTGAAGTCAACAACCGTATTAAAATGACACCGAACCTGCTGGCTCAGTAAGCAAGCTTTGTCCGGACACGCACACAAACCTGATCATTATGCCCGGTAAACAACACCGATAACAAGACAGGACTGGGTTTGATTATTCAGAGGGCATTTTGTCTGGCGCTAACCATGCCTTCAATCATCATATTCTCTCATTTCTTGTTTTCAGAAGCACACAAGAATGTGCCAATGCACAGATATACTTGAGACTGCTTTGTTGGTGATTCAGGTGAAACAACAGCCATCCCCACATATTGTACTGGGGGGTGGGGGGGGGGGGGGGGGTGGAGGTGGACAACCATCCTATTAGAGGGAGGGGAAGGTCTATGGAACAAGTCTGGATACCAGTAGACTGAAATAATGTTAACTGGGCAGCAAAAATGCCCGTTTTCAGACTGGGTGTCCGTCTGGGCTTTGAACCTGCCACCATCTGATGGCAAACTCGGTGCCCCAACAGTTTTAGTCGTGCAGAACACTGACAGATGTAGCCTGTGCAAGCCTGTGCACTGCATGCCATAGACCTTATCAGTGGAGAACACAAGCTGGCATCAACACACATCAGTTGGCTGTCACAATTGTAAGGCAAGTTCTACACATCGGCACGTCTTCTTTTCTTACCCCGACTCCTATCTGTCTAATCAATTAGATCTCGATAGTCATTGCTACTTGGACAGCAGGGATGAGTTATATTACTTGAATTACCTGAACGAGCCCCTCATTTTATGGGGAATGAGGTCCAAATTTACTGTAACAACACCATTCACGATTATGTGTGAAGAAGGACCTCCTCATCTTTATAGGAAAGTATGCCCATCTTATCATAAAACACCGCATCAAACCGGACATAAACATCAATTCAACACCGCCCTGCTCCCAACTTTTCTGTTTAGACAACATAACCACTACTATACAATCCTGTGAATGGTTTTCCCCATACAGCACACCAGTGTTCACACAGACGCACACACTTTTGTTCATTGTTTTTCTTACAAAACGAAAGACCCTACAATAACGTAGGTATACAAAATTGGGTATTATCTTCCTCAAGACGTGACAACAAAACATAAATAATTCCCTGCCTTGGTAACAAGTGCCCAAAGTCAAGACACCAAAGACAAAAAATCAACAATCAACAACAAAATTCCATCATCAAGTCTCTGCATAAAACAAAATGGATAAAATCCAAGTGTAAAACCACCCAAATAGGCAAACAGTGCAGCAGTTTGTGCGTTAACTCCTATACATCAAAACATACTTCTAAAGTTTCCATCTCAACTTCCCTTTCTTGTACGTTTTAAGCATTCAATTCATGTCATGAAATGCAAATGTTCACCACAAGAATTTTGATGATGTTACTGTCAATTATTCTTTCATGCATTTTTTTTTTTTTTTTAAATACCGAAAAAAAAAAAAACTGACAATATTCAAAAAAAAATCATGCTTAAGAAAAAAACAAACTTGTTCACAGTCATGCTCACAAAAAAAAAAAAAAAAATCTTGGTTTCCATGGTTTCAGCACTCTGTGTCCAGAGACAAACTGACCGATTCCGTCTGAACACACATTGATGAAATTCCAGCAGGGGGCTGCACTCTTCCACCTGTTCCATCAGCTGACATCTCTCTGGCTGGCTCTGTATGAGCCATAGGACCAGATCCACAGCATGTCAGGAACGTTACGAACAATGTGTCTATATGTAAACCACATTAAAGCACTGAATCTGTCACCATACCAATGTCTGACTTCACAATTTCACCTCATCAATACCTTGATTTAAAAAATTAAGTCATATGAAAATTCCAGCGTCTAATGATTCCGACCCTTCCATTTTGATTTGTAAGCAGAACAGGGGAAGGGGAGAAATGGGGGGGGGGGGGGGGGCAAGGGGTTGGCCGACTCCACCACTGTCATCCATTTTGCAGACAAACACCTCAGTAGATGAACTCCAGACTTGGGCCTAAACATGTTACAGACCTGGCTACATTTTCCTGTTCTGTTCTGTGGTATTACATCTCCCCACCTCTTAATGTGACCTTCACATTGATCTCACCCACAACCCCACTCCCTCTGTCCGTGTGACCTTCACACTGATCTGTACAACCATCTCTTTCCCTGATGGGATCTTCACACTGATCTGTATCCCCAACTCTTTCCCTAATGTGACCTTCACACTGATCTGTACGGTAATCTTTTCCCCTAATGTGACCTTCACACTGATCTGTACAACCATCTTTTTCCCTAATGTGACCTTCACACTGATCTGTACAACCATCTCCTTCCCTGATGGGACCTTCACACTGACTGTATCCCCATCTCTTTCCCTAATGTGACCTTCACACTGATCTGTACCCCATCTCTTTTCCCTGATGTGACCTTCACACTGATCTGTATTCCCATCTCTTTCCCTAATGTGACCTTCACACTGATCTTTGCTCACCATCCTCTCTCCCTCTGTCCACCTGACCTTTACACTGATCTGTACAACCATCTCTTCCCTATTGGGACCTTCACACTGATCTGTGTCCCTGTCTCTTTCCCTATTGTGACCTCCACACTGATCTGTATCCCCATCTCTTTCCTAATGTGACCTCACTGATCTGTACGGTCATCTCTTTCCCCAATGTGACCTTCACACTGATCTGTATCCCCATCTTTTTCCCTAATGTGACCTTCACACTGATCTGTATGGTCATCTCTTTCCCTAATGTGACCTTCACATTGATCAGTACGGTCATCTCTTTCCCAATTGTGACCTCCCCATGATCTGTATCCCCGTCTCTTTCCCTATTGTGACCTTTACACTGATCTGTATCCCCGTCTCTTTCCCTATTGTGACCTCCACACTGATCTGTATCCCCGTCTCTTTCCCTATTGTGACCTCCACACTGATCTGTATCCCCATCTCTTTCCCTAATGTGATCTTCACTTTGATCTCCTCTACCATCCCTCTCTCTCTGTGTGGCCTTCTAATGTGATTGTGTCATTATCCCTGCCTATGTGTTGATGTGCTTGTGTACTAGCCTGTCTCCATGTGATCGAGCCATTATCCCTCTCCATGTGTCGATGTGATTGTGTCCTAACCTCTCTCCATGTGACCGAGTCACTATCCCTCTCCATTCATTGTTGTGACTGTGTTCTGATCTCTCTCCCTAATGTGACTGCGTCATTATCCCTCTCCATGTGTTGATGTGATTGTGTCCTGACCCCCATGTGACTGTGTCATTATCCCTCTCCATGTGTTGATGTGATTGTGTCTTGGCCTCTCTCTATGTGATTGTGTCATTATCCCTCTCCATGTGTTGATGTGATTGTGTCCTGACCTCTATGTGACTGTGTCATTATCCCTCTCCATGTGTTGTGTGATTGTGTTGTGTCCTAACCCCCATGTGACTGTGTTATTATCCCTCTCCATGTGTTGATGTGATTGTGTCCTGACCTCTGTACAAGAGACTGTCTCATTATCCCTCTCCATGTGTTGATGTGATTGTGTACTGACCTCTCTCTATGTGATTGTGTCATTATCCCTCTCCATGTGTTGATGTGATTGCGTCCTGACCCCCCCATGTGACTGTGTCATTATCCCTCTCCATGTGTTGATGTGATTGTGTCCTGACTCCCATGTGTGACTGTGTCATTATCCCTCTCCATGTGTTGATGTGATTGTGTCCTGACCCCCATGTGACTGTGTCATTATCCCTCTCCATGTGTTGATGTGATTGTGTCCTGACCTCTATGTGACTGTGTCATTATCCCTCTCCATGTGTTGATGTGATTGTGTCCTGACCTCACCATGTGACTGTGTCATTATCCCTCTCCATGTGTTGATGTGATTGTGTCATGAGACTCTATGTGACTGTGTCATTATCCCTCTCCATGTGTTGATGTGATTGTGTCCTGACCTCACCATGTGACTGTGTTATTATCCCTCTCCATGTGTTGATGTGATTGTGTCCTGACCCCCATGTGACTGTGTCATTATCCCTCTCCATGTGTTGATGTGATTGTGTCCTGACCTCACCATGTGACTGTGTCATTATCCCTCTCCATGTGTTGATGTGATTGTGTCCTGCCCTCTATGTGACTGTGTCATTATTCCTCTCCATGCGTTGATGTGATTGTGTCCTGACCTCTATGTGACTGTGTCATTATCCCTCTCCATGTGTTGATGTGATTGTGTCCTGACCTCTATGTGACTGTGTCATTATCCCTCTCCATGTGTTGATGTGATTGTGTCCTGACCTCACCATGTGGCTGTGTCATTATCCCTCTCCATGTGTTGATGTGATTGTGTCCTGACCTCACCATGTGACTGTTTCATTATCCCTCTCCATGTGTTGATGTGATTGTGTCCTGACCTCTGTACAAGAGACTGTCTCATTATCCCTCTATGTGTTGATATGATTGTGTCCTGCCCTCTATGTGATTGTGTCATTATCCCTCTCCATGTGTTGATGTGATTGTGTCCTGACATCTCCATGTGACTGTGTCATTATCCCTCTCCATGTGTTGATGTGATTGTGTCTTGACCTCTCTCTATGTGATTGTGTCATTATCCCTCTCCATGTGTTGATGTGATTGTGTCCTGTCCCCCATGTGACTGTGTCATTATCCCTCTTCATGTGTTGATGTGATTGTGTCCTGACTCCCATGTGACTGTGTCATTATCCCTCTTCATGTGTTGATGTGATGGTGTCCTGACCTCTATGTGACTGTGTCATTATCCCTCTCCATGTGTTGATGTGATTGTGTCATGAGCTCTATGTGACTGTGTCATTATTCCTCTCCATGTGTTGATGTGATTGTGTCATGAGCTCTATGTGACTGTGTCATTATCCCTCTCCATGTGTTGATGCGATTGTGTCCTGACCTCACCATGTGACTGTGTCATTATCCCTCTCCATGTGTTGATGTGATTGTGTCCTGACCTCTATGTGACTGTGTCATTATCCCTCTCCATGTGTTGATGTGATTGTGTCCTGACCTCACCATGTGACTGTGTTATTATCCCTCTCCATGTGTTGATGTGATTGTGTCCTGACCCCCATGTGACTGTGTCATTATCCCTCTCCATGTGTTGATGTGATTGTGTCCTGACCTCTATGTGACTGTGTCATTATCCCTCTCCATGTGTTGATGTGATTGTGTCCTGACCTCATCATGTGACTGTGTCATTATCCCTCTCCATGTGTTGATGTGATTGTGTCCTGACCTCACCATGTGACTGTGTCATTATCCCTCTCCATGTGTTGATGTGATTGTGTCCTGACCTCACCATGTGACTGTGTCATTAGCCCTCTCCATGCGTTAATGTGATTGTACCCTAACCTTTCTACCGGTGTTGATGAGATCCACTTGCAGTCCAAACCATGGAGACACTGACTTCAGCACTATCAGTGCAGCGTGTGAAGCACAAGGAGCAAGAAATCTGCAATGGCATTTGATCAATAACCCTGAACTGCACTGCCTTCGCCCACCATGTCCTTCATTCAGCAAGTGATGTTTGACTGACCACCGGTCTTCTACAGAACGAAGATCAACACAGGCTTTCCCTGTCCCCACACCCTGCCCACCCCCCCCCCCCCCCCCCCCCCCCCCCCCCCCCCCCCCCAAAACACAGTGGTAGAACACAGGGCCAGTCAGAGATGCTTTCCTTGTTCGCTTTGGGACTTGGGTGGGAGCCCACTGGACTGAGAAGCTGTCTTGAAAAGTATGTGCCACTTTCCTGGATCCATATAAAATTGAAAAACAAAAACAAAGAAAGTGATCCCCCAGTCTAAGTATCCGCTGTACAGTGTAGTGCACACAGAAGTCACCCTGTGCAATGACTGGCCCCAGAACCCACCCACACCTCCACTCCCCCCCTCCCACCAAGACACCGCCTGACAAACTGAACTCTGTGTGCACTGTTCACATGTTCACCCATCTTCCGTCTCTCTCTCCACCCTGGTGTGCGACCGTCTGTTGGCTGCCCCACACCACAGCAGGTTTCCATGTGGCGACAGACGATGTGAATGGATTGGCGGTGCCTGTACAGGTCTGCGATGAAGGGCACATCCGCACACACACACACACACAACACAACACACTTCTTTGGTGTCCAGGAGCTCCATCCTCAGCACCCAGCCTGTCCAGTCTGTCTCCAGGCAGCACAGACCCGGGGCTCCTCCTCAGGTGTGGTCCACCGCTTTGTAAGGGACCTGAGGTCGCACCGCCGGCTCACTGTCCATCTTTGGCTGCAGTTTAAAACGAGAGTGCCTCACGTATCTGTCGTGAGAGTCTGACACCAGGTCTGCCTTGCCCTGCGGCAGAGAGGAGGCATCCTTGTTGTGCACGAACAGGGCAGTGGTCTCCCCGCTCACCAAGGGAGTCCCCACGTCCAGCGGCACCATGGCCAATTTTTCCTGTCCACACAACAATCAGACATGGTAACAGGGGTTCTAATACAGTTCTGCGCTACACATATTCCAAAATACTTCATGAAAGTTATAAAAAAAAAAAAAAATCCGAGTAAATGTCCACACAACAAAATCACTGGGACCTGTCGAATCTTTTCCTGTCCACACAACAATCAGACATGGTAACAGGGGTTCTAATACAGTTCTGCTGTACAAACATTCCAAAATACTTCATGAAAGTTATAAAAAAAAAAAAATCAGAGTAAATGGAAAATGACTGGGACCTGTCAATCTGATATGTCTAGGTTCCAGGAAGACAGCACTATTTAAAGGTCATTCTGATGGACAAATGATTTTCTTTAACATATAATGTAAAATAAACTGCTCAAGTAAACCTTTTTCAAACAGTAAATAGATGTCTACAGTTACACTGTAGATCTAACAATTGCAACCAATTATTTACTGTGTGGTAACACTCATTAGTGTTGTTTAAAACTATTCTTAAATAGCTAACTTTGTTAGCACCATGCACCTTTTCAGGGCCATCAGAAAGTTGGGTTAAAATAAAAAAGCTTTTTATCCTGAGACAGAAACACACAAAACAAAAGAAAGAATGATGACAACATTTTGAACAACATGGTTGTTAAACTATAGTCGATCTTATGTCTGATGAAACCTGGATGTGATCAAATGCCGTGGTGAAGTGATTAGCGTCACTTACTCCTGGCTGAGAGGTCACGGGTTTGATTCCCATCAGAGTCATGTGGGATTTTTCTGCCCTGAAGGCTCATACCCAGAGTTGAGTTTGCTACGGGCTCAGTTGGGAAGACTGGTGCCATACAGTCAAGTTTAATCCACTAAACTGATGTGCCTCTGAGAGTGTTGCTCGAATTTCCAGACCAACACTGCAGGTGTCTGTTTTTCTTGGGCCTGTTAGACACTGGGATATGTTACAAAAGTAAGTGTGGAGTACAGCCCTATCAAGCAGTCTCAGACCGGACTGGAAATCCATAACATCATCTTCATCAACCTCCTCCTCATCGATCAGCCTTAAAAAAACAAACAAACAAAAAAAAAAATAAATTCTGTGGCCTTTCATGCCCTGCTCTTGTGGTGACCTCAGTTTCAATGTCATCTTCATGTCTATGGCCTTGGTTTGATTCCATTGGAGTCACCAGCATCGGCAAATTTATAAGGCTGTCATTGGACCGATATAGTGTCACCCTCTGGAGTGAGAGCTCAATCACACACCGGCTCCACAACTAAGCATTTATTGTCATCAGTAGGGAGCTTAGTAGATGGTGTCTTGCTTATGTTGGATCACCACCAACGTGACTCGGCAGCAGTGTCTCTCCAGTGGGTTGCCTCTTGAAGACTCAACATTGACTGCTTCCTGTGGATTAGGGTGCCAGGGCTGCGGCGGGATGGGCCGGACTGTGGCTGTGGACAGGGGGGGTCAGACTGACTGGCATGGGTGCAATGACACTGAAGTGGCACAGAAGATGGGACAGCAAAAAAAAAAAAAAAAGCAAACAAAATGAAATAAAAATATAAAAAACAAAAAATTGGATGTGATGATACGCAAGCTACTTCGCAATCCTGACCACTCTACTGAACAAACCGCCCAACGCAGTTTGCAAAATACTATTCAGATTTCAGGTAACACACCCTTTATTCTAACCATATCAATCATTTAAACAGAATGTTGCTGCTGGTACTTGTGGCCGTGTGGGATGAGACAGGAATGAGACATATGGCTGAGAGGGGTGGAAAAGTCGGGACAGCCCAGTTTAAAGACCAACACAAACAAGAGGAGTTAACCCTGCCCTTTTCTCCCCACCTGACTGGTGTGAAAGCGGAACATGTGCCAGGATCGCACGGAGCGCTGGTCGACCGAACTGGAATTGATGGTCTCCGTGCTGGTCTTCTGGTAGGTGGGATTGGCGTAGGTCAGTGTCCGGAACTCCTCCACGTTGTAGTGCCGCCTCCGATGTCTGTGGAAAATGGGAGGGAAGGAGAGAAGGTATGTGGACAAACTGAGTATGAATGTGCCTATACAGTGCTAAGCGCACATCTACACAAACAAACAAGAGATGTTTGTTTATGTTTGGCAACTTTTGCGCCTCGTGCACATATTTGCTTGCATGTATGCAAATTAACACATGCAGACATTCACACATGCATAAAGATTCAACCACAGACACACAAACCTACAGACACAAAAATCTTATTTCCACACTCAATCTTATCCTCACTAGTGTACTTGAGATTCTGATTTTTTTTTTCTTTTTCGAGTATTAGTTTATCCTGACCAGTTTCTAAATTTTGGATTTCAATATCTGATTTTTCATGTTTCTGTTTCTGTCTTCATAGATTTCTTCTCTAACTTTCTTGTGCCTCCCTCGCTCCTAATTTTCATTAATATGACTTTATACTGACAATTACATCATTAAAAAAATCACATTTCACACACACCCAAGTGAGAAGTTGTTTGCTTCAACTAAGAAGCTGTACCACTTTTCTTTCCACTATTGCTGGAAACTGGTCGCTTTATGTTGAGGTTAACAGAAACGGTGGTACTGGACACTTCCATCTCATGAACATGAACTGTTGACCTTAACTGTTGTTATATATTTCTGTTTGTGCTGGATGCCATAAATATGCAAGCTGCTAATTACCTCGGTGACCTCCAGGTTTGTTTCCATGCTAAGAAGCTCACCTTCTCCACATGAAGAAAATGATGAAGACGCACAGGCAGACCAGAACCAGGACCACACCCAGAGCTATGTAGTAGGCTCCCTGGGCCCCAGAATCTGTGCACAGGATAAACAGTCATCATCATGACAGACTGACTGACAGGATAAACAGCCATCATCATGACAGACTGACTGACAACATAAACAGTCATCATCATGACAGACAGACTGACAGCATAAACAGTCATCATCATGACAGACACACTGACAGGATAAACAGCCATCATCATGACAGACAGACTGACAGGATAAACAGCCATCATCATGACAGACAGGATAAACAGGCATCATCATCATGACAGACAGACTGACAGGATAAACAGCCATCATCATGACATACTGACAGGATAAACAGTCATCATCATGACAGACAGACTGACAGGATAAAACAGCCATCAGCATGACAGACAAACTGACAGGATAAACTGTCATCATCATGACAGACTGACAGGATAAACAGCCATCAGCATGACAGACAAACTGACAGGATACACAGCAATCATCATGACAGACAGACTGACAGGATAAATGGTCATCATCATGACAGACAGACAGACAGGATAAATAGTCATCACGACAGACAGACTGACAGGATAAACAGTCATCATCATGACAGACTGACTGACAGGATAAACGGCCATCATCATGACAGACAGACAGACAGGATAAACAGCCATCATCATCATGACAGACTGACAGGATAAACAGTCATCATCATGACAGACTGACAGGATAAACAGCCATCATCATGACAGACAGACTGACAGGATACACAGCCATCATCATGACAGACAGACTGACAGGATAAATGGCCATCATCATGACAGACAGACTGACAGGATAAACGGCTATCATCATGACAGACAGACTGACAGGATAAACGGCCATCATCATGACAGACAGACTGACAGGATAAACAGCCATCATCATGACAGACAGACTGACAGGATAAAACAGCCATCATCATGACAGACAGGATAAACGGCCATCATCATGACAGACAGACTGACAGGATAAACGGCCATCATCATGACAGACAGACTGACAGGATAAACGGCCATCATCATGACAGAAAGACTGACAGGATAAACAGCCATCATCATGACAGACAGACTGAGAGAATAAATGGTCATCATCATGACTGACAGACTGACCGGATAAGCGGCCATCATCATGACAGACAGACTGACAGGATAAACGGCCATCATCATGGCAGACAGACTGACAGAGGATAAACAGCCATCATCATGACAGACAGACTGACAGGATAAACAGCCATCATCATGACAGACAGACTGACAGGATAAACGGTCATCATCATGACAGACAGACTGACAGATAAACAGCCATCATCATCATGACAGACAGACTGTCAGGATAAAAAACAGCCATCATCATGACAGACAGACTGTCAGGATAAACAGCCATCATCATGACAGACAGACTGACAGGATAAACAGCCATCATCATGACAGACAGACTGACAGGATAAACAGCCATCAACATAACAGACAGACTGACAGGATAAACGGCCATCATCATGACAGACTGACTGACAGGATAAACGGCCATCATCATGGCAGACAGACTGACAGGGATAAACAGCCATCATCATGACAGACAGACTGACAGGATAAACGGTCATCATCATGACAGACAGACTGACAGGATAAAAGCCATCATCATGACAGACTGACTGAAGGATAAACGGCCATCATCATGACAGACAGACAGACAGGATAAACAGCCATCGTCATGACAGACAGACTGACTCATGGAGAAAGGACTCCACTGTCCACAGACCTTCATGCACGTGTGTGGCAAGTCAGCTCATGGAAAAGGCAGAGGTGTTTTTTTTTTTTTGTTCCAAGTTCTGGCATACATGTTGTGCTGTTGAAGCTGTTTCTCACAACTCAAAATGCTGTGTGATTGTTCATGCACACTGAGTTTCATCAATGTAGTCTGGATTTGGTTAATGTTTATGGAGTTGTGGGTATGTGTACATACTGGCTGGGTTTGTGTACGTATTGGTAGGTTTGTGTACATGTTGGCTGGGTTTGTGTACATGTTGGCTGGGTTTGTGTACATATTGGCTGGGTTTGTGTACATACTGGCTAGGTTTGTGTACATACTGGCTGGGTTTGTGTACCTATTGGCTAGGTTTGTGTACATATTGGCTAGGTTTGTCTGGATTTGTGCACACATATTGGCTAGGTAGGTGTACATGTTGGCTGGGTTTGTGTACATATTGGCTGGGTTTGTGTACCTATTGGCTAGGTTTGTGTACATACTGACTGGGTTTGTGTACCTATTGGCTAGGTTTGTCTGGATTTGTGCACATATTGGCTAGGTTGGTGTACATGTTGGCTGGGTTTTGTGTACATACTGGCTGGGTTTGTGTACATATTGGCTGGGTTTGTGTACATATTGGCTAGGTTTGTGTACATATCAGCTGGGTTTGTGTGCATATTGGCAGGGTTTGTGTACATATATTGCTGGGTCTGTGTACACATGGCTGGGTTTCTGTACCTACTGGCTAGGTTTGTGTACACATTGGCTGGGTTTGTGTCCACGTAGGCTGGGTCTGAGAACATGCAAACTAAAGCTGTCTGGCCCACTCTCCTCTGCTGTTTCCTGTCATATATATCCCAGGGAATGGCCGATCAAGCGCAGCCTGCTCTGTCACTGTGTACTGCACAGTGAGGGAAAGAGTGGTGGTTGCCAGGATCATGCCTGGGCCACGATTCCAGCCTCACACAGGCTGGGCTTCTTTTTCTCCCCTGTTTCCACTAGACCCTACACCACCGTCTTAATGCTAGTCATTCTGGTAAGACAAGAAACTGAGGTCAGTACAGACAAGAACCCACATAAACCCATGAGAGCTGTCCCTGGCATTTTTCCGCAAGGTCAAGAGAAAAACATTCCGATAGAAAATGAAAAAAAAAAAGAAGGAAAATAAATGTGAGGTTGCACTGCGGTGAAGAGCTCAACACAATGCGATGCGACACAAGGCAAACAAATACAACACATGGCACAGTCCAGCCTACACATAATGACGACAAGGGATGATGGCGAGCCATGCTGACAGAAACGCTACTCACCTGACTCATCGCTGTCGGCACCGTGCTCTCTGTCACACAACCCTTGCCGGGCCTCACTTTCCGTGCACCTGGTTGAACACACCATGCAGAATGGTCAATTGTATGGTGACCCACCACAGTCAAAAAGACAGATAAAAAAGAGAAGGTCTACTGTATGGTGACCCACCACTGTCAAAAAGACAGAAAAAAAGAGAAAGGTCGATTGTATAGGTGACCTACGACAGTCAAAAAGATAGATAGAAAAAAAGAGAAAGGTCTATTGTATGGTGACTCAACACAGTCAGAAAGATAAAAAAAAGAGAAAGGCCACTTGCTGCATGCTTAGGTATCTTTGACACAGTTCATGGATCAGTTTGTGTGTGTTGTCTTTTTTGCAAGAGTACGATCTGTTCTGTCTCAGTCTTTTTCTGTCCCCTTTGGACAAAAGCTACCAGATGCAACGTACCTTGTTTCAATTCTCTCACTGACAGAACACCAGAACCCAAAAGATTTTTGGGGGTGCTGATTGCTCATTATCACTAAAAACTGAAACAACCAAATTTTTTTCTGAAATAATCCTATTACAAAACAAAAAGCTGAATGTGAAAGTACTGATGTTGAAGGTTGTCTGTCCAGTATCCCAGCCCCCAAATGAAAGAATTCCGGTCACCTCTGCCTGCCTTCAGGCCATGACTGGGTAGGAGAAGACTAGCCCAGGACTTACAGGGCAGACAGGGGATGGTTGATGTCCAGTTTGGCGATGTCCGTGTCCGGCGGCACTGCAATCAGACCCAAATACCATCAGGTCATAGCTTCACACTAAGACAATTCTCACTTCAGACAACCCTGTCACACCGTTACTAGTCTCAGCGCGGGGCAATCAAGAACACTCAGTTCAGGGAGAACTGATCTTGTAGATTCAGCCAACCTGTACTCAAGAGTTTTGACCTGACAGTAAACAGCTGCACCAACTGCTGATGTAACAACAGCTAAGTATGATAGATTAATGAATAAACTATCAAAATGATATTCAACCGAGCCAGACACTCAACTGCATCAATTGTAAACATGACAGACCGCCTAGTCAGCTGAGCAGTTTCTCAACATGTCATCTACAAATGAAGAACCTTCCACAAATTGACAACAAGGCAACAACTGTTCCAATGTTTCTCTCTCTCTCACACACACACACTCTCTCTCTCTCTCTCTTACATACCCCCGCCCCCCCCCCCCCCCCCCCCCCACACACACACACACACACTCTCTCTCTCCTCTCCCTCTCTCACACATATGCAGGCACACGCACACACACACACACTCTCTCTCTCTCTCTCACACATACGCGCACACACACACACACACTCTCTCTCTCTCTTTCTCACACACATAACTGCACACACACACACTCTCTCTCTCACACACACATGCGCACGCGCACACACACACACACACACACACACACACACACACACACACACACACATTCACAGAGAAACACGGTGTTTATTCCCATGCAATTATCAAATGAATAAAAATCAGAAAATAAAAGAAAATATCTTAGATGAACATAATGAAAAAAAAAAGCAATGAAATGAAAAAATATTTGCGCGATAAAATCCCAGTCATATGCACTCAAAACTGATAAATGCATAAACAACAACAACCACAAAATACCACCCTATGCTGTCTGATTTAACTGTATCTCTATTTGACGCCATACGCACAGACACAATCAGCCGTGTCTCCCTCATGAGTCCGATCCAGCGGATGAAAGACCTCGGAGCAGGCAATACAAATAGATCTGCCTTTGAGAGAGGATTGCGATGGTTCCCTCATGCAGCTAGTGATGAGTTTTCATATCTATAATATATTTTCTTAATTTTATGTTCCCATTTGCTTCATCTTCCCCCCCCCCCCCCCCCCCCCAATCGCTTTAAGTTCAAATCTTTGCCAAGTCATTACTGTGATGACCGAGGGGTTGTTGGTCTGCGCTTGTTTTCCCCCCACTATTAGATTGCTCATCTTTGTATTTGTCTGACTTGATTCAAGTTTAAAAGGCTGTGCCAGTCTTGAATATAAGTTACTCTGTGTTGGGTTTTCTATGGGAGCAAGAGTTACCCTACTTGTCTATTGTTTATTGTTAACTGTATCTCCGAGAGTGTAGAAGTCCATTTCTCTAATGCCACTCCTAGCTGTTTACCGTCTTCCACCCAGCTGAAGCCATTGAACTAATCTGCTGGACCCCCCACCCCCACCCCCCACACACTCTTCCACCCTCCCTTCTCCTGTCATTGTAACCCTCCCTTTCTCCTATCAAAAGATAGGAAAAAAGGGGAGAAAAAGATGCAGGTATACAGAGAGAAAAAAGGATGAACAGAGTGGATGACGGAGAGAGAGAGAGGAGAGTGAAAGACAAAAGGAGGGAAAGAAAATGACGGAGGCGGGTGACAAACTGGATGACAGAGAAGGTAAGGGGAGGGGATGAAGGATGCAGACAGACAGCAAAAGAAAAGACAGAGGAAAGAGAGGGTGAGTGAAAAGAGACAGTGAAAAAGAGGAATAAAAAAGGGAGAGAAATGGAGAAAAACACAGATGACGAGTGTGTGTGTGTATGTGTGTGTGAGAGAGAGAGAGAGAGAGAGAGAGAGAGAGAGAGAGAGAGAGAGAGAGAGAGAGAAAAGACAGACAGACACAGTGAGAAAGAGGTGTACGACAAAGATGAAGAGGGAGGGGTGAGGGCAAAGGTGAGTGGCGGGGGCAGTTAACCTCTGACCTATGATGCAGGGTATGGTGTCTGGGAGGTCAGGACAGGCACAGACATGGCCCACAGGGTGGGCCAGACACAGGTGAGAACAGCCCCATTGTTGAAGCTGCAGTTGTTGCTGCCTGCACACACAACACCATCACTGTCATCACAGCATCTTGTCAACATCAACATGCAATGAGAATGACTAATTCACAGTGGTCACCATCACAACGGTCACAGTCTTTTGGCCGCATCAGCATGCAACAAACAGTCTGACAGAGTTACGTGTTATGGGCGCATGCACCCCTCCCTCTCTCTATATCTGTAATGCATGCATCCCCTGCCTATCATCTATCTGCCTATGCTGTACATTTCATACAGGCCCATAAAAAAAGGTGAACAATGTATGTTCATTGCCAGTGTAAAATTGTGGGTAAGCACACACAACTTCCAGGTGTAAAGGAAATAATGTACATGTGCAATATGACTCAGCTGTCACATCTCATTGCAGATCCATACAGAGACAACGCCACCAAGTGTGCACAAAGAAGGAGACACCAACAAGGATCCTGTCCTCACTCTGAACAATATCACTGTTACACCTCTCATACAACCTGAACTCTCATCAACTGAAGACTTGTTTTTCCTGGAACATTCATCTTTTCTAGTTGGATCTTAAAGCCAAAAGTCCTGGAGGAGGTCGGTGAGGACTGTTGCTATATAATCATAATAATATGTCTAAACAAGTCTCCATCTTGAGATCGTTCTATCAGATCGAAAAATTGTTTGCTTCCATTATACATTTCATAATCTGAGAGATCTGCTGGATAATGACAACTGAAGTTTAATCAATAACCCAACTGTGTCTTAACACATACAAAAGTGAGTTCTTTTCCCAACTTCTGCAACATTCCACCTTGAAAATAGTTCATAGTGTATGAAAGCAAAGTTGCTTTTCTTAATTTCAGATTTATTTGGTGACTCCCTGTCTTCGAAAAGATTCACAAACAGCTTAAGAAAACAAGGTGTAAAAAATGAGCCATGACTTTGTATTTTAATCTGAAAACAGCTTTGACAACTTGAAAAAAAAAATCTCTTTCTCTCAGTGAGATCTTCATTGCAGGCACTCAATTTCAACAGTTTTCACTCGATTTTTAGAAGGTTAAGATGTAATTTGTTTATAATTACAATTTCTGTTTTTACTTATTTTATTCATAAATGTTAAATGTTTCCCTGTTAATTTCCTTCATGATTTTTATATCATTCAGATATTACTTGTATTACTTTGGTTTTTCACCGATTTATTATTTTCATGTTTTTAAATGTCGGTAAAACAATATGTTAATCTGACAGTAAATGGTTTCAGTCAGTCAGTCAATCTCAACAGTCTGGAGAGATTTTACTGCACTAGGACATTTGGAGCTTCCAGCATAACAACAACAACAAAAATTCCACACAGGTACAGGTCCCTTGGCTGTTGTCCTGCTGTGTGTGGAGCTGCAAAGCTTTTGGGGGGAGCTCAGTAAACCTGTTGAACCAGACATCAACACTAACTCCCTGGCACTGTCCCTAGCATCCAACCTGATGTTGGCCCAGGCATCAACACGCCCCTGGCACTGTCCCTAGCACCAACCTGATGTTGGCACCGCACAGCACTGCACCAGCACCAACCTAGTTTTAGGGGAGAGGAGGGGGAGGAAGAGGGAGGGGGGAGCAGAGGATTTCATGCAAGTGACGCCATCTTGGACTGGAAAGATTCTGATCATGCCCTGTGACGAGATCAGATTCCTTGGTGAGTCAGCAAAGGAATGACAGGGTGGAGTGAGGAGGTGGGTGGGTGGGGTCTACTTGCGCCTCTGTTTGAGGGACAAAGAAAGTTAACTACAAAAATGAAAGTTGAAAAAAAAACGCAGACCTTTAGATTTTTCCTGTGAGGAATAATAAATCCTAATCTTAACATCTTTAACAGAATCACTTACAAAAGAAAAAAAAAGTGGTATAAATGACAGAAGACCAGCTATATGTGTTGCCACAGGGTTCTGAGCAAGAGACTGAAAGCCTGTCCTCACCTGTCTGCCTAAGGGGGGACACCAGGTGGATGTCCATCAGTCCCTCCAGACGACTCTGGATCAAGGTGCGTCCTGACCCATTGTACTTGCTGGCGCGCTCAATCTTCTCCGTCTGCCAGTCGGTCCAGTACATGTAGTCGCCAAACTGTGGAACACATGCACAGATGCACACACACCAGCTTGAATAAAAATTATCTTTTTTTTTTTTTGCTTTCGGTTTTCATAATGGTTTGACAACCATATAGAAAGGAAGGACAGGAAAACATGTACGGGACAAAAATTATGCATGGCAGACACAAACAGAATACTATCATTAGGGCCCAGTATCATAAAGACTGGTATCCATCTACCTGCAAGCAACCATCAACACCAATGAGAAAAGTGACTCTTGGTACTGGTCGTAATGGGATGACCTCACCAAAAAAAAGGGTGTATCCAGCTATCTGATACATGAAGACAATGTCACTAGGCTCTGTTGGTAATGGCCCTCATGGGCTGTTGAGTCCTTGGCAATGGCCCTAAGGGATCATGCCCAGCCACTGACAACATAAAGAACATGGCATATCCCCCGCAAATCGACTACATGAAGACAATGTCAAGCTCTGTCCATCGCCCTAATGGGACAGCCTCACCAGAAACAAGGTCATTCCCAGCCATGACAGCAGGCATTAAAACATGTTTGCACAGTTCCACTCTTCACTCCATACACCTCACTGTATCAAGAAGCAGTTCATCGACTCAAATTTCCATGAATGCAATGCCCCTGCACGCCCAAGCATTATCCCCCGGCATTAGAATGTTTGTACATGTTCCGGTCTCTTCAACTCCATACACGAATTTCAAACGATCCAGCAGTTAAGAGCAGGCGGGTTCTACATGAACATTACAAGCATGCCTGCTTTGCATGTTATCTCCCTGGGCAAGGAGGTGCCAGAACAATCAACAAATTGATTGTGGCCCCTCAACGAAGAAGAAGAATGTGAGAAGGCGGGCGCATGAGTGTGTGTGTATGTGTGTGTGTATATGCAGGTATGAGTTATGTGTGTGTGTGTGTGTGTGTGTGTGTGTGTGTGTGCGCCATCATATTTTCAATATTAGTAGTAGTATCATTCAGAATACTCACACTTTTCTCCGTTAGAGACCAATCT
This sequence comes from Conus betulinus, assembly GCA_016801955.1. Classification (NCBI taxonomy): domain Eukaryota; kingdom Metazoa; phylum Mollusca; class Gastropoda; order Neogastropoda; family Conidae; genus Conus; species Conus betulinus. The sequence continues at coordinate 212,671 of JADBJO010002806.1, read as the reverse complement.
TTACAATCCATACTCTTGGTGCTCAACATTAATTTCACACGTCATTCCGTGGAATGCCAGTCATTTACTTCATCAGTTTTTCCACAGAGGAGTGCATGCTGTCTGTATATTTGTCATCCATACCAGTGGACAAACAGGCCTTCTCTTCCAAAAGTCGGTGATGGGGATTGTGTATGTGTGCAATGTGTTATGCACAGGTTCACACACAGAACTTGATTCACAGTCTCTTTGAAGGATTTGGGGGCAGGAACTGGAGTCAGATCCAACGTTAACTCAGAGGGGAAAAACTCACTGTAATGGACTGGCCTAGCAAAGATTCGAACTCACAACCCCAGAATCACAAGGATTAAGGGTCCAGCACTCTTATCAACTAAGCTGTTCTGACCCAGTTCAATGTTAACAAGATTTTGTTAAAAAAAAAAAACACACCCCAAAACAAAACAAAAAAAAAAGTAAAGTAAACAAACACAAAAAGTCTTTGATAAATCTTCAACAACAGAAAAATGAAAGCCACATTTTGTACAAACTACGATCCATGATAATAAACAGTGCACTTGTTATCGTTCAAATGAAATTTTCATTTTGATGATAGGATATTAACCATATTCCTCCCAGGTATATCTAACTGCATTACTTCCCTTTGACCAAGCAAATTAATTGGTATAGTTGTGACAACGCATTCCAACAGTATGAGAAGTTTTGTATAGAATGCAGTAAAATTTGGTATATTGTTTCACACTTATTTCATCAGTTTGACTACTTGATGTGGTCTTGTAGTGATTGTAGGTCAAGCAACTTCCCCCCTCAACTATGCCCCTTCCATGAGTATCGTGACAGTTTTCATCACTAGATGTGTTAGCAGCAGTATTCACTCTGGCAGTCGATAGCAAAGCGCCATTCCTGATCACAGTCTCAGGTTGGTCATCTTCATCTCCAGACTCCTTTGCATCCAGACTTCTCAACACCACACTCACTGCTGTCAGCTATGAACAACTTCTCAAATACTTACAAATATACTACTTTTTTTTTTCTTTCTTTATCTTTTTTTTTTCTTTTTTTTTTTTGACTAGAATTCATTGAATGCCCACAATCTGAATGTAAATCAAACACAGATGGAATTCCGAAGTTATTTCCATTTTCAGAAGATTGTGGACACAGAAAATACTTTTTTTGTCGATGGCGTGAGAAACCAAAAGCAGACTGCAAGTCAAGAAATTCTTTTACTGCGGGCTACGCATATAGCATGGCAAAATATGGGATTTTTGTTCTGCAAAGGGAAACGATCCAGTAAAGGCACTGAACTGAACATATAAAATTGACAACAGCAGCCTGAGCCAACAAGCAGTACAGTAGGTTATGAAACAGAAAAATAACCCATTCCTACAGCAAACTCTTTAAAACCCCCCCCCCCCCCCCCCCCCCCCCCCCCCCTCCAGCAGAAAAAAAACACAGGGACATAACTGATCCATGATACAGAACTAAGCTCCAAGCCCTCTGTCTGTCTGTCTGTGCTGTGACATCACTCACCACAGTGAGGCCGAAGGGGTGCGGGGCCTGCTGCAGAAGAGTGACCCTGTGTTCCCCGTTCAGGTCCGACGTCTCAATCTTGTCCAGTTTGGCGTCTACCCAATACAGTCGCTCAGCCGCATAGTCAATGGACAGGGCATTCGGAAACCCTGAAATCATCAGCAGTCACTTGTCTGTGAATCATCTGTTTGTGTATGTGTGAATGTGTGTGTGTGTGTGTGTGTGTGTGTGTGTGTGTGTGTGCACGCATGAGTGTGTATGTGTGCATGTGTGTGTATGTGTGTGTGTGTGCGTGAGTGTGTATGTGTGCATGTGTGCATGTGTGTGTGTGTGTGTGTGTGTGTGTGTATGTGTGCATGTGTGTGTGTGTGTGTGTGTGTGTGCGTATGAGCAGCACTGCCACTGGACTTAAAACAATCTCTTAAAACAAGCAGGCTGAAAAAAAAAAAATTCTCAACATTTTCCTGAACTGAGAATACAGGAAAGGGGGTGGGTAGGGAGAGTGGGCGTGGGGCTTTTCATCCTTCAAATGTTTGTAACAATAAGTCAAAAAAAAGTCTGATAAAGCACTCAGAAGTGAGTTTTATACAAATCTTGTTCCTGATTCTTTGATCATTACACTCATCAGGCCAAAACCGTTTCCACTTGTTCTTCAAATGCTGTGTGTGTATGTGTGTGTGTGTGTGTGTGTGTGTGTGTGTGTGTGTGTGTGTGTGAAAGTCGAACATGTCAAAATTTCTCAGGGTTGAATATAGGTCTGAGCCTGAAAACTGGCATCCCTCTGTGTGTGTGTGTGTGTGTGTGTGTGGTGTGTATGTGTATGTGTGTGTGTGTGTGTGTGTGTGTGTGTGTGTGTTAGTGTGTGTGTGTGTGGTGTGTATGTGTGTGTGTGTGTGTGTGTGTGTGTGGTGTGTATGTGTGTGTGTGTGCATACGTGCATGAGTGCATACGTGCGTGTGTGCATGTGAGTGTGTGTGTATGTGCTTGTTAGCATTTTAGTTTGTGTATGTACGTGACTTGACGACTAATTTGATGCTTATATGTGAGTGAAAGTCCACATGCATGCCTATATTTGTTTTAATAATTAAAACAGATACATTGAAATTTAAAAACATTCTGGCAAAATATACCAGTCTTCTTAAACATATACATACATGCAAACATATCGAATCAATACATTCAGATTTAACTACATTCTTTAATCCACTAATTGCTATACTGTACTCTGTAATGGAGAAGAAAATGCCACAAAACTCCAACTAATACAATTGAAAACGTTTGAGAATAGCCACATTTAACATATATGAGTCAGTTAGACCTTCATTCTCTATTCAATGTCCGGTACATGTGTACTAATCAGCAGTGCATGCGACCCCTTCAGTTTAACAAGTACTATTGCCCTTGCAATACTTCTATCTCCAGGCTGTAGACATCCTTCAGCTGTACATATACTGAAAATCATGTGCACCCATCAGATGTGAGCATAATAACAACTAAATAATGGATCTTCATGGTGCTTAATCTATAAATACCTCTAAGCACCTACATAGTTCACAGCACCTGCAAATGTGCGCACACACACACACACACACACACACACACACACAAACACAAAGCAAAAAAGAAATGAGAGCTGCGATTCAGTGAAAAGTGTACTCGAGGGATGAAGCAGGAGAGAGAAAAGAGGTGTGGACAGAGAAAGGAAATTTGTTCCAAGAGCTGGGTGCTAGACAAGAGAAAGAACACCCTCCGAAAGCCTTGGTGTGGAAACAAGGGATCTGGAGGAGATGGGACATCAGCAGAGAAACCCAATGGTCAAGCAGGACTGTACAGCTGGAGAAGATCAGAGAGACATCACAGAGCTAGAAACTAGAAACTGAGTAAAGACAGTTTATAATCAATTCATTTTTTTTCAACAGGAAACCTATGCAGAGAATGAAAGTGAGAAATAGCATGAGTGGATTTAGAAGATCTGACGATTTGTCTAGCTGCATCATTCTGTACTTTCTGTGATCAATGAATGACATTTTGGACAGCCCGCAGGAAGAGAATTACAGTCATCTAGCTGTGAATGAACAAAAGCACAGACTAGGGTTTTGATCGCATTCTCTCAAAGATGATGTGGAACAGAACTGACGCCACACATTTCCAGGAAAACATATGTGACGCAGGAGATGTGCTGCCGGAATGACAGAGTAGCACCAAGGTTACAAACTAATTTAGATGGACGAAAGGCAGACGCAAAAGTACAGCCAATCATTTCTTCTCAACAGTCTTAGAGAGGAAACGTAAGTTCAAAACAGGTCTACAATTTTTTTTTTTACTTTTCAGCATCTTAAGATGCTTCTTGTCTACATGGGTCTAATTAACTGCAGATGAAAAGTCAGATGAAAACAATCAGAAGGAAGATAATACATGTACTATACTACAGCAGTGAAACACACTTTCAGAGCCTGTAGAAATTCAGTAAGCAGTGAGCGGGGTTGATGACCAATGTTCATAGTTCCACAGGAGAATCCTTTAATCCCTTTCTTAACCGGTGATTCTGACACTGGTTCATGCTCTGACAAAGGAATATCGGAAAAGGAACCATGTTGAATGCCTGTAATCTTCAATGCTACATTTTAGAGAGAATGAAGGTGGGGAGAGATGATACTAGAAGGGGGGGGGGGGGGGGGGGGGGTGTAACTTTAGTTGGAAAAATGTTAATCCCTAGTATGCATCTTAATAGTATACAGCACACTGACTTTTCTTCCTGTACATTCTGATCTGAATTTAATTTACCGTGTGTAATTGTTTTGTATGATAATGCACATTCCAAAAAAGATCACTTCCTTCCTACGTTACTTTCCCAAATGCCCGTCCCGTGAGCATATGCGCTCATTGGTCATTCACATCTCTCATGTTCAGTGCAGGCCTCACCTAGCCCCATGTTGACCAGCACGTTGCGGTGAGTGCCATCCAGGTAGGCTCGCTCTATCTTGGCCATGGTGCCCCAGTCTGTCCAGAACATCAGCCTGCCGCACAGAAAAACATTCAGAGCCTCCCAACACACTCATCATCAACACTGAATATCTTCAAAGACCTTGTGAAGTCTACACGTGTTTACAGTTCCCCAACACACTCATCATGAACATGAACACTTCAAAGACCTCATGAGGTCCACAAAAACTTCTTTAAGGGACAAACTGCTCCTATCCTTGAGATGATTATCATCCTAATCTCACACATAAGTGGTCCTTTACAGTCCCTTTCCATGAGAGTTCACTCATCGAATCTGTACACTGCCATCTTTCCCTACACTGAACTATCTAGCACTGATCTTTCTTGAATAGCTCTGTAACACAACTTGAACATTTCTTACCATCCTGTCCCCCTTCCCTAACAATTAGCACTTTGAAGCACTTGCAGTGCTATGCTAGGACCTGTTTCCACACCACCTCTATCTCACAGAAATGCATAAACCTAAATACCACACAGCAAAATTCCAAGAAGAAAACTAAGGCATTTCCCATCTCCACTAGTGTGAACTCACCCCTTTTGAGGGAACAGCGCCACGGCTCTGGGTTCGTCTAACCCTTGGTCGATGATAGTTTTTCGACATGTGCCATCCAGACGAGCCACTTCTATGACGTCCCGACCTGAACATCACACAGTCAGCCAATCATCTCTGTGCCCAAACATGATGCTACCATCCCAGCAGAGAACGGCAAGATGGGATGGCTGCTAAGGGATCTAACTCTGGGTGGACTGGGAAGGAATGGGCTATTCCAGTATACTGACACTTTACACTGCTTTCCACATAAAACAGAGAACAACAGTTTGGCATAGTACAGAATATGGACCCAATGATTATTCCTGCTATTAAAATGTCCCTCCCCACAAAAAAAATCCTATAAATCTACAATCATACCAGACTTTGTACAAAAATCAAGTGGTGGATTGAACTGCTGTGTGCAGGAGTCTGTTTCTGTGTTGTCCATGTTTATGACTGTGCATTGTGGAAAATCCAGAATCCATGCTTGACATGGATACTGACTCACTGCTTCTTGGCTACCTCAACCACTGCCATTGAAGACTGACATGGGTGCTAACACACACGTGCAAGCTACAAGGTTTCTGATCTGTTGTTATGGCTGGGCAACTAATCATTTAAACAGACAATCCCTGTTGCGGTCACTCACAGTCACACTTCATAAAAGCAGATCTAAAACTTTTGAGGCTTGAACAGAAGCACTTTGCAATGGCAGCCACTTAAACTGTAGCAGATGTCTTAAAATGGTGTGTCTTCACTTTGAAAGGTTCCAAAAAACCCCAGATGGGAACCAAATGCTGAGCTCCCCTCCATGGACGGAATCCATGTGGAAATGGTGGTTAAATGGTAATGGAGAGGGAAAGACTGGCAGTAAGAGGTTTAAAGGCAATGGCAAAAGGGCAGATTTGTAGTTGAAAGGTTAACTGCCCCATGCACAATAATCCACACACTGACCAGAGTCCATCCAGTACAAGTTGCGGGCAATCCAGTCGACGGCCAGTCCATCTGTGGTGGCCAAGTGATTGCCGATGACCGTCTCCATCCAGCCACTGCCATTCAGCGTCGCTCGCCTGCCAACAGACCACCAAGGGCAATGTGTTAGGATGGAACCACTTCTCTGTGTTTCCTGGTTACATGTTTACAGACAATCATACAAATTCATATACAACCACACATCTACAAACATGTGCACAAGCCATTCGTATAACCATTCACAGTCTGTTAAATGACTAGCTGTAAGAAAACAAGCTAGATGACTGTTCTATGCAATTCCTCCGTAATTTGGTCTGCATGACAATATCACATATACATGTGTTAACATGTCCGCTTAGTCATATCATATATACATACACAACTCATACAAACATTGCTCAGAGAAGTAACTGTTATGAATAGAGATGTCAACCATGTTGTTGACTTATGCATTCCCACTATTGAATCCTTTCCTCTGAACACTCACAAACAGCAACATCAACATTATCACCTTCCTTCCCCCCAAAAATACACCTCAGACACAAGAGAAAAACATCAGCACAGTATTCTGTTCTCACCTTGTAGTTTAACTCCAAGGAGATGACACCATTCCATGCATCATTCCTGACCAATCCCCCCCCCCCCCCTCCAGTCCCCATCATCCCTTTCCCCTCCCTCACACATACACCGTCATCATTCCCATCTGATGACAGTGAGAAAAATGTCAGGATAGCAGACTTTTACCCCACTGGAATCAAAGTCCACGGTTATGACACTGTTTCTGCATCCCCCCGCCCCTTCACCCTCACCCCTACCCATCTCCTTCCTCATCCCCCTCAACCCCCACCCACCTGATGACATCAAGGAAGACGTCGGTGTAGTAGACCATGCCGTCCCTGTAGTCGAAGTCGACGGCAATGACGTTGTGCAGCTGGGGGATGGGCAGGTAGACGTCGTCGGTGTGGTCAGGCGTGTCCAGGGAGATGCGACGAATGCTGCCCCGCCCCGCAAACAACAGGTACTCCCTGGGCACTGCACACACAGACGGCCAGTGTCTGATACAGCGCGGCTCACTCTCAATAAATCAGACACCACGTCTCATTTGCAATTAAACATCTAAACCTGCTCTTTTATTTTCATTCTGCTTTAATCGCCCATTTCTGCCATATCCACCAGCACCCAGGCCTGCCACATTTTAAAAATGAAAAAGAGGAGCTTGGGGGTCAGGGAATGAAACACCCCGAAGCTGGAAACATTCAATGATTAGTGTACAAAATTCATCCCAGAGAGTATACTGATGCACATTTTAAGACCATTTATGACCTTCTTCTACAAAGACTGTATGTAAATGAAGCCATCAAGATCTGTACCAAAGCAGGTCAGATCAAAGCAAACTGTATTAAATATTATGGCTAGAGTGTATATATGCCTGTGGGTCTTCCTTGTTCCCTTATCCCATTCCCCCCCCCAACTCCCCCCCCCCCCCCACACACACACAAACATACCCGCATGAGATGCATTTTTTCATTACAGAGACAAGCTGGCTAGGAATTTTGGGTGAGAAGAAAGGTGACAAAGAGAGACAAAACTCTGAATACTTGCTACTTGGCTAAACACACTGTTGTCATTCAGGTATTAGTGCAGCCTCAGAAGGAATCTCACCCCAACTTCTCATTCACCAGGAACAGTTTTCTCCATTTGTCATATCAATTGAGATGTGTTTAGACCTTATACCTAAATACAAACTAAATCCCCATTCCTTCTTCCACACCACACCAGTACAGCTCTCTGCTCTTCTTTAATCTCCCTACTGCCTCCCCCATTCCCCTCCTCCTCAGCCCCTCCGCCAAAACTCCTCCCCCCCCCCCCCCCCCCCCCCCCCCCCCCCCCCCCACCCCCTCACCAGTGTCACAGGTGCGTCCATCTCTCTGCAGTCTGAGACCAGTGGGGCAGGCACAGGAAGCCCCACCAGGGTTGGGCAGACACAGATGGCTACAGCCGCCGTTGTTGCTGCCACAGCGGTTGACGTAGGTCTGCACACGGTTGATCTGGACGGCGTGGATGTCCATCACCCCCGGCAACTTGTCGCGGATCACCGTCACGTTGCCGCCGTTGTTCTTGTTGGCGCGTTGGATGGCGTTGGCCTGGATGCACACACAGTGGGAAAGTCAAGAAAGACCTGCTGCTGCGAGCAAAGCAGAAGAAGGGAGAAAGGCACTGGCACACTGGGCAACACGGAAATCTATAAAACATTAAGTCATCTACCTTCCCAGTCTTATGGGAGCATTGTTGTTGCTCTTCTGAGTTCAGCCAGTTACAACCAGGCAGGAATATAATACCTGTTATCCACATGACTAGGACTGACCACACATGACTGGAAAAATTTCATATACACTAGTGACATTTACACACTCTATGTCAAAGACGACTAGAGAGATACAGAATTTTAGTGCCTACATTCTGTCAATATTACATGAGAGACTGCAAATTGTATGTGGATATTTAAAGAGATGATGCAGAGTGTTTAAGCTTAATAAAAAATCTTCAACAAAACCACACACACAGAAAACAAAAAACCAAACTATACAACAACAACCACAGAAAAAACTAAACCAAAGCATGTACAACCATGTAAAACAAAGATACCAAGGGGAGACAGTTCTTTTCCTCCACCTCCATCTCCCCACTCTCTTTCCCCTCAACAACACACCAGCCTCCCATGTTTCCATGCAACGCATGACAACGTTCAGTGTACATATGACACAGCACCAAACACCACTTTTCTTAATCAAGAAAATGAGTTTTGATTGCTGATCTTCTTTTTTCACAAATAAAGACTACCTCTGAAGTTATTCTGAAGATTTACATTAGAAAAAAAAAAAAAAAAAGAGAGAGATTTACAGAAATAAAAAAAAAAAAAAAGAAAGTTGTAGACTGTCTTTGGGACTGACGGCATCAGATGAAAGACAAATACATATGTATAGATAATGACTTATACACCACTTTTCTGGTTAGAACCACACCTGGGCACCCCAGTTCTCTGCAGCAGAGCCCCTCATCAAAGTGTGGCCTGCTGTCCATAAAACTCGGCGCCTACTGGACTGTGGCTTGCTCTGACAGGTGCCTTCACTCAACACCCAGGGCTTCTTTGGATTAAAGAGGATGGGCAGTCCAGCATGACCAGAGTAAGACAAAGGGGAAAGGTTCAGTGACAACCCCCACACTATGGTTGATCTCATTCTGTCAGGTTGAGAGAAGGCCAGCCTGCTCAGGTGAAAAAGGTGAAGTTCCACCGCTAAGTGGCCACAGGGGCGGTCAACCATCTGAGGTCCACTGTGTCTTGGGCACAGCATGATGGACAGCATTGCCCATCCCTCTCACTTCACTACCTGCACCTTTCCTGACCCAAGTCCCGTGCACAACGACAGCGTCAAAACCTGACCCTACCAATGGTAAGGACTCATGTCCATCTTCTCTGCAGGCAAGTGCTCTAAGTGCTTCCTCCCCTACCCTTTCCCCCTTTTATATCAACATCCAGACAAGACACTGAACAGCAGGGGAACTGGCTTTCACATAAACTGTAAATAAACTAAAAAATGCTTTGTCTAAAATGTATATTTTGAGGCCATGTGCAGTATTAAGTATTTTCAGATACAAAAAGGAAAAAAAAAAAAGACATACAGAATACGCTCAATGAGTACACGTACTTCAGCATGTAAAAACTGTTTAACTGCAATGTTGACACATCTCTGCAAGACTCACCCCATCAAGACACCTTTCGTAAACCATTACAATCCTATTACCTCCTGAGGATTATACTCCCAAGGATGTTTGCAGACTTGACTTTGGACAGACAACGTCAAGGTCTGGTGACAAGCCCTGTGCACACTGACTATGGCTGAGGACAGGCCAGCCGCTGGCTGAGGCCTGTTCACCCTGTCCCCAGGACCCTCGGTCTACCAGGAGGTTCCTCTCACCCACGTAGCATGTCCACTGACCTGCCAGTCGGTCCAGTACAGGTAGCTGCCGGCCACGGTCAGTCCGTAGGGGTGGGCCACGCGCTCCACCAGCTTCCGTCGGTACTTCCCTGACAGGTCTGCACACTCTATAGTCTGCCCGTCACAACATGCACACATTTCAACGTGACAAGTGCACTGTGCAGTGTACATACATGCAGACCTGACAGGTCAATACTACACTGCACACCCTTTCCATTATAACAGGTCCACCATACAACAGTGATATAGGAAAATGCAGGATGGGTGGGTATAGGCAAGTGAGAAATCAACAGGCTGATGTCCATAATATCCAACAAATTGATGGGTTGTAAATGGCATTCAGACACGCCCTGTAGTTGTAGAACCCAGAGTAATACCACCTACACCCACTATACAATTCTAAAAACCTGAAGATAGTCAGATATGTCCCCCCCCCCACCCCATCCCTTCCACCCCTTCCTTTTTTTTTTTCATCATTCAAAGTGTCAAACACAGCTCAAAAGCAGCCTGCACCTCCACCTGGCATTTTAAAAAACAAAATATTTTTTGTCATTATTCACAATGTCAAACACAGGTGAGAACCAGGCTGTACCTCCATCTGGGCGTCGGCCCATATGATGCGCTTGGTGGGTCGGTCAATGGTTAGTCCGTTGGGCCAGCCCAGGTTGCGGCGGACGATCACCATTCGGTTCTTGCCGTCCATGTCAGCACGCTCAATGCGAGGTTCCTGCCCCCAGTCAGTCCACAATCTGACTGTTGGCACAGAAGACACAAACAAACCACAACCGTGAATCCACCTGGAACAGAGCATCTGGCTGTCACTACAGAATAATAGACAACAAAAATGAATCACCATGGAATAGAACTCTGCCTGTCACTACAGAATAATAGACAACAAAAATGAATCACCACGGAATAGAACATCTGCCTGTCACTACAGAATAATAGACAACAAAAATGAATCACCATGGAATAGAACATCTGCTTGCCACTACAGAATAATAGACAACAAAAATGAATCACCATGGAATTGAGCATCTGCCTGCCACTACAGAATAATAGACAACAAAAATGAATCACCATGGAATAGAACATCTGCCTGCCACTACAGAATAATAGACAACAAAAATGAATCACCATGGAATAGAACATCTGCCTGTCACTACAGAAAATAGACAACAAAAAATGAATCACCATGGAATAGAACTCTGCCTGTCACTACAGAATAATAGACAACAAAAATGAATCACCATGGAATAGAACATCTGCCTGTCACTACAGAATAATAGACAACAAAAATGAATCACCATGGAATAGAACATCTGCTTGCCACTACAGAATAATAGACAACAAAAATGAATCACCATGGAATAGAACTCTGCCTGTCACTACAGAATTATAGACAACAAAAATGAATCACCATGGAATAGAACATCTGCCTGCCACTACAGAATAATAGACAACAAAAATGAATCACCATGGAATAGAACATCTTCCTGCCACTACAGAATAATAGACAACAAAAATGAATCACCATGGAATTGAGCATCTGCCTGTCACTACAGAATAATAGACAACAAAAATGAATCACCATGGAATAGAACATCTGCCTGCCACTACAGAACAATAGACAACAAAAATGAATCACCATGGAATAGAACTCTGCCTGTCACTACAGAATAATAGACACAAAAAAATGAATCACCATGGAATAGAACATCTGCCTGTCATGACAGGTAAAAGGACAACAGACATGAGCTGACATGGAGCGGAACACCTGTCTTTGGTCACAGGTAAAAAGCCAACAAACCATGAAGGTACAAGGAGTGGAACACCTTCTTGTCATGGCGGATAAATAGACAACAGACGTGAATCAACATGGAGCGGAACACCTGTCTTTGGTCACAGGGTAAAAAGCCAACAAACCATGAAGGTACAAGGAGTGGAACACCACCTTGTCATGGCGGATAAATAGACAACAGACATGAATCAACATGGAACGGAACACCTGTCTTTGGTCACAGGTAAAAAGCCAACAAACATGAAGGTACAAGGAGTGGAACACCTTCTTGTCATGGCGGATAAATAGACAACAGACGTGAATCAACATGGAGCGGAACACCTGTCTTTGGTCACAGGTAAAAAGCCAACAAACATGAAGGTAAAAGGAGTGGAACACCTTCTTGTCATGGCGGATAAATAGACAACAGACGTGAATCAACATGGAGCGGAACACCTGTCTTTGGTCACAGGTAAAAAAGCCAACAAACATGAAGGTAAAAGGAAAGGAACACCTTCTTGTCATGGCGGATAAATAGACAACAGACATAATTCCATGTGGAAAGAAGCATCTGCCTTTCATGACAGAGGAAAAGACAACAAACATGAATATGTATTGAATGGAACATCAGCCTGTCACCAAAAATAAAAATACAAAAGCAACAACAACAAGAAAGAATCCACACAGAACAGAACTGCTGCGGCAGATAAAAGAACAACAAACATAAATCCACATGGAACAGACGCCTGTTGAAAGGGCACTTGAAGTCCTATTGCCCTCTTAGCCTATTGACCACCACCTTATCCATTCTGGAACAGCTGATATTTAACATCTTTTAATACCGTAATTGCCGTTGGGAATGTCCATCCCTTTTGAAAAAAATTTGTGGGCAAATCGATAAAAAACCTTTTATCTGTATTATCCATCCCTTTTTCTTTTAAAAAAAACAACTTCTACCCATGCTTGCAGAGAACTTCGTCCAGAATATTTCTAACAACAGCCATCCTCTTTTTTGTGCAAAAAATTCCAGTTTTTTTTTCTCTTTTTTTGTTTTTGTGGTGGTTGTTTGCCAAATTCTGTAGAATACTACAGATTAGACATTCCTGTTCCATTACATTATCTTTCCAACTTAAAAATGTGACTACTTCAGGCATGAAGAATCTGCACTGTTGCATGTCCTACAAACTAACGATGTGATCCAAAGGGATAGGACCAGTTCTGACATGGCATGGACAGAGCCACAAGCCAGGGCAAGTGATGAACTCTGTTAGAAACAATCCATTGTTTTCATCATACTCTTTAATCAATGTCACACAGAAGGAAATGATGTTAAAACTGCATGATTTGAGGGCAGAATAAGGCTTTTCATAGCTTCTTTATTCATAATCTGAGACAGTTACTATATATATTTTGTCAACCCGCCTCCCAAACCAGATCTCTGTACATTTATGAGCACAGCACAATCCCCCTCATAAACTCACTGTTTTTCTTATATCTCCTTCTTGTACTTCTCATCCCAGGACTATCTCATCTTTTTCTTTTATTCTCATTCTCACTCTCTCTCTCCCTCCCTCCCTCTCTCTTCCATGTGTACTTGCACACACACACACATATGCGCGTGCACACACACACGCACACACACACACACACACACACACACAATCTACATTCACACAAAACACACACACACTACCTACCGTCACACTCTTTCTCCTCGTTTCTTCTTTTTTTTCCATTCTCTCCTCCCCATCTCCTTCCCTCGTCATAAACTCCTCATACCCCTCTCCTTCTCCCACAAACACCCATTCATAGCTCATCCAGCCACAAGCAAAGCATCCTTTCTCTTCACCCTTCATCATAGTGCAGAGCGATGGCGCGAGGTTTGTCCAGGTTTTTCCAGATCAGCACGGAGCGCATGGACCCGTCCAGATTGGCCACCTCGATGCGGTTGTGGCCGTCGTCTGTCCAGTACAGCTTGCGGCCCACCGAGTCCACGGCCAGTCCATCTGGGGTGTGCAGGCCGTCGAAGACCACCACCTGCACCCCCGTGCCATCCAGATTGGCCCGTGTGATCTTGTCTGACACCGTGTGTCTGTCCAGTACACCTTGCCTGACACAACACACCACTATATATGAGTCAAAGTCGTCATACTCAGCTGTGAGCATCAAAATCACCTGGCATAACACACCACTGTACAGGTCGAGGTTGTCACACTCAGCTCGGTGTGTGTCCCGCGTCACCAACTATGTGGGAGAAGTCACATTCTGCATCATGCATCAAGGTCACCAGCTTTCAGGCACTGAGTCTTTGCACTGTCAAATACAGAACACCATGAACTAGCCAACATCACACAGCAGTAGTGTCTTTGCTTCTGAAGTGAAAAATTGCAGGTTTGAATCTCAACAGTTGTGTTTTTATTTTTGTGGTTATTTTTTCAGTCTTTGATAAATCCTGAACAAAGTGATAAGAAGGCCACACGTTGAATTAGTAATAATGCATTTATCATAGAGTTTCATCCACTAAATGGCTGTCTCTCCTAAGAGTGTTATTCAAAATTTCATGACCAAAATGCAGGTATCTGAATCTCCTGTGACTGAGATCCAGGAGTGTGTTTCTGTCTGGTGACTCTGACTGTGTTTTCTACATAACAAGAATAAGACTGGTGCCCTTAAGTGGGATGATGACTTATACACTCTAACAGCCATCTGTTGAACACATGACAATATTCTATTGCATAGCATATTTTTTGCTTCTGTGTTCTTCCAAGTTTTCACCTGCAGACCTTAAAGTTTGATCAGGTTTAGACACTGATCTTCAGTTAGTCTTGAAACACGTACAGAACCTACAAATAACCTTGGAAATGGACACCGCACATACAAATCACCTTGAAAACAGAAACTGACCCACACAAATTTTCTTTAAAATAGACACTGAACCTGAAAACAACCGTAAAAAGAGATCTAGAACCTACATATGACCTTGTAAACAGACTCTGACCCTACAAAACAACTTGTAAAATTTCATAAAGTTCTCTGAAAGAGGTTATGCTGTGTCTGTGTGCAGAGCAATACCCCAGTAATATCTATCTTTCATTATGTCCATGTCGATGGATAAAGCAACAATAACACCCACCTTTCATACTGTCCATGACTAAAACACTAATAAGATATATCTTTCATTATGTCCATGCTAATGTATAAAACACCAATAATATCCACCTTTGATGATGTCCATGCTGATGGATAAAGCAACAATAATATCCACCTTTTATGATGTCCATGCTGATGGACAAAACACTAATAGCATACATCTTTCATTATGTCCATGTCAATGGATTTTTTTTTCTTTCTTTCTGCGTACGCAGGCTGATACTCCTGTGGACACTGCCTGTATAGACAGGCAGTGGAGTTTTGTATGTATGACCGTTTTTTTATCCCGCCATTAAGGTAGCCATACTCCATCTTCGGGGAAGGTGCATGCTATGTGTAACGTGTCATCCATACCAATGGCCAAACTGGCCTTCTCTTCTGAAAGTTGGTGATGGGATTTCACGTGTGTGCAAGATGTTGTGCGTGCGTTCACACTCGGAACCTCGGTTTATAGTCTCATTCAAAGGACTGTATAGGGAATGGAGTCAGAACCAATGTTAACTCCAATGTCAATGGATAAAACACCAACAATATCCACCCTGTTTGATGTCCATGTTGATAATAAAACACTAAAAACATAAACCTTTCATGATGTTCATTAATGGATAAAACACCAACAATATCCACCTTGTTTGACGTCCATGTTCATGAATAAAACACTACTGACATACATCTTTCATGATGTCCATGTTGATGGATAAAACACTATTGACATACATCTTTCATGATGTCCACATTGATGGATAAAACACCAACATCCATCCTTCATGATGTCCATAAACAACAATGACATATATCTTTCATGTTCATGTTGATGAATAAAAAACTAATGACATACATCTTTCATGCCTATGTTGATGGATAAAACACCACTGACATACATTTTTCATGTCCATTTTGATGGATAAAAACACTACTGGCATACATCTTTCATGATGTCCATGCTAGATAAAGCACCAGTAACATCCACCTTCTATGATGTCCATGGTGATGGACTAAACACCAACAACACCCACCTTCCACGATGTCCACGTCGATGGCAATGGCATTTTTCAGGGGACCTGTGGGCACCACCACATCAGCAAAGTAGTTCACCTCCAGGGAGATCCGCCGGATGTCCTGCCGCCGTGTGAAGATCAGAAAATTGGTCATCTCTGAAACATAGTGCCATGGACCCAACATGCACACTTTAGTCAATGAAGAGACGGGGGTGTGTCGTATGGAGACAGGAACAATGGACAGTTTAAAGAGGTCTTCATGTACATTTCTCTGTGCAAAGTTGAAATGTTACCATATTATTGAAACAGCAATTTTACTATGAAAGGTAGCTTTATGAAATACCTATCTGAACAAATGCCTTTATCCCATCTGGCATAGAACATTGAAGAAAATTAAAAAAAAAAAAAAAGAGCAGGGAGATAACATCACCTTCACACCCAGATAGGCAGAAAGAGTGATCATTCTTAGCAAGTTCCTTCAATTTAACACCAAGTAAGTTGCCCAGGAAGTTTGAAGACGCTGAACCAGTTCTCTGTCTCAATGTAGATATGACCATGTCCATCCAGTTCTCTGTCTCAATGTAGAGATATGACTATGCCCATCACCCCTGTCTCAATGCAGATATGACCATGTCCATCACCTCTGTCTCAATGTAGATATGACCATGTCCATCACCCCTGTCTCAATGCAGATATGACCATGTCCATCACCCCTGTCTCAATGTAGATATGACCATGTCCATCACCCCTGTCTCAATGCAGATATGACCATGTCCATCAACCCTGTCTCAATGTAGATATGACCATGTCCATCACCCCTGTCTCAATGCAGATATGACCATGTCCATCACCCCTGTCTCAATGCAGATATGACCATGTCCATCACCCCTGTCTCAATGCAGATATGACCATGTCCATCACCCCTGTCTCAATGCAGATATGACCATGTCCATCACCCCTGTCTCAATGCAGATATATGACCATGTCCATCACCTCTGTCTCAATGTAGATATGACCATGTCCATCACCCCTGTCTCAATGCAGATATGACCATGTCCATCACCCCTGTCTCAATGCAGATATGACCATGTCCATCACCCCTGTCTCAATGCAGATATGACCATGTCAATCACCCCTGTCTCAATGCAGATATGACCATGTCCATCACCCCTGTCTCAATGTAGATATGACCATGTCCATCACCCCTGTCTCAATGTAGATATGACCATGTCCATCACCCCTGTCTCAATGTAGATATGACCATGTCCATCACCCCTGTCTCAAAATGAGATATGACCATGTCCATCACCTCTGTCTCAATGTAGATATGACCATGTCCATCACCCCTGTCTCAATGTAGATATGACCATGTCCATCATCACCCTGTCTCAAAATGTAGATATGACCATGTCCATCACCTCTGGTGAATACCCAAGGGTTGAGGGACAGACTGAAAGGGAGGCCTTTGAAAGAAAAGGCCCCTCTCAGGTACTTCTGGGATAACGTGTGAATGGGAATGTGAAAATAAGCATCCTACAGGCTGAGGCTTATATCAGGTCTCTGGGAAGGATGGAGGCATGTGGCCTTTGGACTGTCTAGCATGCAAACTTTTTGGCTGTCTAGCATGTAGCCTTCAACTTCATCCTGCTGAGGTCAGCCACAGTTCTATACTTGCCATTTTCCTTGGGAGAAGGGGGAAAGCGTGTCAAATTAGGTGGGATGGAATCCTGTTGATATGGCGATGTTCCACGCCAGGTGAGGTGGACAAGGCTTTCGTTGGGGCAGGTACATGTGAGGAAAACATTGACTATAGAAGGACAACACACAGATTCTCACCCCGCTCGCAGGTCATGCCGTCAGCCGACATCAGGACGCCGGTGGGGCAGGCACAGGTGTGCCCCCTAGGCAGGGGGGCCACCAGACACAGGTGGCTGCAGCCTCCGTTATCCTTCCTCGAACACACACCGTGTCCACTGCAACAAACCAACTAGCCATAGCTCACGTCAGCAAAGACGGTGTGTTACGTGATGTGTCTGCTGCACCAGTCCACCACCCTTCACACGTCAGACAATAATGCCACATGATCAAGATGGTGTTACACACTTCATTGTTTTACCAGTTACATACAGTGCTCCACTCCACTCTCCTGCATCGACCCGACCTGCTCATTTATTGTGTGCATATGTGTGTGCGTGCATGTGTGCGTGCGTGCATGTGTGCGTGCGTGCATGTGTGCATGCGTGCGAGTGTGTGTGTGTGTGTGCATGCGTGTGTGTATATGTGTGTGTGTGTGTGTGTGTATGAGTGTGTGTGTGTGTGTGTGTGTGTGTGTGTGTGTGTGTGTGTGTGTGTGTGTGTGTGTGTGTGTGTGTATCTGTGCTTGTGTGTTTGTGTGTTGAGTGTGTGTGCGTGTGCGTGCATGCATGCGTGTGCGCATGTGTGCTTAAGTGTGTCTGTATGTATGTGTGTGTATATGGATGTATGTGTTATATGTGTGTGCATTTTTATGTGAGTGAGTGAGTGTGTGTGTGCAGTGTGTGTGTGTGTGTGTGTGTGTGTGTGTGTGTGTGTGTGTGTGTGTGTGTGTATGTGTGTACGTGTGGTGATTAAGCATGGGTTATGGGGAGGAAAGAGAGGTGTATGTACATGTCCTTTGCATCGCCTGTATCTATGCCCTTGCTAATGTGTTTTGTTGATACTGTTACCGAGAATGTTGAGAATTTTACAACTGCTTTTGTAAGGAAGTGCCTCTGGAAAAGCGGGGACAACACTTCATTCTAGAGAGACGATGATTTACCAGCGCAGATCTGAACACTCCTGGACTGCACCAACATCCAGCTCTTCAACACCCTCCCCACACCCCCTTTCCCCCCCCTCACCTTTTCCCCTCTGCCTATGGAAGACCTTGAGGTCCATGGGGTGGGCCAGGTTCTGGAGCAGGATGCCCCGTGCTGTCCCCGGTCACCTTGTGGGCCACGTGGATGGCCTGGGTCTCCCAGTCCGTCCAGTACATGGTGTCCTGGTAGATGGTCAGCCCAAAGGGGTGACGCAGGTCCAGGCCAATCACCGTCTGATGGGGCGAGGGGGTGGGGGTGGGGGGTGAGAGGGTGAGGGGGGACAGGCACAAGTCAACAAACATTTTGTTGAAAGATTGTCGACAAGCATTTTGTTGTTGTGGAAAAAGTCTTACAATGAGTATGACTCACAATGCATTCAATGAGTACAATGAGTATGACTCACAATGCATTCAATGTTTGATACGTGAAAAGACACTTAGGGTGCAGAACAGCTGCAGTGCATTATGGTCCAACTCTGAATACAATACAGAAGACAGTCCACATCACACTGTGCACGCAAACCTAAAGATCGAAACTCTGTTCAAAATATGCAGTCTACGTTCAGAGTACATTTATATATCTTTCGTACATTTTGTTCAATGTATAAGTATACATCTCTCATACATACACATACACATCCACATACAAAAACCTACACTCATATCTTATACATACACAGATATTACCCACAGAGACATGCACCATCACCAAACAACACACACACACACACACACACACACACACACACACACACACGCACGCATGTACACATGCACAGACAAACACAAACTTCAAACATATGCAGGCATACAGGTACAGAGTCATACAAAAATATACCATCCCTGTAAACATACGTTCCTCACACACGTATCCTCACAGAGCTCCCTCTGCCCATACTCACATACACTACCTACATAGACACAACCTCAGAATATACACAGCTATCTCTCAGCACACACATGCCTAACCCAGACCATTACCAACATACACATATACATACATAGACACATAAGAAAACACACACACACACACACACACACACACACTTTACCTTTCTATCTCGCCCATCAAAGTTGCTGGATTCGATGACCTTGTGTTTGGCGTCAATCCAGTATAGGCGGGCTGAACTCATAGTCGATGGCAAGGCCATTGGCCCCAGGTCAGATTCTGGGAGATGAGGACCATACGGTCCTGACCGTCCATTCCCGCCCGCTCGATCCTGGGCCTGGACCCCAGCTCTGACCAGAACATGTACCTGAACAACGCAGACAGCCCCACAGTGACCACAGCATAGAGACTGAACAATGCAGACAGCCCCACAGTGACCACAGCATGGAACTGAACAATGCAGACAGCCCCACAGTGACCGCAACATGGTCAGACAGCCCCACAGTGACCACAGCATGGACAGACAGCCCACAGTGACACCACAACATGGACAGACAGCCCCACAGTGACCACAACATGGACAGACAGGACCACAACATGGAGAGACAGCCCCACAGTGACCACAACATAGACTGAACAATGCAGACAGCCCCACAACATAAACTGAACAATGCAGACAGCCCCACAGTGACCACAACATGGTCAGACAGCCCCACAGTGACCACAGCATGGACAGACAGCCCACAGTGACCACAACATGGACAGACAGCCCCACAGTGACCACAACATGGACCTGAACAATGCAGACAGCCCCACAGTGACCACAACATGGACAGACAGCCCCACAGTGACCACAACATGGACAGACAGCCCACAGTGACCACAACATGGAGAGACAGCCCCACAGTGACCACAACATAGACTGAACAACAATGCAGACAGCCCCACAACATAAACTGAACAATGCAGACAGCCCCACAGTGACCACAACATGGTCAGACAGCCCCACAGTGACCACAGCATGGAAACTGAACAATGCAGACAGCCCCACAGTGACAACAACATGGACCTAAACAATGCAGACAGCCCCACAGTGACCACAACATGTACCTGAACAACGCAGACAGCCCCACAGTGACCACAATATGGACAGACAGCCCCACAGTGACCACAACATGGACCTGAACAATGCAGACAGCCCCACAGTGACCACAACATGGACAGACAGCCCCACAGTGACCACAACATGGACAGACAGCCCCACAGTGACCACAATATGGACAGACAGCCCCACAGTGATCACAATGGACCTGAACAATGCAGACAGCCCCACAGTGACCACAACATGGACAGACAGCCCACAGTGACCACAACATGGACAGACAGCCCCACAGTGACCACAACATGGACAGACAGCCCCACAGTGACCACAACATGGACAGACAGCCCCACAGTGACCACAACATGGACAGACAGCCCCACAGTGACCACAACATGGACAGACAGCCCCACAGTGACCACAACATAGACTGAACAATGCAGACAGCCCCACAGTGACCACAACATGGACAGACAGCACCACAGTGACCACAACATAGACTGAACAATGCAGACAGCCCCACAGTGACCACACAACATGGACCTGAACAATGCAGACAACCCCACAGTGACCACAACATGGACCTGAACAATGCAGACAACCCCACAGTGACCACAACATGGACAGACAGACAGCCCCACAGTGACCACAACATGGGCAGACAGCCTCACAGTGACCACAACATGGACCTGACAATGCAGACAACCCCACAGTGACCACAAACATGGACAGACAGCCCCACAGTGACCACAACATGGACAGACAGCCCCACAGTGACCACAACATGGGCAGACAGCCTCACAGTGACCACAACATGGACCTGAACAATGCAGACAACCCCACAGTGACCACAACATGGACAGACAGCCCCACAGTGACCACAACATGGGCAGACAGCCTCACAGTGACCACAACATGGACCTGAACAATACAGACAGCCCCACAGTGACCACAACATGGACCTGAACAATGCAGACAACCCCACAGTGACCACAACATGGGCAGACAGCCTCACAGTGACCACAACATGGAACTGAACAATACAGGCAGCCCCACAACATAAACTGAACAATGCAGACAACCCCACAGTGACCACAACATGGACAGACAGCCCCACAGTGACCACAACATGGGCAGACAGCCTCACAGTGACCACAACATGGAACTGAACAATACAGGCAGCCCCACAACATAAACTGAACAATGCAGACAGCCCCACAGTGACCACAACATGGACAGACAACCCCACAGTGACCACAACATGGACAGACAGCCCCACAGTGACCACAACATGGACAGACAGCCCCACAGTGACCACAACATGGACAGACAGCCCCACAGTGACCACAACATGGACAGACAGCCCCACAGTGACCACAGCATGGACAGACAGCCCCACAGTGACCACAACATGGACAGACAGCACCACAGTGACCACAACATGGACCTGAACAATGCAGACAGCCCCACAGTGACCACAATATGGACAGACAGCACCACAGTGACCACAACATGGACCTGAACAATGCAGACAGCCCCACAGTGACCACAACATGGACATGAGTAGTGAACACTTCATCACTGAAAGACAAACCTCTCCTCCACCACTCCCCTACCACTGAAAAGGAATCAGACTCAGAACATTGCATTCTGGATCTGATGATCTTGGTACATCATTATCATCATCTTTGCATGTCACCCCTCCCTGACCATGAGTCTTCGACCAGTCCACCAGTGACCTCCGACCTGGGACTTCCTCTCCAGCTGTCCCCAAGTGTGTCCCCTCAGTGTGCTGCCTTAGCCTCAAGGTCCCAGTCTCGGGAGTTTCTTGGTCAAATGCTGCTTGCTTTGGGGGGTTGACACAGGTTTCCTGACAGTGCCCACAATCCATTCCCATCTTCTGCCATTGATCTCATCCATCCTCTGCCATTGATCTCACCATCTCTGCCATTGATCTCATCCATTTTCTGCCATTAATCTCACCCATCTCTGCCATTGATCTCACCCATCTTCTGCTGTTGATCTCACCCATCTTCTGCCTTTGATCTCACCCATCTTCTGCCGTTGATCTCACCCATCTTCTGCTGTTGATCTCACCCATCTTCTGCCTTTGATCTCACCCATCTTCTGCCGTTGATCTCACCCATCTTCTGCTGTTGATCTCACCCATCTTCTGCTGTTGATCTCACCCATCTTCTGCTGTTGATCTCACCACCTTCTGCCGTTGATCTCATCCATAGCTGGTAGTGGGTGCGTTTTCTCTCAGAGACTTTGATGTTGCTGAGGGCACCTGCCGGATCTGGCGGAGTTTTCTGAGGCAGCTGTTGGTGAATGTCCGCACTCTCTTCATGATTTTCCCTGTGTTCTCCAAGTCTCTACTCCACACCACCGGACCGATGGAACTGACCAGTCTTGTCTCTGTGCCTCTGCTCCATACAGTGTGACTGTTGGAACTGACCAGTCTTGTCTCTGTCTCTCTGCTCCATACAGTGTGACTGTTTGGAACTGACCAGTCTTGTCTCTGTGTCTCTGCTCCATATAGTTAGACTGTTGGAACTAACCAGTCTTGTCTCTGTCTCTCTGCTCCATACAGTTAGACTGTTGGAACTGACCAGTCTTGTCTCTGTCTCTCTGCTCCATACAGTTAGACTGTTGGAACTGACCAGTCTTACCTTCAAGCAGAAGGTTACTTGTGCTGAGCTCTTGCCTCGCTGGGTCAGGATTTGAGATCTGCCTCTCTGCTGCCCTGCCCATTGACAAGACTGTCCAGGTAGGTGGATATTCCAACCAACTAAGGTGCACTGCCCTCCAATTAGTTTCTTCATCATCCTGATCTTGGTTTTCCTTTTGAGGATGTTAAGGCTGGCATGCTCTGACGTGGTTCAGTACACTGTTGTTACCCAACATGACTCTATGTATCAAAAAGGGAGGGCCAAAACTTCTTTTTACAGCACACACATGGCACCTCTGGCTTTTCGCTCCCTCTGCTGCTTGGCACTCACTAATATTGCTCCTATCGACAATTCATTGTTAAAAAACAAACAAACAGAAACATCTGCACTGTTTTCTTTTGGTAGCTGGAACATCCAGGGCACTGCTGATGTTTCTCACAGATCTCTCTGATGCAGTCAGCAAAGTGACGGAGCTGTTTTCAGCAGCTGTCTGTTCTTTGATGTTTCATGATCTTATCAGTTGGCAATGCCTGCACTAACCCGTCAACCAGTGGGTGCAGGAAAACCATAGTCTGCTGTTAGAATTAGCCTTGAAGGCTGTGGAACGTTGGCCAACAGGGTGAACTCTTTCAGCACTGACTCCACAAAAAAAAAAAAAAAAAAAAGTATGGATTTTATATGGCGCAATTCTTGGGATCAACTCATTGCGCCCAACACAGACTCAAACACTCACACTGACGTGTTCCTATACACACACACACACACAATGTGCTCAGCGAAGGGCCCACCAGCTCACCTGCAGCTAAGCTGACAATACAAGTGGAGGTGCAAATGCGAGATCATTTCTAATGTTGATCTAATGTTGATTTTACAAACACACACTCCTACTCCCCTCCCCACACTTCCCTAAAACACTCACCTATTCCTAAGACAAAATGTACACAACCTCCACATACACGCAACTTTCCCCGATCCCTCCCAATGACCATCACAGCCCCCTCTCCCATCCATCCATCCTCCTCTCACTGTCCAACATGTCTTCCCACCCACCCCTTCCAAGCAACCCACCTCCTCCCTTAATCCCACATACCTTCACACACACACCCCCCCCCCCTACCCCCCCCCCCTCCCTCCAACACAAACTCAGCACTGACCCAGAGCAAGGGTCAACCACGATGTCACGGGCCTTGTCGATGTCCCTCCAGATGAGGACGGAGCGCAGGGAGCCGCCGTCCAGCCGACTGACCTCGATGCGGTGATTACCAGCGTCTGTCCAGTACAGGTTGCGACCCACCCAGTCCACCGCCAGCCCTGTGGGACTCTCCAGACTGGTGCCAATCAACACCCACCTGGCAGCATCAAATGTCAGTTACATCACCTGTCAGGTCTGTTCACACACCTGTTTATCAACACCTGGTGCATCAAGCGTCAGTTACATCACCTGTCAGGTCTGTTCACACATCTGTCAATCAACACCTGGGAGCATCAAATGTCAGTTACATCACTTGTCAGGACTGTTCACACACCTGTCAACCAACACTTGTGCATCAAACTTCAGTTACATCACCTGTCAGGACTGTTCACACACCTATCAATCAACACCTGCGTCGTATGAACAGTTGTTCATACCACTTGTCAGACTGTTCAGATACCTTTCCATGGTAAGGTAATGTAGCAGAAGTCAGTCTAAAGCATTCTGTCTATATAATACTTTGTGCATCTAAAATTTGTGGGAGGGTGCTTTTTATCAAGAGTACTTTTATGAAAACCAGTGTACTTTGGAAATGCCTTTGCTTTCAACCTTTCGCTCACAGACAGGTGAAGGCTTTTCTTCAAGAGATGTTCACCCTTTCAATGTGGGCAGAATAAACAGAGCATATGACAGTTCTCTTATGTTCTGAAAAGGTTCTATACGATAGTGTGTCAGTGCTGATATATATATATGTATGTATGTGTGTGTGTGTGTGTGTGTGTGTGTGTGTGTGTGTGTGTATGCATGTGTGCGCATGCATGTATGCGTGTGTGCATGCATGTGTGTGTGTACGTGTGTGTGTGTGTGCATGCATGCATGTGTGTGCATGCAAGCATGTGTGTGCATGCGCACGCATGTATGTGTGTTAACGTGCGTGTCTCTGCGTGTGCCTGTGTACGGAGAACTATCATTCCCATCTGCTCCAGAGGTTAAAAAAGGAAGTCACCAAACAAAACCCCCAGATGGGAAGTATAATGGCCTCACAGTGCTGAAATAAAAGGTTTAACAGGCAATGCAGTCTCCCCCTCCACTTACATATGACCCCCCGCCCCCCCCCACCCTCCCTTTCTCCCTCTGGGTCTCCTACAAAAACCTCCTCAGTGCTGCCGTTCCATGTGGCGTGACCAATAATGTCAGCGTCCAGGTCGGACCAATAGATGGAGTCGGTGTCGCTGTCGTACTCCACACCGATGGCGCTGGACACCTTGGACAGGGAGATCACCACGTCAGCCAGCTCTCTGGCGTCCAGAGACAGCCGCCGCACACATCTTTTTTGGTGGCAAACAGCAGGAAGGAGCTGATTTCTGTCAACATGGGAAGCAAATCACTGGTGACAGGAGAATCAATGGGGAAATGACAGATTGTAGATTCCAGTTCCTCACACTCCTTTTTGTACTCCCAGTTCTTATAGAACAGGGAGTACTTTACAATGTGAAAGAAGAAATGCTGTCTGTGTGTCTGTCTGTGTGTCTGTCCGTGGTCAAAATGTGTTCCACTAACTCCAGACAAAAACGTCTGGGCCGATCTTTCTGAAAATTTGTAGGTATGTTCAATATGGGTCACGGAAGATGCCCGATGTTTTATTTTACCAGAATAGCCATTACTTCTGGCTGTAACGTGCCAAAACAGTTTTTCTTCTTTATGGAATATTTCAGAAAGTTTATCTCAGTGACGAAATACATTATGACGCATGTTTGATTGTGACGTTTTCTTGTCTATCAAAGTACTGTATTTGACAAATTTTAAAATAGCTTTAGATCTAATAACTGACTGGTAGATCATGGGCATTTTCATAGTAAACATGCTCTTGACATGTACACGCATATTTAAGATAAACTGGGAGTACGTTTATATGCTTTGCATCTTGTTTTTTTCGGTCTTATAAACTCTATTACAAAATGACCCATGATGATGTATAACTCACAGTGGAGGAAGGACGAGAGTCTTCATGTTTCACTGGTTAAAAGATCCATTGTGAACACTGAAGGCATTGATCACTTCTGTGGATCTGACGGACTCTGTTCCTCCTGTCCACAGACTGGCAGCAGTCTGGCGGTCCACCCCACTTCCATCACTCAAAGTGTCAAGCCAGTAAAGTGTGCAGTGTACACACACACAGTGGCTGGCACAGACCGACCTTGCTGAACAAGGGAAAGCAACAGACTGGTGCGCGTGGTTACCTGAGGGGGCGGTCTAGCCAACTGAACGACTCTTTAGCGGCATCGGGTGGTTGTGGTGCTTGGAAGTCCTTAGTGACCTACAGGAATGAAAGGGGCTCTGGCAAAGGGATATCTTTCTTTTCTCTCTTTCTGCGTACGCAGGCTGATACTCCCGCGGACACTGCCTGTACAGACAGGCAGTGGAGTTTTGTGTGCATGATTGTTTTTCATCCGCCATTAAAGCAGCTATGCTCCATCTTCAGGGAAGGTGCATGCTATGTGTCATCCATATCAATGGCCAAACTGGCCTTCTCTTCCGAAAGTTGGTGATGGGAGTTTTACGTGTGCAAGATGCTGTGCGTGCGTTCACACACGGAACCTCATTTTATAGTCTCATTTGAAGGACTGTATGGGGAATGGAATACAAACCCAATGTTAACTCCGAGGCAAAAATCCCCCTGTACTGAAATTCAAACTCGCAACCCTACAATCATGAGTCTGGCGCTCTACCAACTGAGCTATTCCGGCCCCCCAGCAAAGGCATAGAGAGATATGGTAAGACTGATCCTGCCCCCTCTCCCTCTTTGTCGTAGTTCACATTCTGTCTTGTAATACGCAATGTTTGTCAGTCAGTGAAAGCAGCCAAATGAATTCAATACATTCAGGTTTCACTCCATGCCCCTCCCCCTCCCCTGGCCCCTCTACCCTACAACGCTGAACAGCAGACGGGGGATAACTACCCCAGGACATCCCAGGGATGAGGAAGGGGGAGAGGAGGAGGAGGAAGAGAAGGGGGAAGAGGAAGATGGACGGAAGGGAAAGAGAAAGGAGGATGGGGAGTAACCCATCAAACACTGCACTGATACCACCAGAACAACACTATCTTAGATGGGCAGAGAAAGTGCCGCTGGGAAAGGGAGACTACCTTCAGGCCTCACAAATTGTGCACAACAGATCACTGTGAACTCCATATTTAACCACTGAACTAGCACTGAACTAACACACCCCTGGCCGCTGGGAAAGGGAGACTACCTTCAGGCCTCACAAATCGTGCACAACAGATCACTGTGAACTCCATATTTAACCACTGAACTAGCACTGAACTAACACACCCCTGGCCGCTGGAAAAGGAGACTACCTTCAAGCCTCACAAATCGTGCACAACAGATCACTATGAACTCCATATTCAACCACTGAACTAGCACTGAACTAACACACCCCTGGCCGCTGGGAAAGGGAGACTACCTTCAGGCCTCACAAGTTGTCCACAACAGTTCACAGTGAACAGATGGATCTCAACTGTGTATTATCTACTACTAGATTTTCATACACATCTTATTAATGTGATTTGGGCGTGCAGTAACCCAGCTGGTCTGGTGTTCTAATACATTAATCTGGCAGTTACCTAAACATTGTGTGAAAACAAAACATAGCACTCAAAAATCAACAATGTAACACAGGAGCAAACAGTTGACCTACACGCCTCCCTGTCTCTCCAGCAGATGACCAAACCAAAACATAAATCTTATCACCCAAACCAAACCAAACCATAAATCTTTCTCACCAAACCAAACCAAACATAAACCTTATCTGAACATATCAGAGTTCTGCATTCCTGCTGGACCCTTACAGACTGGCAGCACCTGACTGACATCTCTGAAATGATGGATGGGGAAAGGGGTGCAGTATGTGTGCGTGTGCATGTGTGTGTGTGTGTGTGTGTGTGTGTGTGTGTGTGTGTGTGTGTGTATGTGATTATGTATGTGTGTGAGACAGTGTGTATGTGTGTATGTGTGTGTGTGTGTGTGAGACAGTGTGTGTGTGACAGTGTGTGTGTGTGTGTGTGTGTGTGTGTGTGTGTGTGTGTGTGTGTGTGTGTGTGTGTGAGACAGTGTATGTGTGTGTGTGTGTGAGTAAGTGTGTGTGTGTGTGTGTGTGTGTATGTGACAGTGTGTGTGTGTGACAGAGTGCGTGTGTGTGCGCTTGTGTGTGTGTGTGTGTGTGTGTGTGTGTGTGTGTGTGTGTGTGTGTGTGTGTGTGTGACAGAGTGCATATGCATGTGCCTCTGTCTGTGTGTGCTTACGGACGGAGGAGAAGGGGTAGAGAAGACAGGAGTCAAGGGGGAACACTCTAACAGCGCATACAAATCATCAACAAACAGCCGAGGCCTGGCAGCGATGGAAGTGACCGACTCCCAATGACAGCAGCACTAATCAGGAATAACTGACTTTGAGGGAGGATGACGGGCGGGGGTGGAATAGGGGTGGAGGTGATGGACAGGGAAGGTGAAGAACTCACGCTGGGAGCAGGTCTTCTTGTCGGCCTGTAGCTGCAGGCCGGTAGGGCAGGCGCAGGTATAGCTGAACTCGTTAGGCAGACACAGGTGACTGCAGTTGCTGGAGGCACACAGGTCCCTACCTGTGAACAGGTCCCACACACACCACACCATCAACACCTGCCTCAACAACGCTCACCTCCCTGGCTGTGAACAGGTTACATACCACACCACACCTGCCTCAACAACATTCAGGTCCCTGCCTAAACAGGTCACACACACCACACCATCAACACCTGCCTCAACAACACTCAGGTCCCTACCTACCTGTGAACAGGTCACACACACCACACCACACCTGCCTCAGCAACACTCAGGTCCCTGCCTGTAAACAGGTCACACACCACACCTTCAACACCTGCCTCAACAACACTCTGTGAACAGGTCACACACACCACACCATCATCAACACCTGCCTCAACAACACTTAGGTCCCTACCTGTGAACAGGTCACACACACCACACCACACCATCAACACCTGCCTCAACAACGCTCAGGTACCCACCTGTGAACAGGTAACACACCACACCACACCACACCATCAACACCTGCCTCAATGAGACTCAGGTCCCTACCTGTGAACAGGTCACACACCACACCATCAACACCTGCCTCAACAACGTTCAGGTCCCTACCTGTGAACAGGTCACACACACACCACACCATCAACACCTGCCTAAACAACACTCAGGTCCCTACCTGTAAACAGGTCACACACATACCACACCATCAACACCTGCCTCAACAACACTCAGGTCCCTACCTGTGAAGAGGTCACACACCACACCATCAATACCTGCCTCGATGACACTCAGGTCCCTGCCTGTGAACAGGTCACACACACCACACCATCAACACCTGCCTCATCAACACTCAGGTCCCTACCTGTACACAGGTCACACACACACACCACACCATCAATACCTGCTTCAACAACACTCAGGTCCCTGGGTGTGAACAGGTCACACACCACACCATCAACACCTGCCTCAATGAGACTCAGGTCCCTACCTGTGAACAGGTCACACACCACACCATCAGCACCTGCCTCAACAAGGCTCAGGTCCCTACCTGTGAACAAGTCACACACCACACCATCAACACCTGCCTCAACAATGCCAGGCACGGAGGCCTGGACATGACGGGAACAGCTGGTATGGACAGGCGATTCACAGGCATCATACTCAAAACTCACACATCTCCCCCTCCACACACACACATGGTGAATGATACAGGATTGTGCATATGCCAAGCACACAGACTTCCTTATTCACTACCTGCCTCCGTTCATGCTCCCCTCCCACCAGAGAGTGAGTGAGAGGGAGAGAGACAAAGAGAGAGAGAGAGAGAGAGAGAGAGATCGCACTGCAAACCTGTAAGCCTGGCTGTCTCTGTGGAGAGAGAGAAACAGAGAGAGAGTGAGAGAGAACACATTGTAGTCCATTGGACAGGCTGTCTTTGTGGATATCACACACATTCCACACTCATCCCTGACCCCATTCCATTCCCCCATGCGTAGCACAGACACTGATATACAGAAACACACACACACACATTTAAACACACAAAGGATATACACACACAAAAACATAGATATATATATGCACAGACACTGACTACAGACGCACACACTCACTCACTCATACACACACACACACACAACACAAACACACACACACACATACACACACATACACACACACACTGACTGGCAGGCTGTCACACACACACACACACACACACACACACACACACACACACACACACTGACCGGCAGGCTGTCTCACACACACACACACACGCACACACGCACACACACACGCGCACACACACACACACACACACACACACACACACACACACACACACACACTCTGACCGGCAGGCTGTCACACACACACACACACACACACACACACACACACACACACACACACACACACACACACACACACACACACACACACACACACACACACACACACACACACTCTGACTGGCAGGCTGTCTCTCTCTCACACACACACACACACACACACACACACACACACACACACACACACACACACTGACCGGCAGGCTGTCTCTGTGGATGCCAGGTGTGGATGTCCATGGGGAAGTGCAGGCGGGTGCGCACCGTCTCCAGAGGCTGTCCACTGAACTTGTTGGCCTTGTTGATGCTCTTGGTGTACCAGTCTGTCCAGTACAGCTCATCCTCAAACAGTGTCAGGGCAAACGGATGGGGCAAACCTAGACACACACACAGACACACAGGCTCTTCAGAAAAGAAAAGATTGCAGTTAATTAGGACACTACGACTTAAGAAGGAAAACGAAGAGAAGCCAGCTATGAAAACATTGCCAGCTTGTGAATATGCTGTAATACTGTTTTCTATATACATTCATCATTATTAACTCTGATCAATTGGGAAATATGCTGGTGCATAGCTTACCAAAGACATCGGGAAACACACCTGTATGTAACTTCCCTTTACCCTTTCTATTCACAGAATGTGCCTGACCATTATATATTAGTCATGTCATCACTGTAAACACAATGTGTGTCAAGAAAGCATGTTTGTCAATACACACGTCATGTAGTTTGTTAGTGACTGCACATTTGTAATGAATACATCACATTGTCAGTGTCTGTCAATATCTATGTCCTGTTGTCAGTGTATAAACAGTTGTCAATGTCCACGTAACATTGTCAGTGTCCGCACATTTATCAAAGCCTGCGTATTATTGTTAGTGGCGACACATATGTCAATGTCCAGCTTGCGTAATATTGTTAGCAGCAACACATATATCAATGTCCAGTCTGTGTAATATTGTTAGTGGCAACATATATATGAATCTATGTCCATGTGACATTGTCAGTGTCCGCACATTTGTCAATATCCATGTGACATTGTCAGTGTCTGTACATTTGTCAATATCCATGTGACATTGTCAGTGTCTGTACATTTGTCAATGTCCATGTGACATTGTCAGTGTCTGTACATTTGTCAATGTCCATGTGACTTTGTCAGTGTCTGTACATTTGTCTATGTCCATGTGACATTGTCAGTGTCTGTACATTTGTCAATATCCATGTGACATTGTCAGTGTCTGTACATTTGTCAATATCCATGTGACATTGTCAGTGTCTGTACATTTGTCAATATCCATGTGTGACATTGTCAGTTTCTGCACATTTTGTCAATGTCCATGTGACATTGTCAGTGTCTGCACATTTGTCTATGTCCATGTCATGTTGTCAGTGCCTGCACATTGTCAGAGCACACAAGTCACCTACAGCCCAATCAGTCAACCAGTAGACTAAGCCTCTTCAGGATGTACTTACCTGTACTTACGTAGGCCGAAAACATACGGCAAGAGAAGTAACTCCGTAATTTGAACATGGTTACCCAATTAAAAAATAATTTACAATACAGGAAATAAAGTAATGAAATGAAAAAAAAAAAAT
>JADBJO010002806.1:150000-175000 GCA_016801955.1 Conus betulinus | reverse complement strand
CACATATCTATTTACACAAATCATACAGAATACATATTTCAAATAATCATTCAGATACACAGGCATGACAGTCAATAAAGGAGATACATGGGCAGAAGACTGGGCAGTCAGAAATGCTTCCTGCCAAAGAGAGAATTTTTGGAAGGTGTTGATGCTCATGGTGGTGTTTGCCAGGTGAACAGAGTCAAGGGGCTGTATCCAGACACAGTAAGCCTGCTAAAGTCATGATGAACTGGGAACATGGCATCATCACCAGCAAACCTCTAAAACAACCAAACTTCCTGCAGTAACAGACACACTGACTGTACCCCTTTCTTGCTGGAGCTCACAGCACTTTGTGTGAACACTTACAAACTAAAGAAGCATCATTTCGCATGGTTCACGCTTACAAGCTCATGCACATGCATACAGACCTAACAAGTGCATGGTCCGATTCCAACAAAGAAAAAAGCAGGGAATGAGGGGGCTGGGGCACCACAATGCAAACACAGCGCTGCCAAAAATATATGTTTTTAGAGTGGAACAGAAAGTCATTCTGTCAGAAGAGGAGAGGTGTTGTTTTGTTTGTTTTGTTTGCTTTTGGTAATGATACTACCATCAAACATCGTCCGATCAGTAACAGTATCAAAAGATGGTCAAAAGATCCTTCAAGAAAAAGCCACAAACACACACAGACACACACAGAACTGCAATGTTTCTTTAAATGAATTAAAAAAAATTCCCAAACGATGGTAAAGAGATCATCCAAAAAAAAAAAAAAAAAACCCCAACAAACAAACAATCCTGCACACGAAACAACAGCAAAATTCCATCTCAAGGGGCTACTTCGCCCACCTGTAGAAATAACTCTACAAACACAAAACACACAAAACAGGTTTAACAATCCAAAGAAGCAAGTGGCCCCCACCTCTGTAACAGGAGTGTTCGTCAGAGTTGTCCCCGCAGTCGTTCCTCCCATTGCACAGTTTGTGCACGCCCACACACTTCTTGTTGTTACACTGGAACTGGCCAAAGCTGCACTCTTCCTTCACTGCAAGCACGCAGCAGTGGCAAGGCTTAACCTCCAGCACCAGGAACAGGGGAGAAACCATGCTCTCATTCCCCCCCCCCCCCCCCTTCTAATGTTAAGAAAAGGGGGAAGGGAAAGAGGGGAATGGATGGAGAATACACTGGTCTTTATTCTCACACAAATTAACACTACCTTAGAAAAAAAAGACAAAAAAAAAGAAGAAAAAGGAGAGGTCTGGTTTCATGCGCTAAGAATGTCAGGAATCACACAAATGATTTCATGTTTCACTTACAGAAAGGCCATGATAATAAAGATTTACATAAACGCTTAAATGAGTGGGGAAAAATTGGATGAAGGACCCCCTCCTCACCTCCCCAATAAGTTAAATTCAATAACTGGAAAAAAGAAAAAGTGGAAAAGAATAGGGGCTTACCCTCTCCTAAGACAGACAAATATATAACAACTTTAAAATACAATAATCAGAATGTGTGATTCAGCAATAATTCACAGTAAAAATAGTCTTAAATGAATACAAAAGAGGGAATTATACATATTAAGGATTCATCAACTTCCGCTGAAAGAATAAAATGTGTGTGTGTGTGTGTGTGTGTGTGTGGGGGGAGTTCTTACCTACCTCCTTGACAATCAAGCTAAAAACATTTACAAAATGGGAAAAAAGAACAAAAAGTAAAATCAAGTAAAACAAAAATCTGGAGCAAAGCTGGACACAAGTCCCATGCTGATCGGCTGACTGAACCTATTGTTCTTTACGCTGTACAGTACCACTCTATGCCCCAAGTCCAGTGGACACCTCAGTGATGTCCTTTCTCTTTCCCCTGGCTGAGTGGACCCATCCTTCCTGATGCTGCAAAGTACTGCTCTGGGCCAACGCCCTGCACCTACACCAACAGTGGCTTTCCTCCTGTTTCCTGCCTCTGTCCACACTTGACTACAACCAGCTGATGTCCCCACAGCCCTCAGTGTCCATTCACTATGATGTCATATGCTGGGATCATTTTTTTTTGTAAAAGCTCACAACCTTTCATGCTTCTCCTGAGTGTAATTTTCAATTTTGGTGAGAGTGACATCCCCTCCCATCCCCACCTCCATCTGTATATGATGGTGTCCAGTCAGCCCAGAAAATGGAGAGAATGAAGCATCTTTGGTCAGTGCAGACAGTGACCACATCCTGTTTCCTTGTTTTTTTTGGGGGAAGGTAGTGAACCAACTCGACTTCAGCCAAACGTTTAAAAAAAAAAAAAAAACGTTTTCTGCAAAAATCTAACATTCAGTCACCATCAGCTGTCAACTCCATGTCTTCGCAGTAAGTTTAGTGAAACGAAGAAGAAAACAGATTGATTCCCAAATGAAATAAAAAGTTAATTCATCGTTTTCAGCCCCTTCCACAAAGAACTAAGAATAGGTTTCTCATCAATGAAATTTTGTGGGAAAAAAATGCATGTCTCCTTCATCTTTCTGGCATTTGCATTCAAGACCACACTGCAGTTCAAGTGATGAATACAACCAATTTCTTTCCAGCTCCTGGTGGCAGCTGCAGAGCCTGATCATCAGCAGAATGTCCAGCGGCCACACATCTCATCTTGCTGGCTCATAGAGTGGGGGGGGGGGGGGGGGGGAAGGGGGCATCTTTGCAGCACATGATCTGCAGTCTAGTTTTTCCGTCCAATGCCAATTCTCTGAGAAGAGAGCTTACTGGGTCAGGCAATTTCTTTTTCCGCATAGTCTTTAGTGTTGAATGAGTGCTGTTGATTTTTCAGAAGGTATTTTCTTCAGATCCTCGTTTCTGTCAAACGACGGTGTTGTCATTTCTCACAGAGCGTGTGTCACGTATCACTGTTCTGTACCTCACCATACCAGTCAGCCAGAATAAAAAACCCACAAAAATCTAGAACAATCAGGAGAGGCAGCAGATCTTAACCAAGGCTGACCAGATCCTGGATCTGATCTTTGATCACAGCCAGGGGAAATAATAGCAAGTATGGACTGAACAAGTAACTTTCCATGTACGTTTTTTTGTAACAGGATATGGAACGTGTGAAGTGGCCATGTTTATATCATTAGAAAGTTTTAATATTCCACAAAAATGCAGTGCTTCAAAAAAGTTATTAGTTTGTAAACTATGTCATGTCACAGTGTTCATTTTGCAGGGAAACTGCGTCATATTCTGGCTGGACCGATCCTGCATCCACCTTCTGATCTCTGGATCTGCTCCATGATTTAATGGATCCGGCTAAGACTCACGCTCCATCTCTCCAGTAAGTTTGTTTAAAATCTTTTCTGCAGTTTTGCAAACATCGTGCTACAAATACATAAATAAAAAAAAAGACATACATACAAAAATAGCTTCCCTGGTAGATGTACCAATATCAAATTATGTCTCCCAGTTAAACCTAAATGAATACTGAGTTTCATAAAGAAGTCCATACAATGTACACACACACACACACACACACACACACGCACACACACACAATCATCTCACACACACACACACGCACGCACGCACACACACACACACACTCTCATCACACACACATTTCTACTTATCAGAACTCACAGCAGTGTGTCTCATCACTCTCGTCAGGGCAGTCGATCTTCCGGTCACACTTCTGGGTCTTGTTGATGCACTTGCCCATGTCGCAGCGGAACTGGCCTTTCCGACACTTGGCAAAAGCTGACAGACACATCCACACCTTCCATCAACTTACCTACAGATCCAAGACACCGTCCTGGGTAAGGATAGGGCAAGGGAGGGGTATGGGGAGGGGGCATATAAAATAACCTATTCCAGGTTTTCTTTAGTGGTCTTATCTTCTGTGCTCCATCAGTGGGATGACTCCCCCGTGGGGATACCGGGGGACTTTTGTACAAACAGTTCCCCCTCCTTCTGGACATTCTGAGCTAGTAACGTCCCCTTTTCCTTTCGTTCTCAGTAAACTCTGTCTCCTCCTTTGCTGTACTGTCGTCTACTACTATCCCTTCTGTCTTCAATATCTTTTACCTATCTTTTTTCCACAATCTCTTCCCACAAATTTCTGCACTCAACGAAGTCAGAGTGAACTGACTATACTCTTGAGTATAGTGTGAGTATCCCAACAGGGTAAAACAAGTTCATGTTACCAGATACTGGAACGCTGAAGAAGCAGAAGTGGGATGGCTCCCACACTGCTCATTCCAACTACCTTGTATCATCAGAAAAATATTCTAAATGAGAGATAGACAGACAGACAGATAGACAGATAGACAGACAAAGAGGTTACAAAACTGAAGGCCACAACAGGGGGCAGACAAACTGAAGTATATAAAAGTTCACCTAATTTCAAAAAATGATCTAAAATCGATATTCAGAAAAAAACATACATCCCATGAAAACCATGTACAACACACGAAAATCAGTGTACATCACAAAACATACCCACGCTTCCACCTTATACACCTGACCAATGCATTAATGAAGTTTTCAACGACAGGCGGGTGTACTTACAGCAGTCCAGTTCATCGGAGCCGTCATCACAGTCGATATCGCCATCACATTTCCAGCTGGCATTGATGCAGATCCCGCTGGTGCAGTTGAACTCTCCCTCCAGGCAGTAGCCTGAGGCACAAGGGAACTCTCCATTAGCAGGACATATGTCCAGGAGGCACAGCATAAAATGGAAGACAATTGATGAAGCGTTGCACCTGTGCATTATATAACCTCTGAGAATGATCCTCTGCAAGTGCCTACTTGATAGCTGAAAACACCGTATGTCTCAGTTGATACTCTTTGTGCATGCTGGTGAGTGAATAACCAGGAAAGTGAAAGGTGTGTTAAAAAAGAACTGCATGAGCATGATGTATTGGTGATCATTTATACCTTGAGCATTTGGTCATTGATATGATTGAAATCAGATCGGACAGTGCTCAGAAGGAGTACAGCTGTAGAAGAAAAGCTTTTGCCTTTTGCCGCCCTGGGTATTCAGAAGAATCTGAATGCAAGAGTGAAGAAAAAGACCCTGAACAACACACCACCGGTATCACTAAATTATGACACACATGCGGCACAACAGGACTGGGTGATAAGTTTCATTATGTTTTTAACCTGTCCTTTTCATGAACAAGGAATAAAAAAAATCTTACCAAATACTTAAATATTCTATTTATCCATCCATCTATCTATCACTCTCTGTTTATCTATTTGTAAATTATCAAAGAGAAAAAAAAAACTTGCAGATTTAAAAAAAAAACAACTCTTTCAGATGAAGTTTCCCCCACAGCAAAGCCATACCAACAGCCAAGCACTCAAGCAATCAATATCAGGTCATTCAGATGGAACCCTCCAGAGCAGACACTGCACTGCTGTCCAGTCACTTTTGGGGGGGGGGGGGGGGCGCGTGTTCCTTGAAACTTGTTCGGATCTGACATCACCTGCTATGTCCCCCTTCTGACAGCAATAATTGTTTAGTTGCAGAGCCAGCACAAATAAGCAGCTGGTCCCAAATTTCGATCATTATGACTAAGCTGTAATCTTCCACAACTCTGTAAGAGTTCAATACATTTCCCTATGTTTCAGACAAAGATACTGATCTGGAAAAAACAAACAAAAAAAAAACGTCATTACCAATTGAGGTCAATGAATGAAAGGATCAGAGATAAATAAAGGAAACAATTTCATTAATGGTTAAACCTGCACAGCAAAGATCAAGCAAGTAGGAATGAAGAGGGCATGTTTTATATGCAGCCAGCCGGATATGGTCACAGCAGAGGTTACACTTAAGAAAACGATTCTCCTGACTGGAGCATGTACAGAGTGATTTTGCACCAGCCACATTAACGGATGCTGTATCCTTAACCATGAATGTTGACCACAGCCCAATGTCCCAAACCTAATCGTCATCTCTGTCACACTGACAGCAACATAGGATACAGTGACAGTTACAGTGATCGTGACAGTGACACGGATGTCTTACCCTGATAACAACATAGGATACAGTGACAGTTACAGTGATTGTGACAGTGACACGGATGTCTTACCCTGATAGCAACATAGGATACAGTGACAGTTACAGTGATTGTGACAGTGACACGGATGTCTTACCTGATAACAACATAGGATACAGTGACAGTTACAGTGATTGTGACAGTGACACGGATGTCTTACCACAGCCCAGTTCATCCTCCCAATCCCCGCAGTCGTTGTCCCCATCACACTGATAACGGCGCAGGATACAGTGACCGTTTGATCGGCATCGCATCTCGTCCTCCCGACACAGCAGTCTGTCTTCCCCTTTTTTGAAAAAAAAAAAAAAAAAAAAAAATTGTACAAAAATATCCATGAAAAAGATTTCAACATCATCTCTCCTCTATTCTGCTCTGATTTCTCAAACACAAATCTTTGCACGAATGACTGACATCAACTCAAAACTTAGAAAAGGTCAGCAGCAGTTCAGTAAACGAATAAAGAGGGCCTTGAGACTCTCTGATGGATTTTAAAAAAGCTTATCTCAATACTACACTGACAGCGTACATTCAATTAATGTTGATATACCGAGTTCAAGTAGAATAACCAACACAAAATTACTGAGATAAACAGAAACTGAAATGTGCTCCATGCACACAAAAGGAAATCTTCACTAAAGAAAGGATTTCAAAAAAAAAAGAAAAAGGAGAGAAAGAACGGAATGAGGAAAGAAAAAGAAGGAAAGAAAGAAAGAAATAGCGTAAAAAGAAAGAAACAAATAAATCGAAAAAAGGAAGAAGGGGGAGAAAGAAAAGAAGGGAAAGCATCCCTATAAACAAGGGACAAAAAACTCTCTCCAACATCAAACAAGAATAAACAAACAAAAACAAAACAGCAGGCCACAAAGACAGCAGGAAAAAGGGGAGTAAATGACGTACTGCAAGAGTCCTCATCACTAGCATCCTGACAGTCTCTCTCACGGTCGCAGACCCAGGCTTTGTTGATGCAGGTTCCGTCCCGACACGTGTACTCCTTGTCTGAGCATTTGCTGGCCGCTGCAACAAAGCAAAAACATGCATGCATGTAGTGCTTCTCTCCACATCTTCCCTTCCGGTTGCTACAGTCAAAATCTGTCATGACGTGCAAAGTTGTGGACAGCCTGGTGCAAGTGAGGCCAAGAACGGGATCCTGAATTCCAGCCAAACAATCCACCAGAGGTCAGGCCAAAGAGTGTCTGGTCACCTAAGAAATTGGAGATTCTTCTATTTTATATCAATTTTCTTTCTCTGTTTGGGCAATTATTATTCACAAAAGTAAACCCTATTGTCCACTAAGCCAAATATAGTGGTTAACGCAGCAAAGAGATGCAGTGTGAAAGAGTCCTGTACTTACAGCGGCTAAGTACAAAGATGCCCTGTGAAGGTGTCTTATACTTGTGTTTCAAGCCTGGAACCATCTCTGCTTCCTTGCACTCTACTGCTGACCAAAGCGTTCCCATCCAGACCACAGCACGAGGGGCAGCTGGGTAGGAACATGATGTGTGACATAGCCACTACAATGAGCCTCGCAGGAAGCGTGACAAAAAACTTCCCTTTTGGCATCACATACTGAACCATGTCAAACTCTTGCGGAACACATGACAAAAAAAAGGAGGGCTTTTGCCCCAACGGTTCACTAGGCTGGGTTACAAGTGAACTGTGGGTTACCGACAGAAAGGGATGTGCTAACTGTGGAGAAGAAAAGTCATAAGAACCATTAGCTATGGATTAGTGGAAGTGCCTGTGAGAGTGGATCATGATCTCCTCTTCTGACAGCCTGATTCTGAAGGCTGCCTCCTGGACATATACAGAGGAGGAGCGTTGAGGACTAGAAAGCCAATGAGGAGACTTGCAAATCTTGACTTGGTCCTCTCCATTCCCACTGGAACACAGGGCCTTCCCTGCAGATTTCCAGCATGATTGGTACAGGAAGTGCCACACCCAGTCACGTGCGCTCCACAGTGTGAAGGGTCCATGAACCCCACGTCTCTCCACGCATGTCCAGCTGTGCAGAGAATCTCCAGGCCCTGGCAGCCAGGGAGGACCGCCTCAGTGCCAGTGGAGGGAATGGACAGTCTCATTCCTGCTTTCCCTTCGCCTTCTACCTCAGAAACTCCACTCGGCCACAGGCTTCATGTGTCAGAACCTTCAGGTCAGGCTTTGAGATATGGCTCAAATCATCCGACTGTCGATCCCCTCTCCTCCCCATGCCTCCCCCTGCTTCCTCTGAAAGACCAGTGAAAGGGAGAGCTGTGCTGGTCAAGGTTTACCTCCAGGGATTGTCACCGTAGCTAGGCCCTGGAGATCTGATCACCAGCAAGTACTCACAGAAAATACAGTGACCCTTAGTCTTGGACTACGTCGTTTGGAATATACAGTGTACAACCCTTGGTTTTCAAGGAAAAAAACTTACAGTATCTATCTTAAGACACTTCAGAATGCAACTCCTCTTAATTTTTCTGCATGTAAACTATATTGTTTGCCGCTGCATACCTGATATACCACACCATGCCCATGTTACCATTTCTAAGCACACACAGTTAAAACATGCTGTAGTAAGAGTGTTGGCTGGATGTACACACTGAATGTCACATGTACAAGATGATTTACAGAGCTAGGTGTTGGAACTGACCTCACAATGTATAGGGAGCTTAAGAACACAAGACAGGCTGGTCATAATTTGATGAATTAAACAGTTAGTACTGCCTTTCAGAGTCCACAAATCATATCATTTTTGTGTGCATCACCCCACTGTGGCACAGTATACAAAAATTACAGTAAGTTTTGTGCATCCCCCTATTGTTGCATAGTATACAGACATTATATCATTTTTTGTGCATCCTCCTACTGTGGCACAGTATAAAGATATTCTACATATATAGTATTTTTTGTGCATCCCCCTATTGTTGCATAGTATACAGAAATTTTACATATATAGTATTTTTTTGTGCATCCCCCTATTGTTGCATAGTATAGAGAAATGAAGTATTTTTTGTGCATCCCCCTACTGTTGCATAGTATGAAAATATTTTACATATAAGTAGTTTTTTTGTGCATCCCCGTATTGTTGCATAGTATACAGAAATTATAGTATTTTTTGTGCATCCCCTACTGTTGCATAGTATGAAGAAATTTTACATATAACAGTATTTTTTGTGCATCCCCATATTGTTGCATAGTATACAGAAATTATAGTATTTTTGTGCATCCCCCTACTGTTGCACAGTATAAAGATATTTTACATATATAGTATTTTTTGTGCATCCCCCTATTGTTGCATAGTATACAGAAATTATAGTATTTTTGTGCGTCCTCCTTTTGTTGCATAGTATACAGAAATTACAGTAATCTTTGTGCATCACCCTATTGTGGTACAGCATACAGAAATTACAGTAATCTTTGTGCATCACCCTCTTGTGGAACAGTATACAAAAATTACAGGAATTTTTGTGCATCACCCTATTGTGGCATCGAATACAGAAATTACCGTATTTTTTGTGCATCTTGCTATTGTGGCATAGTATACAGAAATCATAGTATTTTTTTTGTGCATCTTCCTATTGTGGCATAGTATACAGAAGCATAGTATACAGAAACATAGTATACAGAAGCACAGTATACAGAAGCATAGTATACAGAAACTACAGCTTCATGCAGAAGCTCTTCTCCTTTGCTCCTCTGAAAACAATGAGAAAAGCGGTGGGAGGAGGAGAGAAGCTCACATTGCCTAGCAATTATCATGCTTCCCATCCTGTCATTCATAAAAGCCGTGTGCTTTGCTTTAACTAAAAACAGTCCTGTCTCTCTTTCACCCCTCTGAAAACAGCTATCCACACAGAACGTTTCATCACCGGCTATCAAGCTTCACTCCCTGTTTGGTGTGTTCCCCTGTGTATTTACAAATGGCCTTTTTTTTTTTCTTTCGCGTAGGCAGGCTGATACTCCTGCAGACACTCCTTGTATAGACAGGCAAGGATTAATCCCATCTACCCAACAAAGGGAGTGGAGTTTTTGTGTTTTTGTGTATGACCGTTTTTTTTTATCCTGCCATTAAGGCAGCCATACTCCAACTTTGAGGAAGGTGCATGCTATGTGTAACGTGTCATCCATACCAACGGCCAAACTGGCCTTCTCTTCCGAAAGTTGGTGATGGGATTTTACGTGTGTGCAAGATGTTATGCGTGCGTTCATACACGGAACCTCTGTTTATAGTCTCATTCGAAGGACTGTATGGGAAATGGAGTCGGAACCAATGTTAACTCCGAGGGAAAAATCCCCCTGTACTGAAATGGCCCGGCAGAGAATCAAACCCGCAACCCCAAGATTACGAGTCCGGCACTCTACTACTAGGCTATTCCGGCCCCCAAATGGCCTCTTATAAGTAGCTGACCTATAAATACCACCTTGTCCAAATCTGCAGACTGGTCCTATATTTCTCTGTATTTCTGTCTTCCCAGCATGCATCTCTGATTACTCTAATTTCACGATCACCCTCTGCCTCATTCCTCCTTGACAAATGATATATAGTCTCCAGCACCATTCCCCCCCTCACCCCCCCCCCACAACTAACAAAGCTGGTAAACACCAGGTGGAAGAAGGTGGGAAGATAGGAGGGCAATGGGGGGAGGGAAGAAAAAGAGAGGTGGAGGGTGTGGGTGTGTCCTAACTGACCCAGTTCTATTTGCCCCAGCTATTGCCACACAGCTGGGGAGGGAGGGAGGGAGTGGAGAGGAGGGGAGGAAGGAGGCAGGGGTGGAAGAAAAGCAGTGGTACATGTGAATTATCTCACCCAAATTGTGTGACTGTGACCTAAGTGTTACCTATGGAGACAATGACATAATAACAAGCAAACATGCCATCACCTCGCGCACACAAGCACGTTGCGGGGTTTGATATGGAAGAGGAGGTTTACCTAACATGATCCTTCTACCAGTCCACTTGACATGTCAAGTCGAGTCAAGTTGCAACTTTTCTCATTTGTCACACAACTAAACTTACAGTAAGTTCACGACACTTCCGCGTAATGTTTCTGATATTTCTAGCGAACATGGACAGCACTGTATACATCCAATTTCCATCCTTGCAAAACACATCATCAGGTTGTCCACTGTCACCGTCAAACATCACAGTCACCCTAACACACTGGTACACCAAAGAAGGGTGACCACAACACACAGGTACACCAAAGATGGGTGGCCCACACACACAGTTACACCAAAGAAGGATGACCACAACACACAGGTACACCAAAGAGGCTCAGGTGGTGCCTGTCATAGCCTGTGTCTGTCCAGCACCCCTGTGAGTTTCTTCAGCATACAACTGAGAAACAAAATAAACAGCTGAACCTGGAGGGAAACATCCAGGTGTGTAAGCCACACCTGGCACCAATGTCATCAGTAAACACGAGTATGCCGAAGATGATCAGGCGTGCCTTTCTCTGCCTGTTTCTGCTGAGCATACTTTGTTGCTCTGATCAGCATCAGCTTGAAAAACAAACAAACGAACTGGCAGTTCAGGTAAGAAAGAGCAATCCAGGTGTGTGGCAGTGTCTGGCAGTGAATGTGTGTGTCAGACTGTTTGGCAGCAGAAAGAGTTCACTGTGGACGGCCATGTTGCAAGTCACCATGCCGTTTGCAGTTTGCAGTGCAGCACTCGATTCCTTAAAGCTCACTTTCCTCCATTTCTTCTTCTCTTTGATCCCTCGCTGTCCAACTCACTGTCATAAATTTCCTCTTCTTGAAGTATCTGATCCACTTCCTCTTGCGTGCAGTTAAGCATTTCATCAATCCATGTGGCAGACGTCAGACAGCCATCACGAAATTTGGTTCGGTTCATTCGCAAGTTGCTGTGCTCCGTTTCCTTGTACTTTTCTATGAAAGGAACAGGTACCACTCTCCAAAAATAGTTCCGACACCTCTTTAGATTATCGTGGAGATTCCCTCGTTAAATTTCCAAGCTTCCTTGAGTGGTAGCAGCAGGTCACAGCGTAATGGAAAAGAACTAGAAACGTGCTCCTGGTTGCTCTTGGTATGAAGTCTGGTGGTGCACAAGCAGCTCTTAGCTGCTCCCACTATGAGTGCATGAGGTTTTCATCGTAGGGAGTCTTCAGTGGCCCATCAGTCTCCAGTACTTCCACAAAGAAAAGAATTGCCAGAAAAAAAACGCACATCTTGTTTTCAAAGGGAGGGAGTTATGATATGGAGGAACTTGTTGGGGTGCTGCCAGTGTACAACCTCCTGCTAAGTGTCCCAT
Organism: Conus betulinus; assembly: GCA_016801955.1. Classification (NCBI taxonomy): domain Eukaryota; kingdom Metazoa; phylum Mollusca; class Gastropoda; order Neogastropoda; family Conidae; genus Conus; species Conus betulinus. The sequence continues at coordinate 162,741 of JADBJO010002806.1, read as the reverse complement.
CATACATCAGTGCCGGCATTAGCGAACTCCCTGGGCCTTTTGAAAGGTGGCACCATCCATTTGCTAATCTCACTATGACCAGCTCAGTTCTCTTTTCTGCCTCTTCCTTTGTGGCACATCTCTGAGTCCACCATGCCTTCACCTCCCCACCACCCCATCCTCCTCTTCCCTTCCTGACAGCCCTGAAGATCAGGATTTTCCCTTACAAGACATTGGCTGGTGCTTCAGAAATTCAACCAGCCAGATCAAATTTTTCAGTCACCAGCACTAAAAATTTTGCTTTCCAGAAGATGCAAAATGATAGTCACATGATCAGAAAAGGTGTTTCAAAAACTTGAAAAATTGCTCAGTATACAATATGAAAAAGGACAAAGGAAAAGTAAACACCCCCAGCCCTTCAACTCCATCCTCCCCTTCCCCCCCCCCCCCCCCCCTCCCACATTAATACCAAATAAAATGAAAATAAAACAGACATTACAGATTCTTCTTAAGTAATCATTTTCCAATGACTGACAAAAAAAAAAAAAAAAATCAAATAAACCAAGGGAGAAACTACAGTCTAAATGGCAGAGGTAAGTTTCCTGACTGTTTTGATGCGGCTGCCCATGGTAAGAGAACTTTTAGATCTTACTCCCCCCAAACAGTGCTTTTACTCACCACTTTCAAGGCTGCTTTAGGATAAGTGCGGTGATCTTTAGTGCCGATGACAAGACATTTCCAGACAGATGACAACTGTCTATTTTCATGATCCAATGTATGTTGATCTAGCAATATAGGAGCTTTAACGTCGGCTCTGATCTAAATACACACACTGCGCTGAGAGGTTTCAGGAACCAGTGTGGAACTAACAAACCTGTATGTATGGGTTGAGAACAGAAATCTGACAATTCCGTCTTCACACATGCCAACCTGGCACCACTGGAGCTGTTTCAGACAACATGTAGTTCCCAGGCCCAGTACTGGAGGACAGTCATGCACAGCTCTCCTGTGGTTGAGGAGAGCTTGAGTTTATAGAATTACCCTATTGTTTCAGAGAACATGCAGTTCCCAGGCCCAGTACTGGAGGATAGTCATGCACAGCTCTCCTGTGGTAGAGGAGAGCTTGAAGTTTATAGAATTACCCTATGTTTGGAAAATCTGTGCCTTAATTTGGTTACCCTGAAATGAACCTAAACATTTTTGTTAGGTAAGAGTGTAACAGTCACAGTTTAAAGTACATGAGAAAGAAAAACATGAAATGTATTGACAAACAAAGACAATGGTAAGATGATAGTGAAAACTGATTACACAGCCTGCTGAACAGTTCCAAGCTGTGGCATTATTCAGCCGGCTTAACAATCTGTCTACATCGAACACACACACACTCATGCACATGAATGCATGCACACATACACGTGTGCATGATCACATGCGCAACACATGCGTGTGTGTGCACAGACAGACTCACACACAAAGTGACTTGACCAGTTCTTCCTCAGTTTCATGAAATCAGAAGTGTTAATTGTTTATATCTGGACAACGGATCCAGCATTCCTGAACGGCTGACATCAGTCGGACAGAAGACCTCCTAAATGCTTCCTTCACGTTTCAGCAAACAATGCCCATTAAGGAAACTACTTTGGTTAGGAGGAGGATGTGTTTTACTCCTTCAAATGTGTGAAAAGATCACACAGTTGAGAAACACATTGGCAGGTCATCGCAACATAACAGTTTCTAAAGATGATCTTAATACAATGGTCCGTGCAAACAGAGACTGCAATTGTCTGAGTTCAATTCAGTAATGAGCCAGAGTTCATGTCGTAAGTTCACCATCCATTTCTACTGTCCAACAACGCAAAATCAGAACAGCCTTTTGGTTGTGAAATCAGAGCCTGGTACTGCACTATCCCCATCCCTCCACATACGCACACACCACCCACCCCCCCCCCCCCCCCCCACCCCGACCATCCATTCCCACACTCCTGCTCCTTCTCTCTCTCTCTCTCTCTCTCTCTCTCTCTCTCTTTCTGCCTAGTCTAAACTGCTTTAAAGTTTGTTGATGTTCACCAGCTGTGCATGCTGGGGTCACCTGGTACACAAGCCCTCACAGGAAAAAAAAACAAAAACAGCCATCAACAAAGAAACAGACAGGTCACTGAAGGAATTTCATAGGCTGTGAATGAAGACTTGGGGTATGGCTAGGTCTGAATATCTTACCACTGAGGCAGCCACATCCATCTTCCCCAGAGGAAATCATTTCAACATAACTGGTTTTCAGTAGAACCAGGGCTGCTGATGTGATCAAACACTTCAGTTACGGAAATTGATGAATTGATTTAATACCATGAGATCAGACAGTATATCAAAGTGTGTAAAAAAAAAAAAAAAGAGCAAAAATTAATCCACCAAGATGTCAATATAACACCAAATTTTTCAGATGGAAGGAGAACAGAAGACTTTCAAAATGCTGCCCGCAAAGCATGCTTTCCCTCCCTGCTTTCCAAATTCTGACCAAGCAAAGCTTGACAATAACAAGGGCCCTCACTCACCACATCCTTCGTCAGAGTTGTCCCCGCAGTCATCGTCAGCGTCACACCTCCACTCCTTGGGGATGCAGTTTCCGTTGCTGCAGCGGAACTCTCCATCAGTGCAGTTACGTGGAGCTGCAACATGAGAGGGCTCATGCAGGTGTGCTTCACAATGCTCCTTTCATTTTCTTCATTCACACAGCATCATACTGGTGTGCATCATAATGCATCTTTGGTTCTTTATTCATGTAACGTCATACAGGTGTATTGTATCTTTGTTTCTTTATTTCATGTCACATCATACAGGTGTGCATCATAAAGCATTTTTGGTTCTTTATTCGTCATCATACAGGTGTGCATCATAATGCATCTTTGGTTCTTTATTAGTGTAACATCCTACAGGTGTGCATCATAATGCATCTTTGGTTCTTTATTCATGTAACATCATACAGGTGTGCATCAAAACACATCTTTGGTTCTTTATTCACACAGCATCATACAGGTTTGTATCACAATACTTCTTTGGTTTTTTTTTTAATTCACAGTAGCTTGTTGACGTATTAGCCTGCTAACCCCTTCTTAACTTTAAAAGCTTCTTGGAAACAACAAACAACAAAAACAACAGCAACAACAACAAAATGCTAGTCATTAGTCCAAACCTGGGGCCCAAATTGGCGGTTAAACTATTACCCCAATCAGTGAGTCATAAGTGCTAATATTTTCAATTGCAGCTGTTTTGTGTGTCCTTCAATCAGAAACATTTTGTGGCAACTTGGTATCTTCAAGGACAGAACAAGTCCTTTAACTGAACAGGAACCTTGCTTTGTACACACATTGTTTTCTCATCACAACAGAAATGAGGCAATGAAGAAAGTAAGACATGAATTACACTGAAGGTCACAAGCCCTGATCAATTTTGTCACAATCAATTGCTCGCATGAACAGCTGGAACAGCTCAGTGGTAGAGCACCGGACTCGTAATCTTGGTGATCCTGGGGTTGCGGGTTCGAATCTCCGATGGGCCGTTTTGGTACAAGAGGATTTTTACCTCGGAGTTAACATTGTTTCTGACTCCATTTCCCATACAGTCCTTCGAATGAGACTATAAACCGAGGTTCTGTGTGTGAAAACACGAATGACATCTTGCACACACGTAAAATCCCATTACCAACTTTTGGAAGAGAACGCCAGTTTGGCCATTGATATGGATGACACGTTACACATAGCATGTACCTTCCCCGAAGATGGAGTATGGCTGCCTTAACGGTGGGATAAAAAAACAGTCTTACACACAAAACTCCAACCCCTTTCTTGGGTGGATGGGATTAATCCTTGCCTGTCTATACAGGGAGTGTCCACAGGAGTGTCAGCCTGTGTACGCAGAAAAAAAAAAAAATTTGCTTGCATGAGCTGCCTGCGACACAGCAGACAACACTGTGCCAGGACATGAAGAGTTGCTTGATGTTGTCTGCTTGTGTGTGACAGACTCACACCTGCCCGCACGCAGCAACCCACACAACCACACTCACACTCACCTGTAGGAGGAGTAACCCTATGTAGATTCAACACACTATTTTTGTTCCTTCACAATTTCTTGACGTGGACGCTGAGATTTACATCACCTAGCCTCTTCTTGTTTAGCATCTTCATTGCCAACTCCGATCCAGACAGGAGAGAAGTGGTGGAAACTGACTTAGGCATGCACAAACAGATGGGCATGGAAGAGATTTTTTTTCCCTCCAGCATATTAACTTCCACCTCTCATAACCTACTGACATGATCACTATGAAACTGAAGACGGGAGCAAATAAGAGCCTTTTAGTGCTGGTAAGATAATGTTGCTTATAGCCCAGCCGACTGCAAAGGGCCACATCAGGGCTGGCCTGTTGGTGCTAAGCACAGGAAAACATTACAAACCCATGGACGCATCACAATGCGTCTTTGTTTTTTCTACATTCACATGGCATTTTGGTAACTGATCCATGCCATCACATGGTATTTCACTGACAAACACATGATCACATGGCATTTCACTGACAGACACATGATCACATGGTATTTCACTGGTATTCACTGACAGACACATGATCATCACATAGCATTTCACTGACAGACACATGATCACACGGCATTTCACTGACAGACACATGATCAAATGGCATTTCACTGACAGACACATGATCATATGGCATGTCACTGACAGACACATGATCACATGGCATTTCACTGACAGACACATGATCACATGGTATTTCACTGACAAACACATGATCACATGACATTTCACTGCAAACACATGATCACATGGCATTTCACTGACAGACACATGATCACATGGTATTTCACTGACAGACACATGATCATATGGCATTTCACTGACAGACACATGATCACATGGCATTCAGTCACAGACACATGACAGATTTCACACAGACACATGATCACATGGCATTTCAGTCACAGACACATGATCACATGGCATTTCACTGACAGACACATGATCACATGGCATTTCATTCACAGACACATGATCACATGGCATTTCACTGACAGACACATGATCACATGGCATTTCAGTGACAGACACATGATCACATGGCATTTCACTGACACAACACATGATCACATGGCATTTCACTGACAGACACATGATCACATGGCATTTCAGTGACAGACACATGATCACATGGCATTTCAGTCACAGACACATGATCACATGGCATTTCAGTCACAGACACATGATCACATGGCATTTCACTGACAGACACATGATCACATGGCATTTCAGTCACAGACACATGATCACATGGCATTTCAGTCACAGACACATGATCACATGGCATTTCAGTCACAGACACATGATCACATGGCATTTCAGTCACAGACACATGATCACATGGCATTTCACTGACAGACACATGATCACATGGCATTTCACTGACAGACACATGATCACATGGCATTTCACTGACAGACACCACACAGAACCGCGTCACACCCACGCAATTCCTTAACCCACGACCCACTGGGAACGAGAATAAAGAGCGGAAGCATTTCAAGAAGAGGGGGGGAGCAAAAACGGGGGAGGGGGGGGGGGGGGGGGGGGGGGGCGGGTGGGGGGGGGGAGGGGGGGTGGGTGGGGGGGGGGGGGGGCGGGGGGGGGGGGGGGGGGGGGGGGGGGGGGGTGGTGGGGGGGGGGGGGGGGGGGGGGGTGAGGGGGGAGGGGGGGGGGAAAGGGGGGCGGGGAGGGGTGGGGGGGGGGGGGGGGGGGGGAGGGGGGAGGGGGGGGGGGGAGGGGGGGGGGGGGGGGGGGGGAGGGGGGGAGAGGAAGGGGGGGGGGGATGAGGGAGGGGGGTGGCGGGGGGGGGGGGGGGAAGGGGGAGGGAGCGGGGAAAAAATGGAAGAAAGCAAAAGAAAGCTAAAGACGAAAAAAAAAGAAAAAAGAAAAACAAAAAAAGAACGAAACAAAAAAGAAACGTAAGGAATCGACGAGGATCTGGAAAAAAAAGGGGGAGGGGAAAAGAGGAAAGACGTATCATGCAGCCGGAGAGATAGGAAAGAAAAGAAAACTGCTAAATATCGTCTGAAAAAAATAAAAACAGATCACGAACACAAAACGACGTGGTTGACCGGCTCATCCGTCAGTAGGCCATCATGACATTGTCTGATCACTGGAAACCGACACGCACCCTTGCACTACAAGGGGCCTCCTAAATCGAGACCGTGCAGAGGATACAGGATATATCAGAAATACACATCACAAGCATTGATCGAGGTCGGTAGGTGGGATAACTGGGATCGGGACGTATGTCGCGGATTTGCACCTAGCCACCGGGGGTGGAGACGTAGATATGTACATCATAAGGGAAAGGGGCGACGAGAACCGAGGAAAAGCCCACCCTACAAAAAAAACAACCAGGATGAAATCGTGAGCGCAGGATACCAGAGAGGAACTCAAACGAAAACTACGCCGAAAACACGCCAAGACAATAACCCCAACAAAATGGCGTGGGAAAAAAAATAACCCCAACACACAAACACCAGTTGATGGAATGGAAGTGGGTGTGGGAGGAAGTGGAAAAAAAAAAGAAAGGAAAAAAAAAGGGGAAAAGTAAAGATAACAGGAAACTAATACTAGAAAAGATGGTAGAAAGAAAGACCATGGTGCGGATGGAGGGGACACAGTATGCCACAGGGTCGGCAGACGACTTAGTCCGATCCGACACGAGGTTATACACTGCTAAAATAGTCGTCCACTACTGTTGCCATCAGCGCTACTTGCCGTANTAATGCATCTTTGGTTCTTTATTCATGTAACATCATACAGGTGTGTACATCATATTGTATCTTTGGTTCTTTACACATTCCATCATACAGGCGTGCATCGTAAAGCATTTTTGGTTCTTTATTCGTCATCATACAGGTGTGCATCATAATGCATCTTTGGTTCTTTATTCGTGTAACATCCTACAGGTGTGCATCATAATGTATCTTTGGTTCTTTATTCATGTAACATCATACAGGTGTGCATCAAAACACATCTTTGGTTCTTTATTCACACAGCATCATACAGGTTTGTATCACAATACTTCTTTGGTTTTTTTTTAATTCACAGTAGCTTGTTGACGTATTAGCCTGCTAAACTCCTTCTTAACTTTAAAAGCTTCTTGGAAAAACAACAACAAAAAACAACAGCAACAACAACAAAATGCTAGTCATTAGTCCAACCTGGGGCCCAAATTGGCGGTTAAACTATTACCCCAATCAGTGAGTCATATGTGCTAATATTTTGAATTGCAGCTGTTTTGTGTGTCCTTCAATCAGAAACATTTTGTGGCAACTTGGTATCTTCAAGGACAGAACAAGTCCTTTAACTGAACAGGAACCTTGCTTTGTGCACACATTGTTTTCTCATCACAACAGAAATGAGGCAATGAGAAAGTAAGACATGAATTACACTGAAGGTCACAAGCCCTATCAATTTTGTCACAATGAATTGCTCGCATGAACAGCTGGAACAGCTCAGTGGTAGAGCACCGGACTCATAATCTTGGTGATCCTGGGGTTGCCGGTTCGAATCTCCAATGGGCCGTTATGGTACAAGGAGATTTTTTTTCTTCGGAGTTAACATTGTTCTGACTCCATTTCCCATACAGTCCTTCGTATGAGACTATAAACTGAGGTTCTGTGTGTGAAAACACGAATGACATCTTGCACACACGTAAAATCCCATCACCAACTTTTGGAAGAGAACGCCAGTTTGGCCATTGATATGGACGACACGTTACACATAGCATGTACCTTCCCCGAAGATGGAGTATGGCTGCCTTAACGGTGGGATAAAAAAACAGTCTTACACACAAAACTCCAACCCCTTTCTTGGGTGGATGGGATTAATCCTTGCCTGTCTATACAGCGAGTGTCCACAGGAGTGTCAGCCTGTGTACGCAGAAAAAAAAAAAATTTGCTTGCATGAGCTGCCTGCGACACAGCAGACAACACTGTGCCAGGACATGAAGAGTCGCTTGATGTTGTCTGCTTGTGTGTGACAGACTCACACCTGCCCGCACGCAGCAACCCACACACACCACACTCACACTCACCTGTTAGGAGGAGTAACCCTATGTAGATTCAATACACTATTTTTGTTCCTTCACAATTTCTTGACGTGGACGCTGAGATTTACATCACCTAGCCTCTTCTTGTTTAGCATCTTCATTGCCAACTCCGACCCAGACAGGAGAGAAGTGGTGGAAACTGACTTAGGCATGCACAAACAGATGGCTGTGGAAGAGATCTTTTCCCTCCAGCATATTAACTTCCACCTCTCATAACCTACTGACATGATCACTATGAAACTGAAGACGGGAATAAATAAGAGCCTTTTAGCGCTAGTAAGATAATGTTGCTTATAGCCCAGCCGACTGCAAAGGGCCACATCAGGGCTGGCCTGTTGGTGCTAAGCACAGGAAAACATTACAAACCCATGGACGCATCACAATGCGTCTTTTTTTTTTTCACATGGCATTTTGGTAACTGATCTGACATTCATTCACTGACAGACACATGATCACATGGCACTTCAGACACAGACACATGATCACATGGCATTTCAGTCACAGACACATGATCACATGGCATTTCACACTGACAGACACATGATCACATGGCATTTCAGACACATGATCACATGGCATTTCACTGACAGACACATGATCACATGGCATTTCACTGACAGACACATGATCACATGGCATTTCACTGACATGATCACATGGTATCATCACACACATGGCATTTCACTGACTGACAGACACATGATCACATGGCATTTCAGTCACAGACACATGATCACATGACATTCACTTGGCATTTCAGTCACAGACACATGGCATTTCACTGACAGACACATGGCACATGGCATTTCACTGACAGACACATGATCACATGGCATTTCACTGACAGACACATGATCACATGGCATTTCAGTCACAGACACATGATCACATGGCATTTCAGTCACAGACACATGATCACATGGCATTTCAGTCACAGACACATGATCACATGGACAGACACAGGATCACATGGCATTTCACTGACAGACACATGAATCACATGGCATTTCACTGACAGACACATGATCACATGGCATTTCACTGACAGACACATGATCACATGGCATTTCAGTCACAGACACATGATCACATGGCATTTCACTGACAGACACATGATCACATGGCATTTCAGTCACAGACACATGATCACATGGCATTTCACTGACAGACACATGATCACATGGCATTTCAGTCACAGACACAGGATCACATGGCATTTCACTGACAGACACATGATCACATGGCATTTCACTGACAGACACATGATCATCACATGGCATTTCACTGACAGACACATGATCACATGGCATTTCACTGACAGACACATGACCACATGGCATTTCACTGAGAGACACATGATCACACGGCATTTCAGTCACAGACACACTGCATTTCAGTCACAGACACATAAACGACGATGTTTCCGGCTACCTCAGTATTCATCATGGCATTTCAGTGGATAATGGAGAAAACGCCAAGTGGCGCCAATTCCCTCTCCAAATATCCTGGTGCATGCTGTGACTTGTGCTTTTCTCCAAACGCCATGGAGCAATGTCATGGATTATGGGATCTGACGTGGGACTCCGATCATCTGTGTGTGCATACCTACCAACACTGTGGAGTTCAGTCACTATCATGCCTGTGCACAGGTTGATCTAGGTAAAGAGCAGCGTTCCCCCTCCACACCTCACCCCACCTGAAACTGCTGAGGATCGAAGCCATGGCCTTTTAAGATGGAGAAGCCAACGTGTCTAAACACTCCAATCACACCCAGTACTTGAGCAGGAAAAAAAAAAAAAAAAAAAAAAATTTGAAAAAAAAAAAAAAAGAAAAAGGGAAAAAGGTCGCGGTTTAGATAACAGTGCACAAAAATGAATAAATATATACATATATATATACACACACATATATCCAAGCATTTTCTGCATACTACACTGAATCCTGATAGATCCATATCACAGAGTTAATGGGAGCACTGTCTGGAAGAATATGGATCTGTCTACACTGATGGCTTGTTGCCATCAGCTGCTAGCTTTCAGTATTGATTGAAAAAAGTATTAAAGAAAAAAAAAGAAAAAGGGAAAAGGTCGCGGTTTAGATAACAGTGCACAAAAATGAATAAATTGCTAAAATGGGATAGGTAGCTGAATTCAAACCTTTTTATTTCCTGCTTCACTTTTATGATAACTAACACTCATGACAGCCGACCTACATGATACACAGCGTTCATTTTTTATGATCGGACCTTTTCGCTGTAGTTCATATCTACACTTCCCCCCTTGTGATTGCCAATTACTATTGTACGCTGCAAAATGTGTGTACTGCAATCTAGGCTTATGGCAGAAGATGTCATTTTATGCAGATGCAATGAAGGGAAGCTATTGGATATCATATGAAAATTACCTCCCTTCTTGGGGTTTGATAGCTCATGTGGGAGATTGGATGGAGACCAATTAGTTCTGTATAATTCATTTTTCTTTTATTCTTGAAGGAAAAGGGGATATGTGTGTGTGTGTGTGTGTGTGTGTGTGTGTGTGTGTGTGTGTGTGTGTGTGTGTGTGGTGTATGCGCACGGCGCATGCATGCCTGCGTGCGTGCATGCATCTGTGTATGTGTTCTAACTGCTTTTTCGTGTCTTTTTTTTCACTGTCTAGTCTGAAAGTTTAGGATAGATATAAAAAAAAACCTGATTGACAGGGTTACCATAACCATATATATATATATTTTTTTTTTTAATCCTTCGAGGCTTAACATTGAAATATGTGTGTGTGTGTGTGTGTGTGTGTGTGTGTGTGTGTGTGTGTGTGTGTGTGTGTGTGTGCGTGTGCGCGCGTGTGTGTGTGTGTGTGTGTGTGTGTGTGTGTGTGTGTAGTGTATGTGTGTGTGTGTGTGTGTTAGTGTGTGTGTGTGTGTGTGTGTGTGTGTGTGTGTGTGTGTGTGTGTGTATGTGTGTGTGTGTGTTAGTGTGTGTGTGTTGTGTGTGTGTGTGTGTGTGTGTGTGTGTGTGTGTGTGTGTGTGTGTGTGTGTGTTAGTGTGTGTGTGTGTATGCATGTGCCTGTGTGTGCATGCACGTGCTATGTCTGTGTGTGTGTGTGTTCATGTGACACCCACTCCAGTCCTTCTCCCTACTCACTGCAGGCCTGTTCGTCGGAGTTGTCGCCACAGTCGTTGTCGCCGTCACACAGCCACAACTTGTTGATGCAGTTCCCGTTCTGACAGCTGTAGTCCTTGTCTGGACACGTGTGGGGGGCACCTGCATCACCATCATCACAACCCCCGGTATTAATTAAAGATAGCAAGCAGTAGTACTCTCCAGGTCTTAAGGAACAGTCAAAACTGCAGGTACTGTTACAGCGTACAATTAAAAAAAAAAAAAAACAAAAAAAAAAAAAAACTGCAGGTATTACAGGGAGGCAGCAAAACCCCATTTATTAAAAGGAAGCAGTGAAACTTTCCAGATACTACATATCACAACACAGACAGACAGACAGACAGACACACACACACACACACACACACACACACACACACACATCATCCCATTGCTGGACGGACTGACTCACCCAGTCCTGTTGCTGACTGGGAGGGCCAATTCACCCCTATCCTATTATCATATCGGACAAGTTCACCCCATCGGATCACAGAAAGGGAGGACAATTTCACCCCATTCCACAGGTGACAGGGAGGACTGTTTCACCCCATCCTTTATCTGTCTGGGAAGATGATCACCCTATCCTGTAGCTGACGGGGTTGACAAGTTCACCCCCATCCTATAGCTGACTGGGATGACAAGTTCACCCTATCCTATAGCTGACTGGGTTGACAAGTTCACCCCATCCTATAGCTGACTGGGATGACAAGTTCACCCCATCCTATAGCTGGCTGGCATGACAAGTTCACCCCATCCAATAGCTGAGTGGGATGATACGTTCACCCTATCCTATAGCTCACTGGAGATATATATTCACCCTGTCCTATAGCTGACTGAGGACATGAGATCATCCTATCCTTTATCTGAATGAGGAGACTAGTTCACCCCATCTTATCACTGACAGATGGGGGATGGAACCAGTTCACCCTACAGCTGACAGGCAGTTCACCCCACTCTACAGCTCTGACTGGGACAACCAGTTCACACCCACCCTATAGCTGACATGGTAACCAGTTCACCCCCACCCTATAGCTGACATGGTAACCAGTTCACACCCACCCTACAGCTGACTGGGAAGAACCAGTTCACCCCACTCTACAGCTGACATGGTAACCAGTTCACCCCCCCCTACAGCTGACTGGGAAGAACCAGTTCACCCCACCCTATAGCTGACATGGTAACCAGTTCACCCCACCCTACACCTGACTGGGAGAACCAGTTCACTGCACCCAACAGCTGACTGGGGAGAACCAGTTCACCCCCACCCTACAGCTGACAGGGTGGAGGGGGGAGGATGGGGGAAAACATTCACCCCCTTCCCACTGCAGACTGAGAAGCTAATGGTATGCACCCCTGCACCACTCAGACCCTGGCTTCAGCAGAGACACTCCTCCTACCAGGTGTCCTCGGCCCCTCAGCCAGGTGTCCTCAGCTCAAGTTTCTCCTCAGGCTGACAGATCAGCA